>CM056376.1:23284840-23459840 GCA_029718625.1 Synaphobranchus kaupii | reverse complement strand
GACTGAGGTGTGTGTGTGAACCTGTGGCTACCAGGTAACCCGCATAAGCTGTTGGCTTAGCCCGTTGGGGCGTGTTTTTTGCTCCTTGCTAAAGTGACTGGTGGTGCACTAGGGTACGGCAACAGTGCTCTATCTGACCTATTGAGCTGATCGCCACTGTCTTTGCACATGCAAATCACGCATACTGTACACTTCAATGGCACAAAATTCACTTAAGAACTGATATATTAACCGTTTTAAATATACAAACAACTATATTTAACATAACATGTATTATGGGGGGAAAATAATATTGCATGTTTGATGGAAGTCTAAAATGCACTCTCATTTTCAAACATATGCAGGTCCTATGTGTGTAGGCCCAGGATATTGCTTGCATACAGTCGTTATCATAATATTGGCTGTTCCCTCTGTATGACCGATTCAAAATGGAATGCTTTACATTTGTAAGTGGACTGTTATTTTTACAAGACCCACATATACATATTCAAGCTGGTTATTGCACAGGATCTTGTTACAGATGAACCACTGGCTTCATTGCTTTTAGTCATTGCCGTTTTCTTTGGTTTTGATGTTTTTATTCATTTCCATCTTTTTGGATACAGTACATTGTAGGATAAGGGTTAAGTGAACACGGTGTGTGTGTGTGTGTGTGTGTGTGTGTGTGTGTGTGTGTGTGTGTCTGTCCGTGTGCTTGCACGTCTGTCACACCGATCTCAGATCAGCGGTCTCTCCTCCACTGTCTCACTCCTCAGACCATGCTGTGCACTTAGTGCCCTCCTGTGGACTATTGGTGTATTGTAGCTCTGTGCTGTGCTGTGCTTCGAGAGCAGCTAAATTCACTGGGGTTTTCAGTGCACTGAACTAGAGCAGCTGTGGCTATAACTGTACTGTTCTAGAAGCAGAATCCTTCAGAAGCGATACATTCCAAAACTCTCAACTTAGCTATTCTCAGGCTCGCTCTGATTCTAAATATAACCACCCTCTCCACCCATCCATCCATCACCAGAGGCTTTCCAGGAAATTAGTTTTTTTGGGATATGTTTTGCATTCTAATTTAGATTAAAGGTAACTTCACACCTAAAATAATAACTATAACGATATATGCAATAAATTTGTCTCAAGCAAACAGAATGGATATGTTCACACTACAACGATAACTATAAATGCAGCCAAAACGATAACTATAAATTTGGATTGCTCCCCAAGTGATTTTTTTCATGTAGCAGAACCATAGATCACCTTCAACCAATCAAAACTGAGTTCTAAAGTGAAAAGACTCCATTACTGATACCAATGCACATCTTTGCGCCACATCTTTCATTGAGTTTCGTTCCACGACAGACATCCCACCAACCCGCATACATTACTCAACTACTGCATTACATCTAGTTTGAGAGAACTTGTGTTCAAAGAAAGACAGCTCTCTCAGCAGGGTGTCTGACTCAGCCAGCATCTCTCTCTTATGCAGAAACCCATGTACCCAAATTGTGCCTTTTGTTTATTTTAGAAAGTGAGCAAGCAGTATGAGAAATATTCGTCCTCCATCTTCCACAAATGAAGCGTGGAGAGATTCAAAGCTATTTGGCTACTAGTCTGTTTTGGGGGGCTGCTGGGAGACGTCATTTGTCCGGTCCCGGATGGTCTTGAGGAAGGACATGATTCCGGAGCCCCCCGTGCCCGTCGCCTCCAGGGCTTTGGGGGCCTTGCTCAGAGCCTCCGCGTCCCTCCCCTCCCCCCGGGCGCGGAGCTGACGGGCACGGGCCCCGGGTACGACGATGAAGCAGCTCACCATGTTGATGTGATAGTTGCGCAGCGCCACCAGCTCGGAGACGCAGTGCTGGAAGGCCTCGGTCAGGGGGGCGCTGTCCTGGTTGAAGACGTACTGGCGCAGGGAAGGGCCTGCCGAGATGTCCTGGATCAGCCTCTTGTGGTCGGGGGGCATGTAGTCCCTCATGCGCTTGAGAAAGGCACCTAGCCGGGACAAAGAGCACTTTCATCCTCAGCCTATGGGACATAATATACTGCATGGGTCATGTGACTCAGCGCTGCTCTTACCGCTCTGGGGCTCGTGTGACACCCCCAGCAGCTCGTCGAAGCAGTGCAGGAGACTGCTCTGTGCTGCGCTCCCTCCCGATAACTGCACAGGCTCCGTCTGTACCCCTTCATACACCAGCCCCTCCACCATGGAGGGATTATCTTTCCACCTGCACAATACACACAAACACTTACACATAGGCACACACAAACATATACACACACACACACACACACAGACACACAATTACACATATACACACAAACACATACAGTACATACACACACGTGCACAAACTTACACATAGGCGCACAAACACACATAATAACACACACAAACACACATACAGAGACACACATGGACATACACGCCCACAAACACACATGCAGACAAACATGCACATACACGCATACACACACACACACACATGCAGACAAACACGCGTACACACGCACATGCGACACAAGTACAGGCATACATACATGCACATATTTGTATGCATGCATGCACAGTACTCACCCTGAGAGATAGATCCGCATGATGCCGTAGAATACGGCTGGGTCAACGTGCTCTGGAATCACAGCAGAGAGGAAAGGGTTTGACACGTCTGAGACCGAAAGCACCTAAACCACGACATTCACTCTGAGGTCTTACATCAGTCCCAGTTAAGCTGAGGTCCTAGTAAAGTCCCAGTTTCTCAGAAGGATAAATCAATACTGTGCTATGCATTAGTCCCAGTTAAGCAGTTTCTCAGAAGGATAAATCAGCACTGTACTATGCATCAGTCCCAGTTAAGCAGCTTCTCAGAGGGATAAATCAGTACTGTACTATGCATCAGTCACAGTTAAGCAGTTTCTCAGAAGGAGAAATCAGTACTGTACTATGCATCAGTCCCAGTTAAGCAGTTTCTCAGAAGGATAAATCAGTACTGTACTATGCATCAGTCACAGTTAAGCAGTTTCTCAGAAGGAGAAATCAGTACTGTACTATGCATCAGTCACAGTTAAGCAGTTTCTCAGAAGGAGAAATCAGTACTGTACTATGCATCAGTCACAGTTAATCAGTTTCTCAGAAGGAGAAATCAGTACTGTACTATGCATCAGTCACAGTTAAGCAGTTTCTCAGAAGGAGAAATCAGTACTGTACTATGCATCAGTCACAGTTAAGCAGTTTCTCAGAAGGATAAATCAGTACTGTACTATGCATCAGTCACAGTTAAGCAGTTTCTCAGAAGGAGAAATCAGTACTGTACTATGCATTAGTCACAGTTAAGCAGTTTCTCAGAAGGAGAAATCAGTACTGTACTATGCATCAGTCACAGTTAAGCAGTTTCTCAGAAGGATAAATCAGTACTGTACTATTACGGGCATTTTAGCAGATGCTCTGACAGAGCGACTTACACAGCATTCAGCATTTGCATATTTTATTATTATTATTATTTTGCATAGTATCCATTTCTGCAGCTGGATGTACAGTATACTGAGGCAATGCAGGTGAAGTACCTTGCTCAAGGGTTACAAGCCTCAGTTATGAGTTCCTTTTGGACTCATTATACTGTATTTCCGCCCCATTATTATGCATCCCAGTTATGCCGTTTCTCAGAAGGACCAATCAGTACTGTAGGCCTACTATGCATCAGTTTGAGTGTCTCAGTCATGGTGCTCAGGGCTTGGACGATGGCTTCCAGTGCGCCAATGACCATCTGGGCATCGCCACAGTGCACTCCTCTCATCACCGCTGGGATGGCCTGCAACACAGACACGCCTCCAATGACCACAGTGTCACATTCCCGCCCACAATCGCACAAATAATGCCTGACCTGTCTGGCAACCCATGCCAACACGTGCTGCAGAGGGCAAAAATGTACAGCTTTCCCCATTCGCTGCAGGACAGTCAATTTAGACTGAATATCACATTTCTGCATCTGTAGGACGAGGTGCTGTATGTTCCCTCCAAGTCCTCACTACTGTATATAAACATACAGCTGTATAAATGATTACATGTAAAAATAATTTAAGCTGTGTAAATCGCTCTGGATTAGAATATACACATTTCTAAATGTATTTAGAATTTGTATTTTGGCTCTTGGTTGGCATGGTTAACTTATAATTGTGATTTTGCGATCCACGCCAGCATATTTACTCGCTGGTGCGGAATGTTGTTAGCCAGGTCTGGCACTATTGATCATATTAAACAAGTGCATATACTTATTTTTATCCTTCCATATATTATAGGTTTCTCTGGGTAAGAGTGTTATGACCCTGGCTCGAAGAAATGCAAACCAACGAAACTCGAGCTAGAGAACGCTGAAAATATACGCTCTCTGTAAATCCACAACAGGTGTCTGCAATTTCCAATCAAGACTCAGGTGAGCTGAAGGAAACTCATTAGCATGCAAAAGATTTAATGGGCCACACTCACAAGGCAGCATAGGGACATAACAAAGAGTGTCTGCTAAATTAATTGAATGTTATTTTAAGATATTCATCAACTGCATCAACATTAATTGCTGTTGTACTGAACCTGTAGACTATTCAGTGTGAATACATCAGTTCAGTTGGCAGCCATTACCAAAAGCCCATTAGTGGTCTAACTGCAGAGTGCACTCATTAAACAGTACATGGAACTGGTGTTTAAAATGGTGTCTTCTGTCACCTTGACCAGCAGAATCAGAACCAGAACTTAAAGGAGAAGACTGACCTTCAGGCCCGGCACAGCGGCCAACTCCACCTTTAGGGTAACCATGAAGAAGCCACACAAGTTCTCTCTCCCCCTGGCAGACTGAGCAACAGCTCCAGATTCCTGCGATAGGTGACACAAACACACAGTTACCAGGGTCACACAGGGCAACTCATGGCTAAGGACTGGGCTTCTTTCAGAAGGGAAGATTTTTTTAAATACCAATTTCAAGCTATTCTGTCCTTTTTTTAATATAAATTTGGCACACAACATAGGGCTGAACATCCCACCATCCATCCATCCATTATCTAACATGCTTATTCCTGGTCAGGGTCGCAGGGGGGCTGGAGCCTATCCCAGCATGCATTGGGCGAGAATACACCCTGCGGGGGGTCACTAGAAAGCGATGAAACACGGACCCCTGACCCACTGAACCCTCCCATCCCCTGAGTGACGCAAGTTAGCACTGGCACGTTCCGGATTCGGTCTGAAGCCGCGGGGTGCCCCCAGGCTCCGCGCCATGGCGCCGTAACCGAACGAGCTCCCCAGCAACCCCGCTGTTCTCTCCTTTTACCGGTTCAGATGAGCCTGCTTTTGATTTCGCTTGTCACAGAGGACCCATGGAAAGTAATGCAATGCATATTGGAGACACGTGACACAACTAACAAAGCATCGGCATGTAAGGCCTTCCTCTGCACAGGCACGTGAATCTGTGCGCATGCTTGTTTAAATCAGTTTTAATGAGATACTTACTCCATGTCAAAGGGGCTGATGACGGAATCCAGAGATGGCATGAAAAGAGAAAGAAGGGAGATTTATATTGCATTTCTCATCGCACAACATGCCATTTGCTTTTCACGTCGACAGTCAGGCGTCTTGATACAGTGCAGAGCCTTAGGCTCTCGAACCCAGCAAGGTCACCCTCTCCAGTGCCCGTTAAGACTGTGATTTTACTGCTGCTTTGGAAGCACACTGGTGTGAGCGCTGGAGATATGAACAGTGGCCGTAAGCGTGTGGGTTTGTGTGTGTTTGTGGGAAACGTTCGTGGTTGGAGGTTCGTCACGCCCTCCTCAGAGCCCAGTTCTAGAGTGAGGTAGCTTGACTGGCCCTGGCTGCTAGTCGTACAGGGGACCAGGTGTGATTACCTGATTACTACGACACTTAGATGTAACTTTAGCTGTTGTAGGCACGTGTTTCAAAAGGAAATGGCGCAGAATGTTTCCATTACGGAGATCCATGTGCATCTTTGAAAGTCTCAGCATTTATACCCATCTGATGGCCTGCAGGCCTGAGTTGTGTGCAAAGGCAGGTACTCGACTCTCTGCATTCTTCCAGTACTGTGCAGAGTGTGGGAGTGGCAGTTGCTGGGGAGAGCTGCTGACATGTCTTTAAAGGCCTCGTGCACGCTCTCCGTGTGTGTGTGTGTGGTAGGATGCCTGGTGGTGGGCCTCTTTGAGTAACTCTGTGTGTAGACTTGTGGAGGGTTCACAGTCGGGGAATTTTAGCTGAGTGTGCATGTGTATGTGTGTGTGTATGTTTGCGTGTCCATGCACACACATCAGTGTGCTTGTGAGTGAGTGCGTGAGTCAGTGCGTGTGTGTATGTGAGCATGTGAGTCAGTGCGTGTGTGTATGTGAGTGTGTGAGTCAGTGCATGTTTCTATGTGAGCGTGTGAGTCAGTGTGTGTGTATGTGAGCATGTGAGTCAGTGCGTGTGTATGTGAGTGTGTGAGTCAGTGCGTGTTTCTATGTGAGAGTGTGAGTCAGTGTGTGTGTATGTGAGCATGTGAGTCAGTGCGTGTGTGTATGTGAGTGTGTGAGTCAGTACGTGTGTATGTGAGTGTGAGTCAGTGCATGTGTATATGAGTGTGTGAGTCAGTGCATGTTTCTGTGTGAGTGTGTGAGTCAGTGCATGTGTATGTGAGTGTGTGAGAGTCAGTGCATGTTTCTAAATGAGCGTGTGAGTCAGTGTGTATGTGAGTGTGTGAGTTAGTACATTTTTCTATGTGAGCGTGTGAGTCTGTGTGTGTGTGTATGTGAGCCAGTGCATATGTGTATGTGTGTGTGTGTGAGTCAGTGCGTGTGTGTATGTGTGTGTGTGAGTCAGTGCGTGTGTATGCGAGTGTGTGTGTTTCTCACCCCTCAGGGTCCCTCTTCCTCCAGTTGGCCAGCACTCCGTCAGCGTGCGTCACGATTGCAGGAAGCCCCACCCGCCGGGACACCTCCCAGAACGGGACAGCCAGGTTTCGGGGCAACACCTGAGAGGAGACAATGAGCTCAATTCACCTTGTGGACTTTCTTTTTCGCAACATTTTTATTCCCCCATTTTGTCTTTTCTGCAATTCCCAGTCACGTTCATAAGCATGTTCCGGAAAGCTCAGAAAAGCATGCGTTCTCCTCTGAAGCACATGCTGCTAGCTTTGAGTCTTCTTTTCACTCTGCAGTCTTCTAGCTGAGCCACACAGTCATCGCATCAGAGGAGAACCCTTCATATGCAGAGGGCACAGGCAGACTACAGGAGTATCCCTTGCTCACTGAGGTGGGGCCAGTTCCGTTGATACTGAAACCCTCCAAATGGGCAATGCTGTGAGCAATTATGCCCCACCCTGTATGGCTACTGGGCAACGTCAGAACTGGCAGGGTTTGGGTTTAGCTTTATCTTTGCTGAGTCACTCAGCAGCCCAATATCATCTTTCTTTTAGATCTTGCACCAATATTCAAAACACAAGCCTCTCAGCTCTCGGAAGCAGAGCAGACCCATTCTCCATACTCAGTGCCGTTTCAACCCCAGGAGCCACATGTATAAAACTCTGAGCAAAAGAATGCGTAAAAGAACGCTGAGGGTGAATGTCGGAAATCTGCTTAAAAAAAGTTTTGCATTTTCTATCTCTCCCTTTCTGTCACGGTGTCACCATATCACACGGGCTCCAAATATTGCGTACGTATGGTGTCCATCGTGTGCAGACGTATGCAGATTCTCACAGCACGTGTTATATTGTACATCTGAATTTCTGCATGGAAACTCGCTTACGCAGATTTATGAGGGCATTTTTCTGCTCAGCACTGTTTATACATGTGGCCCCAGGAGTCCAAACCAGTGAACCTCGCGACTCATGCGCGCGCGGCGGCTGTCACATGTGGCCGACTGAACAAAAGGAGCGGGCCCCTTACTTCTAGGGCCTCCGGGGAACAACGTCACATTACGTTACGGACTCGTGGTGATGATATGCAAGCCAGGACATACAGTACGGTTGCAGGTTACATTTTTCCTTCACAGAAGATTAGTGGTTAAAACAGATTTAATTTCATAGTAATAGGGCGCCACGTCAAACCCCTCCCCACCCCATTTCAGAGCTAAACTCAGATTAGCTTAAACACTAGCTGCTGACCATAGGGCCTGAAGGGCTAACTGCAGCATTGTACCAGAAGAATCAAGTAGAAATTAAAATGTACACGTCCAATTATCCAAATCATTTTTTCCTTACAGTATACATAGCTCATAATCATATTGTTAATATAAAGACAATTTTACAACATGTAGATTAAAGACCCTGGTGCTAAAAGTACTGAAGTCACAAAATGTCTATTTTGAGAAAATCAAATCTGAAAATATCATTGATCCATAAAATCAGCCATTAAAACTTTTGCTGTTTTTATGCATTGCTTTTCTGTTAACAATATTTATAGGGTGGACTTAGCTAAACAAATACAACATGTTTCTATGCTCAACTTGAATTGTCTAAAAATGTGACTTCAGTACTTTTAGCACCAGGGTCTTCAATTGACTATTGTGTTGTCATTAATGTAGGGAAATGCTTCTAACTTGAATTTGCAGTTTTTTTTTTGTCCATCTATACACTTTCATTGTCCTGCCTTTTTTAACATTCTACAATTACTACTGTGTTACCATGCCAATTCCAAATCAAGTATTGCCACAAAATTATAAATTATAAATCAGCAATGATTCCAAATGAGAGACGGCAACGGCGTTGGTCCTTCCCACTAGACTATGCAATAATTTAACTAAATAATGGATTAGTTAGGAAAAATTTTACTTGGTAAATTTTGTACAACTAAATTTTTACATCTGTTCATGACTGTGGCAGCTGGTATTACTAGATCATACGTATGTGTCTTCCTTATATAGCATACTAGCATCATGTTCATAACGACAAAGCATAAATACACCACCTTTCCATCAGCAGATATGCACACAAAATCTGGTCATGGGTATCTGGTAATCTGCAAATAACTTGCGTATGAGTTCTCAGCATGGTACATTCGCGCTTGTGTGTGCGTGCTAGTGTATGCGCCCTTGCATGGATGAAACGAATGCTGTCAGAATACCTTTGCGGTGTCTGATTCTCCCTCCTGCCACACATAGCCCATGGTCATCATGCTGAGAGCCAGGTGGGCCAGACGCAGCTCTCTGTAGCTCTGTAGGAAACTGGGATCCAGCTGGGGCATCTGGGAAAAGAGGAGGAGCTGAAATGGCGGGACAGTCCCGCCTGGCGGCGTGAGCGCCACGGACCAACATTACCCAGTTTGGCCGTGGTCAGAGCCCGGCCCGGCCCAGCCCAGCCCGGCGATTAACCTGGCTTATCTGTGCTGTGCTATCAGCCATGCAGGAGCCGAGACGTCACTCTATTCACCGTTACAGATTTAAAGATTACTGGAGCCCTCTCTTATCTTTTCTTACATACTCGACTAAACCCAGGTAAAACTGAAACTGTCTCCATGTCAACGACCATCACAGACTTCATGATGTCCTCAAAAATACACCACAGACACGAAAGACCATCTCTCCAGGTGGGGCACACAGTACCCTTAAGATGTGGAGTAGTGTAGTATAATGGCTATGCATCTCTGCGAGGACACGGTCGTCGTTCCATTAAGCAACGTACTTAAGTATATATCCAGCTGTAGTAATAATGTCACACAAGAACAGTAACAGTAAGCCGTGTAAATTGCTTACACATCCAGCACTTACCATACCATCCAGATTATCTTCCCCACCCAGCACTTCACACGCATTTATTTGGCCAGTTAAACTTTCCCATAACCACATTGATGAGTGAAAGAATTTTCTGTGTAAGTTGCTGTGGTGGAGACCTAATGCCTAAAATGTGTAGGGACACAGCAGAGAATGTGTTACCTGATGGATGTGGGTACGCAGTGTGTGGGACTGGATAAGGTCTGGGACGTGCTTGGCGATGTCCATCCATGGCTGGTAGTATGGGGGCAGCTCTGCCTGCAGGAAGCAGATGCTTATCATTGATCCTCCCTTATTAGCATTCTAATTAGAATTCACACAACTTAATATAAAATACCTCTCCTGAGAATTAGTAAATAATGCCTTGCATTGATGTAGCACCTGTCAAGGATAAACTCACGATCCACTTCCACCAATTTTCCTGCATTCATTTCCTTCTGTCCATCACAGTCAACAGAACCATGGTGACCGCCTTCCACTCTGCGAGGAACTTGGGCGTGGTCCTGGATGACCAGCTGGACTTCAAAGAACACATCAGGGCAACGGCACGGTCCTGCAGGTTCCTCCTGTACAACATCAGGAGGATTCGGCCATACCTGACCACCTACTCCACCCAGCTTCTTGTCCAGACCATGGTCACCTCACGCCTGGACTACTGCAACTCCCTTCTCGCAAGCCTACCAGCCTGCGCCTACACTGCAGCCTAAAGATCAGGCCCCTCCTACCTACAGGACGTAATCCAGCACTACGCTCCTGCTCGACCACTTCGCTCTGCTGCTGCAGGGCGACTTGCACTTCCCTCCCTCCGTGTTAACAGCTCTCACTCGTCCCGACTGCGGAGCTTTTCCACCCTAGTTCCCCAGTAGTGGAACGAACTCCCCACTCCACTGCGCTCAGCTCAAACACTGTCTGTTTTCCATTGTGGTCTGAAGACGCACTTTTTCAGACTCCACCTCGGCTAAACTACCTATCTAGTGCCATTCCCATAGCACTAGCTTCCTGTTTTTTGCTAGTTTTCTGCTGGTTTTTTATTTAACTTGTGTTTCTTTGGTTATTTTATAGTTCAGAATGTATAGCTGACTGTGTGTACTATTCTATGTTCATTACTAGGGATAGCTCCTATGTTGTGAGAAAAATTGTGCTTTGTCGGATCTGCTTTGTAGTCACTTCAATGACCTTCAGAATGCACTTATTGTACGTCGCTTTGGATAAAAGCATCTGCCAAATAATTGTAATGTAATGTAATGACAGCAATTGCAGTCATGCATTCCAATTCATCATAATACCAATTCTGAAGGCTTCTGTAAGCAGCACTTACCATACCATCCAGATTGTCTGCCCCACGCAGCACTTGACAAGCATTTGGCTGAATCCCATTCTCTGGACTTGCAGACCCGTGGATTGAAATGCGTATCCTCGTCAAATCCATGGGATGCTTAGGGCTGTCCCGTTGCGAAAACAGCGTTCGTGGCAAGTGCTCTTATGCTGACTTTACCCGCACTTTTTACTAGTCCGCATCTTTGCAGACTTACCTGCCCCGGGAATATGCCATTAAAGTCTGAAAGTCCACAATTCCATGAGGGCTCAGTTTGAGATTCGAGCCTTGATTTGGCCAGTTAAACTCAGCGGCAATTAGATCATAACTTATAAATATTACTCATAAACTTTCCCATAACCACATTGATGAGTGAAAGCATTTTGTGTGGGCCACAAAGTATTAAAATGGGACATACAGTTCATACCTGGGTCATTCCGTGTCAAATCAACCAGTGGTCCCTGCATGACCCTCTGAGATTTTGATGAAACTCCATCATAATAATCCAATGTATGAAAAATTAACACACACAAAAAATTAGCCTCATACGACATGTCGTTTCCGAGATATGGCCTCCTGAAATTTGCTCAAAACCTCCGTCTTTCACGCTCGCGAGTCGTGAAAACGCGCTAATGTGATTTTTTTCCGACTTTGGAAGCTTATAACTTGGGATTGGTAACAGCTATAGAGCTGAAACTTAGTATCCTAACTTACTTTCTTCCGAATATGACATCAAATTACTTGTACCCCCCCTTCCCTTTTCAAGTTATATGCACCCAAAGTAGCTACTTTGTTCAGTCGCACATGTTTTTGGTGATTTTCGAGGTCACCCTGTGCCCATACGAGTGGACATATACATCCCACACAGATGTATTATCTATAGGTGTATGTCTATGGTCACAAGCAAGTACAGGCTAATCAATTCATTTGTAAAGGAATTACATCGATCCAAAGTTGGGTCCGGGTGAAAAAAAGTCAAAAACACAACTGTCCGTCTTGTCAATGGATCACCATATGGACAGTTAAAACTTTTTCTGAAATTTAAACCAGTTAAACCGATATATTAGATCTACTCATCAACCAAATTTCAGCTTTGGTACTCAACTCCTTCATGGTTAGACCACATTTTGAAAAATACAAATTTTGCACAATTCCGGGGATACAAAACTTGAAATCGGCCGATCTACGTGCGTAAGGTCTGATCACAACATGCATATTTATCACAGGAGATAGATAAAATTAAGTTAAGATGCCCCCTAGGGCCTAGAGTTAAGGTTAGATGTGGGATTTTCCCATGTCAGGTAAATACAGGGATAATCCATTACGCAATGATCGGATTTCCCATTACCAGGCAACAATATTTGGTCAATTTCATTCTAGCTCTATCATTCAAGAATTGAGATCCCATCAGAGAGCCTCGTCGATTACAGAATACATCCCAACTATATTTATTTACTAACTGCGAAACGTGTGTGCTGCTGTTACTGTACCATGCATAGTTTTGTTTCCTAGGCCTACAATGCAATAACACTTATTTTGGAAGCAGTATTCATAAACTCCTCAAAATGGCAGGGACATCTTCCATGTCAGACTGCAGTATTGGTTTGGTGTTAAATGATGCTTGCCACAAAACAACCTTCAGAAGAGAAAGAGGTTTGATGGCTGCAACCGAGTTGTCACAACAGGACATAAAAGCTTTAATTTGAGGGTATCCCCCACCCCCCACTTTCAGGCATAAAAAAATATTGGACAGTTTAACATAATGTAGAATAGAGTAATCATTTTTTGTATTTGGTTGCATATCCTTTGCATGCCATGAATTCCTGTCTGTGACCCGACAATATCAAAAGACTCTTGATATCTTATTTTCTGGTACTCTTAAAAGCAAAACTATACATTATCTGCATTTGAATGGATTTCTATGGGAATAGAAATTAGAATTAGAATGGATTTAGCTGTAAATTATTTTGGAACAGTATTGAATACATGGTTGGTCAAATGGCGGTAAGTCATCAAGGGTCTGAGGTATCAAACGAGCCTCAAACCATCACTCTGCTGCCAGATATGCAGTAGATATGGATGGATCATTTTAAGCAAATTTTCCTATTGAACTCTATGGAAAAATAAGTCAGGAGAAGAAACCCTTCAAGTTATCCATCCATATCTGGCAGCAGAGTGATGGTTTAAGGCTCCATTACTCTGGATCCATTCAAGAGATCCATTCATATGGAAAGATTATAGTATCGCTTGAAGGAGTACCAGAAAATAAGCTATCAAGAGTCTTTTGATATGGTTGGGTCACAGACATCAGGAAGTCATGGCATGCAAAGGATATGCGACCAAATATTAAAAATGATTGCTTTATTCTACATTATGTTAAACTGTCCAATATTTGTTGATCCCCAAAAATGGGGGGGGGGGGGGGGGGGGGGGCGCTATGTACCAAATGTTTTATAATTTCTAAACATTTGGTACTAGGGTTGCAAATTATCGATCAAGGAATTTCCTTGATCGATAGTCGTCAACGTTAATGAACAATCAATCGATCAATCGATAACAAAACAGCTAAAAATAGCTTATGACAGAAAATACAAAATGCATGTTTTTTTCCTCAATCAAAGCTTTATTGAAACATTTGAGAAATACGCCTGTTTCATAGCATAACACAAATATAATTATGAACGCTGTTTTGTTTAAGTATGATATTTTAATAAGGCACGGGAAATTGCGCTCACTCTTCCGAGGCGAATCAGTGACTAACACGTACGTCTATACAAAAATAAGATGAGCCTTAATTAAAAACTTAACTTGGCAAAATGATTATGAAATAGATAAAGATAAATAACGTTTTTGAAAACAGCGCTATAATAGGTTCCCTCTTGAAATGAGAAAGCTACGACAGACTACGACAGCTCAGGCTTCAGTTTAAAACTTAAACTGCATAAGTGCAGTAAATACCTAGGCCTGCTGATTTTTATTTAAGAATATAAGCATGTTTTCAGGGGTGAGTCGTGTGCGCAGTCGGTTTACAGTGAGACCAGCTGCTGAAAATACGCGTTCCGATGGGACCGATGTCCCAGGTACGCATAAGTACAATGGTCGAGTGAGTCTTCTTCTGTGAAAAGTTAACATGTTTCTAATTGCAGTGCGCGCGCCCCCTTGTGTTTAACTTAATGATTGCATTTCACCAACAGCTCCCATTGACACAATTAAGATGAGACCGCAAATAGTTACATTTACATTTTACATTTTAGACATTTGGCAGACGCTCTTATCCAGAGCGACGTACATTAGTGCATTTTCCAACCTGAAACAAGTGCGTTAAAAACAACCCTAAAAGGTAAATACGAATTCAAACACCGGGCGCAGTCAGTATGATTATATATATATATATATATTTTTTTTTATTTTTTTTTTGGGGGGGGGGGGTGGGGGACCACACGATATCAATCATTGGCATGCACAACAGTAAGCCAATAAGTAACCTTACAAGTATTAAACTAGAAGCTTCAACCACTGAAACAAGGATTTATAGGACACAATCAAGGGAGGTCACAAGGAGGTAGGGAGGGGTGGAGAGAGGTGCAGCTTAAAGAGGTGAGTCTTCAATCTGCGCTTGAAGGCGGTCAGACTTTCTGTTTTAGTTCAATTTGATTGTTAAATTTGAAATGGTCGATCGATCAAATTATTAACGCCAATTAATCGATCAACGATTAATCGTTAACACCCCTATTTGGTACATAGCGCCCCCCCCCCCCCCCATTTTTGGGGATCAACAAATATTGGACAGTTTAACATAATGTAGAATAAAGCAATATTGGTTGATCCCCAAAAATGGGAGGGGGGGGCGCTATGTACCAAATGTTTTATAATTTCTAAACAGTTCATCAGATATGGTTGAAAATACCCTCAAATTAAAGCTGACAGTCTGCACTTCAACCTCATTGTCATTGTATCCTTTCAAACTCAAAGTGCTAGAGTACAGAACCAAAATAATAATAAATGTGTCACTGTCCAATGAATTATGGTGCTCACTGTAGGTTATGAAATAGAATGTACCCCAGCCAGCACAGTACCTAGCTTGATTACTGTAAAGATCTGTGGGGAGGGTATGACACGTATTTTTTGGCGTGTACAATATCTTGTGACTCAATACAGAGTGTTAGTATCTCACTTGTACGTGACCTGGGATCTTTATTAAAAAGCATCAACTACAGCAGTGCTACAGGAGCATCCCCATCACTGTCTTTGCATTACAGAGCAAAGACTGCCCCCTGCTGGACTAAAAAAAAACTAAATTCAGCATCAAGCTGGTTTGCCTTTGTCTTCTAACTACTGCCCAAACTAATTACCGGACAAAACAACTTCTGGTAAAGGCACCATTCTCCAACAAGAAATTGATTGACTTAAATGTGGTATATTTAACTTGATGCCTTGTATACTTTTACAGTTTAAATATCATTACATGTCATACAATTGCACTACACACACAAATAGTTTTCGGGTGTTATCACGCTCAAAATACAATAGTGAAATTATAAATCAAGTGGCCTTTTCATTCCTAAATCTTAAAAGGTGTATATTATTTAGCAAAAAAAATAAAAAGCAGTAGAGACAAAGAAATTTCTTTTCCCCAGTTTCTTATTTTAAAATTCAAAAACATTTTATTTGAGAAAATGTGTGTATGTCTTTATTCTGAAATAGAAATGCATTTGCTTTGTTCAACAGGTCCCATGTATATCCTATGTTCCAGGTCTCAAGTCAGCGCAATAAACTAAGCACTTATCTTTCACTGTGAGTAGGAGATGTTATCTGTTTGGGCCAGGCTTACAGGCACCAACACGAATATACTACATTATCACCTAAGGTCAGGGGTGTGCAGTGTCACCATGCACTGAAAAGGGTAAAGTTCAGCAGCAAAGCACATAAAAGACACTCTGGAAGCATAAGCTAGTTTTGTTTTCTGGAATGTTTAAATACAATATATTGTCTGTAAAGCTTATTTTCAGTTTTTTTCAATAATCAAATAACTTTAGCCAGAGACTACTGACTCAACACCTAACCTAATTAATAAATGATTGTCCCTGTATCCTCATTGCAAACATAACTGCCGAGAAATGCCATGAAGTGATTGAGCATTCTTTGTTTTATCTTACTGCCGATTGCAAATACGCTGAACATACATTATGAGACACAACCACATAAAGAAATAAATCGCTTTCCGTACCAGCGGTTCCGGCAGAATGAAGCCATACTGTTCGGAGACGTGGTAGCGGTCCAGGGAGAAGGGTCGCTGGGGATCCATGAGGCTGCCGGCCTTGTGGTTGGAAGACAAGGCGATCAGTTGGTGCGTTCTGTAGAGATGTTGAGCATTTCCAAGAGACAGCTCCCCATTCACACCTTGTGTCCTGTGCAGAGTTCACCAGTCGGAAAGTCAATGTGATTCTGGGCTTGCACAATTCTTTGCTCTCACTTACCCATTGGCCACCTTTCGGTATTTCACAACCTCAGTCTCACTCCCCACCCCCTGCTTTCTGCTGTGGGGTGAGGACGGGCTTTGTCCTAAATCCCATCAGTAAAGGATAGGGGAGGGACACTAAACAAACCGCCATCCTGGGGAGAAGATGCAGTTTATTGTGCCTGCATTCAGAGCAAAGTCCAAATAAGGATGCTTTCTCATGAAGAACTATTAAAAAAAAATTATAGGCACAAGCGGCAATTTGGTGGTTCAAACCCTGTAATTCTAAATGTTATCATTACGAGGTTGGACACAGTGTGTATTTCATTCTGGGTGTTTCTTTAGGTGAAGAGAGTTTGTGCTATAGGCCTGTTATTGAAATCACGGTCCTTGAGGGCTGATAACTGGTGGTTCTGAAATTAGTGTGATATTGTTAGGAACCAGCTTCTTTCTCAATAATCCAAGTCAGGACAATGCAGGAAATCACTCAATACAACAAACACTTTACTAGAGAAGGTAAAAGTTTATTGAAAATCACACTGGCCAGCGTGAAAATCACCAAGAACCTGCACAACTGTCAGTCCAGTAACCTTCCCCGCACTGGTCCTCTAGCCAAGCTTATATACCCTCGGAGGCCTTGAGTTTGACGCAAATATTGACATTATCTGTGAGAGCATATCTCCCAAATGTTCCTAAATAGCATGCTTTGGTTCGTCAACAGCCCACGCCATTAGTCATGCCTGATAACTTATGGCACCTAGATGTCCGGTCAGGGAGGGCAGAGGCAGTGGCGTCATTTCAGCAAATATTAGGGTGTGGCAAGACGGGGGGGTGCTTGAGATTTTTTTTTAAAACCCTTTTAAATAGTGGAGAAAATTGTGTTTTTGGTGACTACTAAAGAAAGATTGTTCCAAAATATATCTACCACTTGAAGAATTGCTTCGTATTTCTCAATTACACTTTCGTTCGTTTCTGGTACTTGCAATTACGTTCGAGGAATAAGAGAGTCTTGAATCGGTTCCGTGATGAAAGACAGTAGCTACAGCTTCTTTATTAGCATGGTGTTTATGTCAGCTTCCAATCTAACATGACTTACACAGTGACATGGCACAACTTAAGTACAATCTCTAAACAAAAGGTGGCTAGCCAGGAGGAAAGGCTTCAGGTGAGAATTGACTCCTTCCCTGGTTCCATTTCCTGGCTAGATCAATGACTCTTCACACATTATAATTTCTATTCACCCAAGCTTGTCTACCAATGACTCTTGGCACCTAAGTCTTGGGGGAGAGCTTGCATTTGAAAGGGTACTTAACCCCTGGACTGAAACAGGATGGGTGTGGGGACTTAAACAGACTGTAACTCTGATATTACTATAAAAACCTTAAAATCTAACACACTTCTCCACTGTACTCTACCACTCATTCACAGATATTCAAAAATCCTAATTTAATGTGTCAAAGTTCCAGCCTGCAAGGAAACAATGTGAGGACTGTGCTAGGGGTAGGGTGGCCACCAGCATGACCTCAGAAAGGAGGACACTTCTGCGGGGCATGCTGCATGGGTAACCAACACGGCCCCTCGTGTACACTACCGTTTAAAAGTTTGGGGTCATTTGGAGATTTTTATGTTTTTGAAAGAAATTTATACTTTTTATTGGATTTGAAATAAAACTAGTAATATAAGGTTAAAATGTGGACTGTCAGCTTTAATTTGAGGGTCTTTTCATCCATATCAGATGGACCATTTAGAAATGACAGCACCTTTTTTACATAGTCCCCCCCATTTTTGGGCATCAAAACATATTGGACAGTTTAACAATGTAGAACAAAGAAATCATTTTTAATACTTGGTTGCATATCCTTTGCATGCCATGGACTTCCTGGTGTCTGTGACTGAAATCAATTTCCTTGCTCCATTCCTCGCTAAAAGACGTCTTTCTTTTCGGCATCTTTCGGCAAATTTCCGTTGCTAGCTAGCTGGCATTAGTTTTATCTGACCTCACACACACACCCGCACCGCGCGAGAGACCCGAGCCGCTGATGGGGAAAAAACATACACACACACACAAAAATGCACGGAGCAACGTACGTAACGTAGCCAATAAGCTGGCTGCCAGCTGATTATATATATTTTTGTATACCAATGAAACGCAAGCTTTTATTTGATGTAAATCTAAGCCAATAAAATGTTTGAATAACAGGTCGACACTGTAATTCTATGTTTAAACATAATCACTTAAACAAAAGCCGGACAATTATGCTCACTTTCACAAAAGCCGGACAATTGTGCGTCCGGCAAGAGGTCGCGCCGGACAGAGGACAGCATGGGTCAAAAACCGGACTGTCCGGCTCAAAACCGGACGGATGGCCACCCTAGCTAGGGGGTGAATACTTTTTCAAGGCACTGTAGGTCTCTCCAGTTTAGGCATTTTCATTACAGACCTTATAATCAACAATTCCTTGGTTTAATAAACACCAGTAATTCACCCACACAAAACTGTTTCATTGCTATTTAAACCTCAGTCATTTTTCATAGAGATGTAACATTTTTATGGAGACCAGGACAGTTTGTTTTTAATGTGGAAAAGGGAACAATAACTGTCTCTTTGACATCATTGAATTGGTTCAAAAACTAAGAGGTTTAGATATTTTTTATACAGTCGCCCATCTTATCAACATTGTGTAGCCTCAATGCTAGCGGAACTGGTCTGAAAATGATATGTATTCACAATAACCAGCAGACCGTGTAAGCACCATTGCAACCAAAAAAGCTAAACTACCTTGTTCATATATGATGTGATTTACTTAGCTAGAAGGTCAAAAACATCAAATGTCCACTCGGTTACATTTTTATATAGTTCGATATAGATAGCTAGCTTGCAATTAGCAGCTGACGTTAGCAGGCTAGTAGCTAGCTAGCCACCTGCTAGCTTATCTTGGAAATTTCAAAATGAGCTCACTGACTGAAATTTTCAACAATAAACACATGAATCGTCATATACTATTGATTACATTAACTAGACTAGATATGCCAATGATGCTACCAAGGTTTGGGGAAATTAGAAAGCGAACAACCGCTTTTATTATCAATTGAATTGTTGAGTTTCTTGACATATTTTATTTTATTTTTTTTGAGTTTCTTGACATAGCATATAACCTGTACAGCGAGCGACGAAACGCGTACTGACAGAAATTGCTACAGAAAGCGTTATTTTTGAGGATGGTCGGTAACACGCCTTCCCATTGGCTGTGCTTTCACATGTTATCACGCTGTCCGCATGCCGAAATATAAGGTAGCGAGTTACTTATTGCGAGGCGGACGATTTCAACTTTACAATTTGATTACGTTGGAAGGAACGTTAGCAGGGCAAGCAGCAGCACTGGAGGCTAGGGTGTGGCAACTGCCATACCCTGCCACACCCAAATGACGCCCCTGGGCAGAGGCCTGTCCAAAAATCAGCCCTCACCCACTACTCCATATAATTGATCAACACACACACGTGCATAATTACTCTTATAGGACAAAACTCAGAACCCATCAATATCTAAGTCATAAGTTGTGAATGGAATCTTTGTTAGCTTAGGGCCGGATTCAGAGATGGCCAACTTAAGTGATGCACTTAAGTGCATCTGCGTGGTTTTTATGCGGGGGGATCAATGCCATATTCTAACTTTTGTTCCGTGGGTGCTTATCTCAAAATGTGAGTGGTACAGGACACAATATTCTAATGACCTGCTTCTTGTATCTGCCCCCTGGGTTGCGAGGTTTCCACTAAAACAATGTTTGAGGGCGTATGCATTTTCAACATGTCAGTGACAGTGCCTTTAATAACCACATTTGTAATAACCACATTTGCCCTTGTAAAACCCTGCCTATTGGCACTGTAGTTGCTCTTGGGTGGTGGGAAAGGCAATGATGCATTGCTATGTCGCATCGTAGCCTTGATGAATTGATATATATATATATATATATATATATATATATATATATATATATATATATACCCATCACACATTCGTTGAACAGCGGTTGCACATAAGGAATGTATCCACGACACATCCACCAAACATCTACTGAAAGTAATGTCAATAACTATAACACACATCTCAAGTCAGACATAAAATCTGTATTCCCAATCTGTAAAAACCTCAGGATTGTATGGGCGTGGTCAGAAACCTCCACCCAAAACGTACAACCCAACAAGTAAAACAAACATGCCTGGCTACGTCATTGTCATGCATATTAAGACAGGAAAATACAGCGTTATTATGGATCCCACTGCTTTTCTTGGCAAGACACGCCCTGCGTAGCATTCAAGCGCTAGGACTTGGCCAGGCGTCCCATGCTCACACCTTGGGGTAAAGACGTGGTTCGAAGGGAGCACACGAACCGGAATGTACTACAAAGTCATAAACAAGATATATGTCGAATTCAAAGACCCCCCTGATTTTTGTGAGTTTGTGATTCCCGTACCCCACCCCCAACCCCTAAACATAACCTCACAGGAGTTCACGTAACTCGGGCTCATGCCCGAACTGTTAAGATTACTGGGGTTCCACGTAACTCGGGCTCATGCCCGAACTGTTAAGATGGTGGGGTTGTATGAATGTTCAATAAATCAAACAGTCATTAATGCTTTGAACGTTTATTAACTTTGTACATATTTAAACATTTGAACAACAAACTTGTTCAGTAATTGAGCATGGGCGCCTGGCCAATCCTAGTGCTTGAATGCTACGCAGGGCGTCTTGCCAAGAAAAGCAGTGGGATCCATAATAACGCGAAAATACACCCTCAGCCAACGGAGGTTTTGAGGGACCCGGAATAATATGCCGTTAAGACCAATATTCAAATAACATGCATTCATTCTAACATCCATTTATGCGAAAGATTATGTATTTTTCATAATCATCTATTGCTAGACATAAACCACCTTTTTTTTCCAGAATAAAAGTTGAAAAAAAAAAAAATGATTAAGTGAAAACTCTGAATCTGTGTATATTGCATACACGCCTCGTTTTCTTCAAATCATGCCCTGCGTGTGTAAAATACGCTTAAAACAGCGGAAATATCTGAATATATCATGGTTTTTGATGAGTTGTTCCCTTATGGTCGTTTTCGGTCATTATTTAGTGTTTGTTAGCTCGTTGTGTTTTCTGAGCTCGAGATTCTTTGCTCTCGTGTGATGTTCGCCCGGTTATACGGGTCGTTTTCTGTTACGCCTTTTTTTTCTAGTTCCCGTATTATTTCCCTCCAGTCGAGAGTGGGAACTAGGTAATTTGCGTTGTGATTAAATTTCCTTAAATACGGGGTCTCTCTGTCTCAGTGGCTCATTGAGTTTAATGAATCCCCTTGCTGTGACTGGTCCCTTCGAACCTCTCACGTCACGCCCCCTTACAGAATAATAAATAGCTTAAGCTAAGAGGAATTTCGGGAGTAAGTCCCATTTGTGTGTGATTATCTTGCCCTTTGAATAGGAAGAAAGAAATATGCAGATGATTTCAAACGTTGTTGAAATCTGATGGTATGCAATGGGTTTTCTGCAATTAAGGAGAAAACAGCCAATTGATAAGGCACTAAAGACAGTGTTTCTGAATCTTGGTCCTGGGGGACCCCTGTGTATGCTGGTTTTTTGTTCCAAGCACAATTGCAATCTCAGAATTTCAACAAGCCGCTAATTTGTCTTTTATATTGGTCCTTTTCTTGTTTTGAGGGATCATTTACCCTCTTAAGTCACTATGGGCTCTATTTTCAAACCAGCGCAAGGGGACGGTATAGTCAAACGCAAACTTGTTGACAGCATCAACGTCTTAAAACTGGCGCTATGGCGTTTCTCAGCAATAACCGCTAGGATCAACAAATTCTCAACATAACATCCTTTCGGTTGCGCTGCAGTGGGATGGGTGGCGCTGTCTGGGGCGTGTTCTAAAATACTTTAGGCTCAGTGACAAATTGAACCAACGAAAACCCATTGCGTTATGATCAGCTGGAACCACCTCTTAGCGGAAACGCAATAGCCTCTGGCAATTTGGTAACTTATTCGTCATGTAGTTCTATGTAGTGTCTATAGGTGATGCCAACATTACACTTCCATTTAATGAACAAATAGCCTATAATTATTATTAATTAATTAATTTTAATTTAAACTACTAGAATAAAACAGGACAGCTTACAAGAAACTTGCGATCATGTAGGCCACTAGCCTATTATATATAAATTACACATTGACACAGTTGAATCATAAGCCTACCATTTGAATCATAATTATGCCTACATCACCTAATGTAGGCTAATTAATGCATTCGTCACCTCCTCCCGTGCCTTCCGAACTTCTGGGAGACGAGGTGGTGTGGATTGTGATCCATAAATTACTACAGTCCTAGCCTGTACTTCTGTTGCAAGTATGTCTGATTCCTGTGCGGGAAAATCTTGTCGTTGACGGTCCAGTGCGTTTGGGTTGCTCATTATGAAATTGCATGGAGCGATTGCGTTCCAACGCGATTGCGTTTTAAAGCATGAGAACAACAATTTGATTGGCTACCATAGAGACACACCTTTGACGTTTAAACCCAGCCTTTTAGCAATACCGCCATAAGGTGCGCCAAGATTGCCGTCATGAAATTACCAAATTTCTCGCCGACACGCCCTCAGAGCGATACCGCCAAGCGATTACTCTTGCGTTAACCATTGCGTTTGGTTTATTAAAATAGAGCCCATTATGTCAAAAATAGTTATATGTCATGAATCATGCTATGTATGCCATTCATGAGCAGAACGAATTTGTGCGTAAATTATTCGTATTAGCAATTTGCTCGTATTTTGCCATTCATCAAAGTTTTTGTATCTGAGATTTGTTCGGAGCCTACACACAAACAAATTTTACACCTGCTCAGGACCATGCATAGCCACCGCATCCATAAATGTAGAATGCCTCTAAATGTTAATTAGAATATGTTAAATTTTTTTCTTCTATTTTCTGTTAAATTCACAAGACTAAATGTAGTCTTTGAAATGCACAATGCAAACGTTCGCCTAAATTAAGTAAAGAAAATAAATAAATAAAATAATAATAATAATTCTGCTCAGGAACATAGCCTATTCATCTTGCTATTTCAAAATGTAAGTGTTTTTTCAAAACTCAATGTAAGAATGTAGTTTTAATATATACATAGAAGTACATTTGGTCTGGGAACATACAGATGATGTTGTGGGTTTGTGTAGACGACGCTCTGGGGGGTATACTACGAAGGAAGCTTAACATAGCCAGGGTTTCTTTGCGTTAGCTGGCTTCAGAAAGCCTAAACACTGCAATCTGCCTTAACCGGTAATACGAACGTGGTTATCAATTTGTTAAGTGAACATGGGCTTTATTAATCAAGGTACGTGCGCGGGTCCCATAAAAGGGGCGGTGTCATAGCGGTGCAGCATGGGCTGTACTAGCAGAGCAACGTATTTCTCTCCTGTGGGTAAAAAAGATACGGACAGATATAATGGACGGATAAGAACGTGAAACAATCGTATGAGCAAAAAGCAACACCGTTGCCTCCAACAAAGCCATGAAGGAGCTTTTGTAAAAAAATAAATAAATATTTCGTTAGGATAGTTAATACCTAATTCACCTTACCACTCAACGCACATAGGCAAGTCCCGCAAAACTCCAATCAAACAAAAGGGAGCAAAAATGGTCTCCTAAAATACCATACTGGCTAAGCGATAAAAGGGCAAAAAATAATACCACACACTAAACAGGACAAATAATACCAGACCATACAAAAGGCTTATATAGCTCTCAGGTGACCACGCACAGGTGTGGATGCTGACAGAAGCTCCGCAATCAAAGCAGGACGGAGCAAGCATCCACCAAAAGGGCAGCGCCCCCACGTGGCCACCGAGGAAAACGACCGCATGGGGAAAAAGGGTAGAAACCCATGACAGTTTGAACTCAAGACAGTTTGAACTTTCTTGTGCATGTACAGCATTGCCCCTCCTTCCATCCCCGACACTATGTCTCGTGAGAAAACTCCCGCGAGAAACACACAAATTTCAGGCAAAATAAAGTAAATATTTCTTTGCGAGAATAAATTATTTTCTCTCAAGAAATAGTCAGTGGTGGAGTAATAATGTTATAAAGGTGCTGCACATGCCAGGCAAAAGGAAGTGCCATTTCTGACCCCTAAAGAAGGACTGTAAAATAAACACAGTATGCTGCAAGTGTGAGAAATATATCTGCAAAGCCCATACTTGCAGACTTGCATACTGTGATACCTGTACTAAATAGAGAAATACCCAGCCTTGTGCTTGGTGCTCAAATGCTTCCTAAAATGAAAGTTCAAGAATGTCATTGCTATGTTTCTAAAAAGGTTCAAGAATGTTATTGCTAGGTTTCCTTTCAGTAAAATGCATCAAAATCTTTGTGGTTGTCATGTGCTAATTTCTGAGGCTATTGATGTTCTTTGTCTTGTTGAAAAAAATAATGCAATCAATCTTTTATACTTAGGTAGTACCTTTATCCATTAAATAATAATAATAATAATAAAAAGACATCTATTACAGCAAAAAAATCAACTATGACATGTTTTGTAGTAAAAAACAAATATTGTACAATGAATAAATACAATTTCTCTGCACTGTGAAGTAGGAAACAGTTATTCACCAAGTTGTTCATGAGTGACAGATTGTTTCTTCATGCAAAAGTGTCTGCCAAGTGAATGTAATGTAATGTAATTGGCATGATGCATAAATTCATGCTATAGGATATAAAATGCCATTCTTCCTTGCCTACATGGCTTTAATGGAAAATAGTGCATATTGATTTCATACTGTATATGTGACTGCCTCCATTATAATGTGTCACTCACCTGATTCTCACATACACCCGAAGTTGAAAAGTTACAGATACCTGGTGGACTTTTAACGTGTAACTTTCTCATTCACGCTCAGAAAAAAAAGGTACAAAAAATACCTAAAAAGGTACAAACGCTTTTCACTGGGGTGATACAGTATCGGTACATAAAATTTTACCTATAGCCAGCCATACATAATTAATTTGTACTTTTTGGCTTGAAAAGGAACTTATTAGTACCCAAATAGAACATTATTGTACTTTCAGGGTAGAGTTGGGAAATTTGTTCCTTAAAGAAGAAAAATGTACCCCCATTGTACCTTTATTTCTGAGAGTGTTCCATATTTGTCTTATTGATGATCCGACACTTACTAGTTAACATTTCTTAGCACAAAAAAAGCTGAATTTAAAAATATTTCATTTGACAAACACCTCAAGGGTTAAGTGAAACATGAGATCAGGTTTCTGCTTTCTCCCTCTGCTTAAAGGTAAAACACACAGTACTGTGTGCACCTAATTCCTCCTTTTCACAGCGATGTTACCTGCCTAAAAGCTCTGATATTTTCTTTGTCCCCTTCAGAATTTCAGTGTGTGTGTGTGTGTGTGTGTGTGTGTGTGTGTGTGTGTGTGTGTGTGTGTGTGTGTGTGTGTGTGTGTGTGTGAGAGAGAGAGAGAGAGAGAGGAAGAGAGAGAGAGAGAGAGAGAGAGAGAGAGAGAGAGAGAGAGAGAGAGAGAGCGAGAGAGAGAGAGAGCACAAAATCGCATGAATGGATATAGGCTGACAATGCTGCACACCTGCTTGATTTGCATACAGTAAATGACAAAAGACTCCTGTGGAATATGAAGAAAGTTGTGGATCTTTTAACTAAGGCTCAGTGCGTAGGGCCAGGAGTGGAGTACACAGGACAGGAACACAGGTACGTAACTTTGTGTGACCTTCCCAAAGTGCCACAAACTAGTCTGGTGCATTTAATGAATCTTAGGGAGAAAGGCAACATTTTTTTTGCGTAAAATGAGTGGTAATCCAATGGGCTAGACATCCGCATGCTTTGCCATTTCATAAATACTTCGATAATCTGAGTGTGAAAAAGTGATCAGATACTCTGGCAAAAATATTCCGCTGGACCCAAAGAGTTACATTTCAGTGTACTAACTTTCTGAAAACTGTTGCAGATGAATGGTTAAACCTGTCCTGTGAGACACCCTTCTTACCAGATTTTCCTCTTAGGAAATAACTCCAGGACAGCACGCTTCACTGAAGACACCATGGAAGTTGTAACAACTTATTATGAGTGAGTTTGAATCAGAGATTTCCCCTAATTTTACTGGACAGTTGAGAGACTGCTGTAAAGTCCTGTAAAGAAAACAGTACAGAAAAACAATAACAAAGATAGCCTATACAGTAAACACAGTGACCTCTAACTTACTATAGGATTCCCTAAACCCTTTCTTACTGTTTATAAATGTGTTTTGGTTATGGCTGTCCTTTTCCCATAAGGTGTTCACAACTAGCTACAGTTATAGTTGCTGAAAGCAAGTTTCAAGTGTCACTGCTTGTTTACCCGAAGCCCTTTGGCTTTTACACAGCTTGTTTGACCTTGACTATGGTGATGATACAGATTTTAACCCCATAACAATGTCAGTAAATTATTAATGAGCTTGTGCAGAGAAGGTTCCCTGAGCTTTAGGTTGACATAACATTTTAATAATGTTAGACTGGGTTAGTGTGCTTGGAAAGGAATGATAATTTGTTTGGAAATAGGCTACTCGTAATTTGACATAGAAAGAGCTGTAGCCTAATATTCTGAGTCTTTGTTTATGAAATAAATAATAATAGGTCTACTTAACACAACGGTATCTTTGATGCTATTTATCGTTTAGGCTATGTTTCAAGGTGTTTCAACAACGTATTTCAGCATTTGTAAAGTTGAAATCTCTGGGATTTCGCCATTACCATAACCTGCTAGTCGTCAGCAATCACACAGTTAAAGGCTGTTGGGTAGCCTATTTGGAGCAGAAGCTACGACAGGCAATAACCTTCGGAATGGGATTTCGAGAGATTTATGCAGGACGTAACGAGGGGTGAGGACTGTTGTTGTGCGTATCAATACTGTACGTAGGATACGGTAACTGAAGCTGCAGACGAGGTAGCTCGTCGTGCTTCGAGGCACAGGAATAGCTTCCAGACTCACTTCGAGATATTAAGACGGCAGCCTAGTTTGGCCTGGACTGGTTAGTTTTAAGAGATATCCAAAGCGTTTGTATCGGCCAGTCCTGCTGCCGACACTTTGCATTACAAGCCCTGCTGTACTGCCGGGAAAATGAGGCTCAGCACCGGCTTGAAGGTGCAAGCTGCATCCGATGGGGATCGCGTCGTCTTTTCGCTTTCAAACATCGGCCAGCCCGATGCACCACTTCATTTTATTGCGGTAAGAATATATCGGATATTTTAACAATTATTGCACGATTATATCTGAATGCAGCTATGTCATCATGATATCATGCACACTGCCAAAAGAGAAGTCTAATTGGGCTACCACGGAGCTGACGATATTGTTAGGAAGACGTGCGGTCTTACATAACAGTTGATGCAGTCGCCCTGAATGTGCAAGATACGACTCTACAGAAAGGTTTAGGCTATACAAGCGTTTGTTTGAGGGTGCGGATAGGATACCAAACCCTCTCTTGTCGGTAGTGTCAGCAAAATGAAATATAACTAAAGTATAGCCAAGTCATGGTTTCTTACAAATTACACAATCTAACATGTTCTGTTCAGTAAATTTATAACGTTACTCAAACTTAAGAATGACACAGCTATGCAAATGAACTTAGGCTAAGCATTAGGCTACACGCAATACCTACAGTGGCCTACCAAGAACACACGACAGTGTTTAAACGTAGGCTGTATTAAATTCAACTGAAATATCAGGGTCCCAAATGCTTTACGGCAAGTTCGGCGGCTGTGTAGTGTGTACAGAACATATATACAGTCAAGGATTTCTCACATTTTCTCTGTAATCGTCAAGGTTAACGTTGAGCCTAGGGATGGTCTACCGTATATTCAAGCAATCATGGATAGTTCGCAGGTGTAGTTAGTGGCATTACGTCGGTCATGGCTTTGTAGGCTAGCTATTGGACAGTGCTTCCTGACTGCAGCACAGACGGGGTGAAAGCGCTTCCGTCAGGCCGTGCCGTGTCTTACCAAAGAGGGGCTGAGCGCAGTCGGTATTCAGATCTTGGCCAGGTTCTTCAGAGTGAAACGAACAAACGATGAGAGACGCGTGCCGTTGTCGCCGTGAGAGGCCTCACCCAAGACTAGATTGCCTTATATTTCAAAACACAAAACAGACCAGCATTTTTGCCTACGTCATTTCAGTAAAGACTAGGTCCCTATATGAATTGAAAAAAATGTATTGTAACTTATTAGCTACTGTATGAGTGATGTAGCTAGCTGTGCGTTACATTTTGTTTCCATTTTATTGAACGTTTGAAGGGCCTGTCCACCAAGCATGGCAAAATTTGTCATTATTGACGCATATTCCCCGATCTTATTATTATTGCTTATGTGACCATAAATTTCTGCAGTAGCTAAGCTATAGGTAGCCTAATCACTGCACCATGGGCGATCATTGCACCATGTAGGCTAGCTACTGTAATGTGAATATTAGGCTACTAGGCAAAGTATGGAAAACGACTCCTGAACATTATCCTGTAAAACAAAAGCATGCATAGCCTAATAATAGGCTAATAATAATAATTCATTATTATTATTATTATTGTTGTTGTTAGTAGCCTATTATATGGAATTTTATTTTTGTCTGCTTTAATAAACATTTAATCGCAAAGTGATAGGCTACGGAAATAAACCAAGCTAAATTAAACAAACTAAAAAAAAACACTTAAAAAAACAGGGATGCCTTCGACATTTACTGTTTGGTTGTGCTTGCTGAGTGCATCGCCTGCTCTATCTTCTAATATCGCAGTGTTATTGAGCGCATTGTGAGAATGTCCAATAGGCCTACACCAAAAATTACATATGCAGTCGTAATGTGACTCTAATAATAATAATAATACCTTGCATTTATATAGCGCCTTTCACGACACTCACAGTGACGAGGGGGAAACTCACCTCTACCACCACCAATGTGTAGCACCCACCTGGGTGATGCTAACTCTATCCGCATGGACAATAGAAACATATTGACAACTTGTGTCACCTTCAAGTGGCACAACCACAGAACTATGGGCACAACCCACTGAATAAGCAGGCTATCTTCTATTTAGTGGCAGGCTCTGGCCCGTAGTTGCACTCTCAACAAAAAGTTTTTTATGAATGAGTCGAAGCCCAGAATCAACTGAGAAGATGTGGGACAGGACCAGTGCGAAAGAATGATGTACCCTACTATTTTATAATCGAAGTCGAAACATAGCTTAATCGTTCAGAATGTAACCAGCTACCAAATATTGTGGGCATCCTGTTTTGTTTTGTAAATTGTGTACATTTCCCACAGCTTATCACACATTGGGACATGTAGGCCTATGTTAACCATGTTTATAAATTTGGACACGGTTTAGCATAATTTGGAATATTATTTAGCCTGTTACCTCACTTAATTTACGCTGGCCATAATATGATGGACTCATATGGCCACATAATTTACGCCGATGCATTTCTGATTCTCACCCGTTGATTAAAACAGTATTAATCGCTGAAACTCTTGTAAACGCAAACAGAATGTGCTGTATCGTTTGCTCACTGATATGGGAGAGAAATAAATTCCGTTTCCAAGGAAACCAAAGGCTGGATAGCGAAATCAACAACCACCATTTTTCAGGCGGGAGGTGAGCAAAGTGTGTTTCCCCGTATTATTTCTACCATTTTATTTAAATATGAAGGTACGCGGTTGGAGAATGAATAAGGTAACAATTTGTCAATGCATTCCACAACTGTTGTCGATTTAGGACGCATAACTAGGCTACAGGTTGCATGGATTGCTACCACCACATGGGTCTGCATATTGCCTCTATAACGTGCTTTGCGTGCAAAATGTAATTGTAATGGAAATGTATTTTACTTACAAATATAATCTAATTATTTCTGCCAATACTGTCAGATCACTGAAACGTGTTTTCTTTGCATTGAGCCAGTAGTAATGCTAGCTATAAAAAATGTTTATCATTAAAAAAATGATGCCAATGTCTCACGGGAATTAAATCGTGTCTGTATATTGATGTAGCCTACATAACAGGGTATGGCATATTTATTCAATTATACCACATCTAGTAATAAACAAGACTACATACAATTGACTAGTGGTTTACCTGCTGGTGTGGAGCTACTATAGGGGAAACATATTGACATCTACAGTAGAATACTGATGTGGTTAGAATAGCTTGCAGTGATTCAATGAATGTTATTCGGTATTTTCCTATTGATGGTTGCTCAGGGCTGCCTGCTATGCTCCTTGCTCAATGTAATGGTGGTTCTTCTCAGTGTAGGTGTTACTGTTTTGCAGTTTGATGCGCAAAAGATAATAATATCTTTGCCTTGGAACAAATGGGTTTAATGGATTTCTTGGGACTTCAATTAGATGGTCTAGTCACCCACATTACAGTCATTTAATGTGGGTGTTGGCTCACAGGTGTTATAAACCTACCTTATATTCCAGGTTTTGAGAGTGTGTCTCTAATGTAGAGTGATCCACTGTCTATCAGCCACAAGTTTTGCTTTGCTTTGTATCAGCGATTTTGGGTGACGTCACTTCTGAAGCGAAATCCCAAACAAACATACTTATGAATAATTATGTTATGTTTAAAAAAATAGTGTTCAAGCATCCAGAATTATAACCACGTTAATAACGTTTGTAAGAAACCAAACCGTTTGTAAATCCGTCAAGATTTCAGCGAGATAAGAGTATTAGCGTTTGTGCAGATCATTGTGATTGGTTGGAATACTGTTTATTTTGGTTTTGAGTGGTTGGTAGTACCATTTGTTTTTGTGTACGATCTCGGAGCATAGGCTGCCTACAGAGACGCGGTTTTTTGACGGCCTGCTTATGGGGCGGGCAGCTAGCGGATCGTGAGGAAAAATCAGATGAATGTGATCATTTATGTTTCCACCCAAAATCGCTGATACAACCTTTAACATTCTTTATCTCCATCTCCCTCTCTACTCCTCAATTTCTGTACCTCCCCCTTATTCTCTCCAGAGTTCTGTAGCTTTACTATTGTAGTAATCCTCTTTCACTAAAAATAATATGTGAAATGCAGGTTCTGTAGTGCTATGAAATGTCTCCTGTAGGTGTCAAGGAATGGTTTATAGAATTGCAACTTTTTTTTAGAATTGCAAGATTTGTTTTATTATGTCTGTTTTATTACGTTTTATGTTGTTCCCAAAACATAATTCTCCAAAACTTAACATTGCTTTCCGAAAACAAACTAAAATATGATAAAAGCCAAAGTAATCAAACAATTTACTGTTCAGAGAACATGGCCCGTTTTCTAAAATATAATTTCCTGTTTCATCCAAGTTCGTTTCGGTTTGAGATTTTTTTCCTTGCTAGCTTACACTTTTATCAACTGACCCAGAAAGATATAAAGGAGAGATGTTTTCAGCCAATAGGAAGCTGTTGCTAGGCAGAAGGGTTTGAGGGAATGAAGGGGACGTTGGACGTGGTGTGCACAGCACACAGCAGCTGGCTCTGCCAGACACTCCTGTTCCGAGTCATCGACAGCACTCTCCTCCACTCCCCTTCCGGGAGTGCGCAGCTAGATGCTATTCATAATAACAGGTAAGGGACAATAGTTATCTCCAATATCGCTCTGTATTGAATCAGCTGTGTGTGTGATCGTGGCATCAGTAAGTGGGTCATGCTAAGGTGCTGTAAACATGCTTCAGAAGAAAGAGGGGTTACAAATGACATGAGGCAGGCTTTTCTTGTGTCTGTCGGTGTGGCAGGGTCAGCCTATTATTATTTATTTTTTTCTGACGCTTATCATCACTTTGAATGTGGTTGTTTGTGTATCAGTCAGTCTTAGGAAAAGAAGACTGTAACCATCTAACATGAGATTGTATTGAAGATAGCAGTCACCTTAAGTAGCCTATCTGATACTTTACATCAGAGGTGGGTAACGAGCGCCCCATCTGTTTCTGGTTTTCATGCCAACTTCCGGCCTTAATTACTTATATAGCCCTAGCATTTACACCATCTTACATTTTAGCTACATTTCGTGATAAGTGCATGAATGACAGAGCAGACTGTTGTGTCCCAATATTAATTGTTTAACCTGTCTTTTCCTTAATGGTGATGTAACCTGTGGGCTTTTCCTTCAGATGCTGGATCCTATGGACATTGGCTTATTGTGCAGGCAGCATGGTGTTTGAGAATTTTGGCGGGGATTCATACTTTTACGCTGTGGAAGAAATTAGATAATATATGATGCAGCAGATCAATGGAGCTAATATGAACGGGCTTTGCAGATAAACAACCACTGATATAAAAGTATAGGCCTACATTATATACATTATGATCTCATATCCACCACTTAGAGCACATTATATCTGTGGTTGCAGACCTTTCAGTACTTATCCTGAACAGGACGAGCTCGCAGACGTGCCCCACTGAAATGCTCGGATTCACAAGGAGGATATGGAACATGGGTCTCTGACAGTGAAATGGGTTGTGGCCAATCGGCATCAAAAGGAGACATTCATACTGTACCTCCTGTTAATAGAATGTTTGTCCTGCCCTCTGCTGTGAATCATTGAACAATGTCTCGATGATCTTTCTTAAGGCAGTGTTTGTTTGTAGTAAATGCATCTCGTGATTTATTTAAACTGGCGCCTTGTTTTCCAGCCATCGTTTCTTTCTTTGACGGAAACCGTCGTAGACGACACAATGACAACAAGTGTTATTGCATCCGCCGACATTGCTTCCGCACTTAGTACAGGGGAATTGAATTATCAGAGTCGCTGTTTTCTTTCAGGGACATCTCCTTCCCCCATTTCCTGAAGCAGGACCCCTCCTGGGGCTCCCACCTGCTTTTAATGTGTCTCCCGGTAACAGGAGATAGACTCTAGGAGTGATAGGGTCACTGAGTGGGCTGAATTAGCTAGATCCAGGAAGCACATGACCAAACATTGATATCCCTGCAAGCAGTATGAGTAATGCAGACCACAGCGAATGAGAATCATTCTGTTTATCTGTCCCAGTATTCCCTGGGTAATCTATTGGGCTACGGTGCAGTACCGTTTTCCTGGTGTGTGAGTGTGTTCAGCTTGAGTGGTTCAGGTCTGGGGTCAGGCCTGCAGTTAACTGGCGGGTGCGAGTGTCAGATTGGTGGTCCCACAAGGTTGGACTGATATTTCGGTCGAGCAGTAGGGGCCCTTGGGCGCGTTTTTTTTCTAAACTGTTTCATTCTAATTCGACGCCCTTGACAGGTCCCAATTGATGGATTCTGACATGGACTATGAGAGGCCAAACGTTGAGACTATCAAGTGCGTGGTGGTGGGGGACAACGCCGTGGGGAAGACCCGGCTCATCTGCGCTCGGGCCTGCAACGCCACGCTCACCCAGTACCAGCTGCTCGCCACACACGTGCCCACGGTCTGGGCCATCGATCAGTACCGCGTCTGCCAGGAGGTGAGTGGCCGTGATTGAAGTCCCACATTGACTGTCCTGTCAGGCCGATTCATTTTGCCTGACTCACTCCTTGATCTAAAAACTGAGGAGGAAATTAGGAAGGTACCATGTAGGATTTTACATTCATTAATGTGGCTCCTAGAGCAATGCCTATGTCTCATCTACCACATATGTGCAAGTCCTACGTGGGCAGTTAAAGTTTTGGGCACGCTAATTTTTGTCAAATGCATTTCTTTTGTTAAATGTGTGTAATTGTAGAGCTCAAGTCAGAGACTGATGATTGCATTCCAGCTGATTTCAGGTGACATGGACTAGATGTCACAACTCGTTGTTGTTAGGGTCGGGTAGTTCTGTTTGCTGTTTGGATATGATCATTTCGCTCTGTCGCCCATTGAAAATAATTAACTTTCAGGTTAAATTCAAGTATTGTCTGAATGGTCCTTCAGGACGTTCTGGAAATCGGTGCATAAGCCCTACTCTTTGAATTTGAGAAATGTTATTAATACATCTTTAGATCCCCACCTAACTAATGCATGACCTTCTTGCAATAATTCTGCAGCATTCTGGCTGTATCATTGGATACGGGTAACCTTAGATACGGCACTGCAGCAGACTGAGAAGGCACGGTATACTGTACTAGCCAGAGCCGGAATATCTGCTTCTGAACCACGTGTACGAAAACCGCAGCATGTTTCCCGTGTCTCACTTCGCCCCATCCTAAACCCCAGCTGGACCCGTTACATAAAAAAGAGCACATAAATTATTTCAGTGGAGAAAAAAAACAAAACTCTGTAAGGTTAGAAAAATGGTTTGCTCTGAGGAACATCCTCGTTAGGGACTAATGGCCTCTTTAAACTTTAAAGTTATTTTGAAAAGACATGAGACGAAAAGGCCTTCTCAGATGATTAATCAGCATTTAACAGTTTTTCCCGGATATCTGAGGTGGGTTGCGATTGGAGTGGAAAACACTCAGGATCAATCACTAATGATGTCCTAATGTGTGACTAGCCCTGGCTTAGGGGTAATCAGTGTCTCTGGAATGACATTTATTGCCTCAGCATTGTTGCTAATTGCAGTTATTTAAAGACATGGTATTTTCTATTTTTTCCTAACAAAACTGTCCAGGAAGCACTGGAGCTGACGCCATGCGATCCACTTGCACTACACATTTACTACATGAGAGCTAGTGCTAATTGGACGAGAGGTGTGTCTCTCACTGTCGACAAACAGGTAACCTGTGGACCCCTGGTAAATGGCCAAGAGGCACTTGTGCAGCTGTAACACTAGAAACATTGGCTAATCCACCATATCCTGAGTCAGATGACTGCAGTTGTGTGCAGTGAAACTGTTCTGGAATCCCAATCAGTGTCTTCTAATGACATAGCCCAGTTTTGGACGAGTAATGTTTGGCCAAACGAATAGTCTTTTAATTTCTGGTTGTTTGCTCTTTTGAAAGCCCCTGAAACGTGAGCTTCGCCCTTGTACAGGACAGTGGCAGTAACTGACCCTCTTGAAGACATTGCTGCAGTGCTCTGAGGCGAATGTATCGGGTAAATGTCAGTGCGTGTGACGCATGGCCCTGTCTGTCCGATCAGGTTTTGGAGCGGTCCAGGGATGTGGTGGACGATGTCAGTGTGTCCTTACGCCTCTGGGACACTTTTGGGGACCATCACAAGGACCGGCGCTTTGCTTACGGCAGGTGGGGCCAACGTACTCCTGCGTGACTCTTCCCGGTTTGAAGGTGAGGCCTGAGGCGGTATGTAACCCCTCCTATCTACCGTCTTGTCTCTACAGGTCAGATGTTGTGGTGCTGTGCTTCTCCATCGCCAACCCCAACTCTCTGCATCACGTGAAGACCATGTGGTACCCTGAGATCAAGCACTTTTGCCCACGTGCCCCTGTTATTCTGGTTGGCTGCCAGCTGGACCTGCGCTATGCCGATTTGGAGGCCGTGAACAGGGCACGGCGCCCTCTAGCCAGGTGAGCAGGCATTGCTTGCATGTTCAGCCTTTCCCAAGTTGAGAAGTCCAAATGAGGAGTGCATTTGAATTGTTTTATACCAAAGATACAAATTCTAATCTTAGAGTGCCTGTGACTCATGTGAGACATTTAAAAGCAGTATTGTGCTCAATTAATAGAAATAAATTAATAGCATATAGGACACCACCTAACCTACCTGTCAAATACTGCACTATTTTAGGGAGAAACTAATTTGCTAAAAATGTAACTCAATTAAATATTATCTATAGCCATGAGCCTTTACTGCAGTTTCTGTGATTTAATAGATATTATGCACCTGTAATTATCTGAGTAGAAGTACTGCTTTACCGTTTTTTAATTTGCTGCCATTTGCAAGCCATTCTCTTGCCTGTTTTTTTTTTCCTTATTACAGACCAATTAAGTCCAATGAGATCCTGGCGCCAGAGAAGGGCCGTGAGGTGGCCAAGGAGCTGGGCGTGCCGTATTACGAGACCAGCGTTGTGGCGCAGTTTGGGGTGAAGGACGTCTTCGACAACGCCATCCGCAATGCCCTCATCTCACGGCGGCACCTGCAGTTCTGGAAGTCCCACCTGCGCAACGTGCAGCGGCCCCTCCTGCAGGCCCCCTTCCTCCCGCCCAAGCCCCCGCCCCCCATCATCACCGTGCCCGCGCCCCCCTCCTCCACCGAGGAGCACCCCAGCCGCCTGCTGGAGGACCCGCTGTGCGCCGACGTGGTCCTGGTCCTGCAGGAGCACCAGCGCATCTTCGCCCACAAGATCTACCTGGCCACCGCCTCCTCCAAGTTCTACGACCTGTTCCTCATGGACCTCAGCTCCGAGGAGAACGAGGAGGCGCGGCCTCACCGGGCCCCGCCCCTCGGCGGGCGGGACCTGCTGATGCGGGCGGCCAGCTTCGACGTGTGCGAGAGCAGCGAGGAGGGCGGCCGGGCCAACCTGCGGGCGTGCACCAGCGACGGGACCCTGAAAGGGGGCGACTCGGCAGGCGGGCGGAGGGAGAGGCTGCTGTCCGCCTGGAGCCGCGCCTTCGTCAGCATCCAGGAGGAGCTGGTGGACGATCCGGTCACCTACAACCCCAGGCTGATGACGGTGGTGCGCATGGACCCCTCGGTCCAGCTGGGCCCCTTCCGAGCTGTGCTGCGCTACCTGTACACGGGCCAGCTGGACGAGCGAGAGAAGGAGCTGATGCACATCGCGCACATCGCCGAGCTGCTGGAGGTCTTCGACCTGCGCATGATGGTGGCCAACATCCTCAACAATGAGGCCTTCATGAATCAGGAGATCACCAAAGCCTTCCATGTGCGCCGCACCAACAGGGTCAAGGAGTGCCTGGCCAAGGGCACATTCTCAGGTGAGAAGCATAATGGTTTCCAGGAAGAGAATGTAGGCCTTCAAGGACAGATTGGCAGAGCCTTCAGAAATGCTTGGAGTAATTATAATTCTACTTGTAATTCTACTATAGGAATGTTTTTCACAGACAATGAAAAGGTTATGCACAAACTGACACAACCGTGTGGTTTGAGATATATGTATAGTACATTCCCATTCACATTCCAAATAAAGGGACTTCAGAACTTACTTACAAACATTCTGAATCAGGGCGCAAAGCTTCTTTTGATGCAAAAGATATTTTTTTAATAAGAAATGATGCCTTTATCTGTAAGACATCTACACATTGTTGTTGAGACCAGTGGATTCATAATAATGTTGAAGAATATAAAGAAATTACTGTTATAAATGTAAAGTTAAATATGAAAAATCGATGTGTAAATATAGGTGCACCATTCCATTCACACTGCATGTTCAGGAACATTTATAATGTCTCCAGGTATGCCAAAAACTTACTGGATTTTTTGTTTGGTGTTTTTCTGTGGGGAAGAGCTAGCATTGCTTATTGGTTCACTAGCTTCCTTTGGAGCAGAAATTGACTTTTCTCTCAGGAAAAAAAGATGCGTCTTGATTTTGTTTCCATATGGAATTATGGGTGGATTATTTGCTGGTGTTCCTGGTGGTCTACGTGGGTGGATTATTTTCTGGTGTTCCTGGTGGTCTACGTGGATGGACAGGGGTGCAATATGTGCATTAATGATTATATGTGCATTTACTAAGGATAAATGAAGGTGCTGAAATGAAAGAACGCTGCATTCTGAAAAGCTTTAGCACATTACCCACAATGCAAACCACCCACTCAGGTCCTCATTGCGGTGCCATTTTCAGGTTATATAAATCAAAGTCTCTGACGATAAGAGTCATCAAAATGCCTTTGAAGGTGAAATGCAGTGGTCTGCTCTACACTTAAATGTAGCCTGCCATAGACAGACTTGACCCTTTGGTTAGTAACGTGGTCTGCAACAGCACGGTGTCCGCATACCGCCCAATAGTGACAGAATAATAAGTGCTAGCAATAGTATTCATATTTTAATAATGTATGTTGTATGTGCACTTACGGTACATCTTTTTCATACACTAATAAAAATAGTATGGCAAATCTTGGCTCTTGATCACAGAATATAGTCTGTAGTAAGAAGCAGCTGAAGAACTGTGGACTACACCATCACAAGTGGCTTTTTGTGGCTATAATGAATGTAAGGACAATTGTACTGTATGTGGATGATGACTGTGTAGCCCTGTGCTTGTTTTTCAGATGTGGTCTTCAAATTGGATGACGGCACCATCCTGGCCCACAAGCCTCTGCTCATCTCCAGCTGTGACTGGATGGCGGCCATGTTTGGGGGACCCTTTGTGGAGAGCTGCACTAAAGAGGTGGGTGCCTCAAGACCACACTGGCTCCTTTTAAATTCTTGATGGGGAGAAAGCAGTATCGTCTCGGGGACAAGACAGGTTTTATTTCAGTCAGGCAGAGACTTAAAGCACAACTGAAATTTGGTAGAACTTTGGGTTGTGTAGTTACCTGGCCATGATATGAGTCCAAATGGTGGCCAAATATGTTCATTAGTTGCTCTGTGCTCCCCTGGGGTGATGATCCAGAATAGGTTATTTGTCACTCTCCATTCACTTCTATAGTGCAGCTAAAACGGTCTCAAAATGACACTTCTAGCACGTATACAAACGCGAACAAAGTGGATTTTGTCAATACAAACTATAGCCAGTCCTCTTACCAAATTCTTTTTGTGTAATTAAAATTATTTATAAAATTACAATTTTCTCTGTTGTTAGCAAGCTACCAGAAAAGATTAGCAAAATGTCAGGTCAGTTTATTTGCTTCCAGGAACGCTTGCTTCCGTGGAAATTTTAGTTGTCTGTGATCAATGAGTGGTTTCTGACGCATCAGCGCATAATGCTGTTTCTGGTGCAAGAACATACCTACATACCTACCGGATCTACGCTCCAAATTATATACGAAAAAGCAAGGAAAGGGCCGTTTAATTTTCTCAAAAAAATTGGTAAGAAGACTGTTGTTATTGTTTTTATTGACAAAATCCGCTTCGTTCGCGTTCGTATACGTGTCATTTTGAGACCGTTTTAGCTGTGCTATAGAAGTGAATGGAAAGCGACAAATACCTTATTCTGGATTATCACCCCAGGGGAGCACAGAGCTACTAATGAACATATTTCTCCACCATTTGGACTATTTGGATATCATGACCAGGAAACTACATAACCCAAAGTTCTACCAAAGTTCATTTTTGCTTTAAGGCTTTGCTTGTATGTCATGTAGAGGCAAAGACTTAAGGCTTGTGTATGCATGTCGTGTTGAGGCAGAGACTTAAGGGTTGTGTATATATGTTGTGTTCAGGCAGATACTTAAGGCTTGTGTATGTATGTTGTGTTCAGGCAGAGACTTAAGGCTTGGGTGTGTTGTGTTCAGGCAGAGACTTAAGGGTTGTGTGTGTTGTGTTGAGGCAGAGACTTAAAGGTTGTGTATATATGTTGTGTTCAGGCAGATACTTAAGGGTTGTGCATGTATGTTGTGTTCAGGCAGATACTTCAGGCTTGTGTATTTGTTTCCCAGGTTCTGTTCCCCAACACAACACGCAGCTGCATGCGGGCAGTGCTGGAGTACCTGTACACCGGACGCTTCTGTTCACGACCCGACTTGGACGCTATGGAGCTTATCGTCCTGGCCAACCGCCTATGCCTGCCTCACCTGGTGGCCCTTACAGGTAGAAATATCCGTACGACAGGGAAAACCTGGCCCTCTATACATCGCCTTCCCATTATATTGTACCTAAATATTGACATCAGTTTTATCTTTCACATACTCTGTCATGGCGCTTAGTGCTTCATGGACTTTGTGTTGCTAGTGCTTTCAGGAAATGTATGCACAAATAGACTTGAGCCAAAGCAGGATTCACTGTGGTTGCCAGGAGACAGAGCTGAAGAGATGAATGCCATTGAGAAATGAGGTGTCTATTTCAGAGCTGTACACAGTCACAGTTCTAATGGAGGCTGCCATGATGGGGGCTGATATTGACGGGGATGTGCTGGTGTACCTCGAGATGGCTCAGGTAAGTGGGGTATAGTGCCATTATTATGCGCCAGGCTGCCCAATGCCTTTTTCCAGCGTGTTTCCTAGAGTGGTGACAGAAAGGGATGTTAGAGTTCCGTACTGCATTGGGTAGATCCGTCGCACTCCGGGCCTGCCGGGTCACATGGGATTGTTTTTTCAGTGCTCTCATTGCTGACTCTCGTCTCATAACTCGCCAAGCCAGGGCATTAAAACGGCAGGGAAGCAGATCGGACTGTGATCCTTCACTTCCTGCTTCCTTTAAGCGCTCACCAAGGACTTTGTCAGTCTACGAAATGCCTTAGCAAACACAATTGTACTGCATAGCATCGGTGCATGTATTATTTCAAGCAACTCGGAGCATATTTTCGATTGGGGTGTTTGTGAATGTTGCTGATACTGCTGTAAATCATTTTATGAGAATGTACAGTATGCGTTTTTGAACATGTCAGTAGCTACAAAGCAAGGAAACACTCTTGTGTTTTTCTCCCACACAGTGGACCATGTTATCTCTTCCTCTGTCCTTCTTTCCATCTGTCCCTCTCTCCCTCTGTCCTTCTCTCCCTCCCCTTGGCAGTTCCACTGTGCCCATCAGCTCACTAACTGGTGCCTTCATCATATCTGCACCAACTACAACAGTGTCTGTCGCAAGTTCCCCAGAGACATGAAGGCCAAGTCCACAGGTACACGACAGACCTTGGTAAACATGACCCATTAGCCCAGTGTTGGGCGTATGCCATTTCTATTGGTTAGCCGATGCTGTTTTCTTGTTGGCAACCCAGAGGGAATGGTCCAACGTTGGCCACCAGCAATGTCCCAACAAAGAAAACTTCCAAGTTGGCTCTTTGCTCTATGGTAAACAGCATGTGATTAATTATTGGCCTATTCTAATGTACAGATCTCTGGCCAATCTAGGCTGCTGAGTGTAAGTTTGGTCATATTCCATATCTCCAACTGAATCATTTGGGAGGTGGCCAAAAGACGCGGTTGTGTTTTCTGTAGTTGTTGTGTCTTTCGGTCTCTTGGAACTCTCTCGTCGTGTGTCTTCCAGAGAACCAGGATTACTTTGAGAAGCACCGCTGGCCTCCGGTGTGGTACCTGAAAGAGGACGATCACTACCAGAGAGCACGCAAGGAGCGGGAGAAGGAGGACTACCTGTACCAGAAACGCCAATGCAGACGCAAGTGGCTCTTCTGGAACCTCCCCTCCTCCTCCTCCTCTTCCTCTTCTGTAGTCTGAACGGTTTCCTGAGGAGGGGCTGTGCACAAGTGTATAATCCAGAGGGATGGGTGTGGTTTGCGATGTTTCAGCAAGGTTGGCGCAGGCCAGCTCATTCAGGCCCACCCTCTCCATAGCTGCAACAGAGCTGTGCTTTCCCAGGTCCAGAAGATCTCTCGTGCTGTGAAGGGGAAAGTGGTACAGTAGTTCAAGGCTCTTTTTTTGTGTTTTTTGTTTTGTTTTGTTGTTGTTGCTTAGAGATTTATGGCCTCACTCCTGCACAGAGTGTGACATATCACAGAAGTGTTCAAAGATGTTCAAACTTTGCCTACATCTTCAGACTCTGGGAGCCAACAGCTATCTGTATGATGCCCTGGTTGGAGGAAGTGCAGCCAATAATGGCTGATGCTGACAGTATATTGCTGCTATTTCTACATTTACCACCAGAGGGAGTGAAACCTGCATAAGCTTGAGAAAGTTTGCAGGGTGGATCATGGACTTCTATGTACTTGAAAATGATAACCAAATGCTTATCAGCTGCAGCAGAACAAACAGCAAAGGAAAACAACCAGCAAAAAACATCAAAACAAGAAAACAAGTCTCAGCGGTTGAACATTTCTTTCAGAAAACAATAACACAACTCCCACACCAATATTATCAGTGTCTAAGCTACTGTTCAACCAGTGGACCTCAAGGAAATGCACATACTGTATTGTTCAAACAAAACGGATGTAACTGGTCCACCACTGCAGCTTGGCAGTTACGTCAATCTTACTTTGAGAGTTAACAGTGACGTTAAGAACACTCTTTACACTCTTGATCAACAGTCTAGAGCTGTGAATTGATCTTGAAAGAAAAATCCGAAGCTTTGAATTTTTGGTTGTAATGTTCCTATACATGTGGGCATTTTGTGTTAAGTGGTGGCTCTGATGTGGAAGTGATAGTGTGTGTGCCCCATGTGCTGTCTGTATCTTACAGTCTCTGTCCCCTTGCCGGAAAAGGGCTTCTCTCAGTAATGTGGCAAGTCACACACATGCTCTACGGAAGACTTTTTGAAACCAGTTAATGGTCTGGAGTCAAGGGAACTTCTGTGACATGTCAGCCTTTTACTCTTGTAATTTCACTTAAAACTAACAATCTTATGTTTCTGTTTTGAAACGATTGAATGTTTCTTTAAATATGTTTTGCACTACGAGATCAGGTTTTTTTTTTTTTTTTTAAGCTGCTTGTGCAATTAAACTCCCCGATTTTGGACTGCACAGTTTTAATTTGCAGGTTTTCGTTGGCAAACACCACTCTCAGCAAGAGCATCTTCTGTGCTAACAAAATGTAAAAATATTTGAAAAAATAAATGAGGTTAAACTAGGACGCTGTTTTCCCAAAGCCGTGGAAAAATTTGGGCTGGAGTGGGGGGGGGGGGGGTCTGATTGGTTATTCTGGGAAGGTCCTTCTAAATGGACCTGTGCTGTGCAGAGACAAGAGTAACCAAAGGTTCATTCCGTTAAATCCTGAACTTTAAAAAACGTAAAAAAATAAAAGTACATAGATTTATTTGACCTTTTGTTGGCGGCGCTGATGGTACTCACATGGAGGGCTGCCTCGCGCCTGAGTCTACTCGTCTCCATCTTTCTCCTCAGCTGCCTCAACACACACCTCCTAAAGGACTCCTCTCACACACCTCCTAAAGGACTCCTCTCACACAGTTGTATTTACCATTGTGCTGGTTAGAGCCTGAGTCAGGAACACCACAGATAGCACTGAAGCCTGTCCAGTGGCTAGAGCATGCTGCAGACAACCCCCTCTTAGCACCCGCCATGTGGAGACAGATGGACATAGGAGGATTGCCCAGTCAATCCAGAATGAGTTCATCCACATGAGAATCACAAACCCCTCCAGTATCTTGTTAAAGTCGACAACTAAGTGTGCACTTTTAAGAAGTTCAATAAAGTGTTTTTTGTTTTTTTTAAGTATGTGTGATCTTTTCAGATGTCTTTGGAAAGAAGAAGGTCAGTTGTATTGCAGTGATTTATGAGTATTGTACAAAATAGATGCTGTTGGCTTGGACGGCAGAACTGGAATATTTCTTTTGTTGTTGTCGTCGTCGTTTATTCAGGTTTACTGTTCAGTGGACTGTTTTTTAAGCCCATTGGCTCCTCCTAAGGCATGAGTTGTCATGCAGTGTTGATTAAACCATAGGCAGTTGCCTATGGGGCAAACGAAAAAGAAGAAAAAAAATAAAAATACCAACACGTACCTGATGTATACCAACCATACCTGATGTGTTACTCATACCCACTTGAAACGATAACCGTATGTGCTTGTAATAACGTGTATGATAATCCCTGTTTTTATATAAACAGTAGGGCACACTCCCTTGCACCTTGTATGCACATGCACAACATGAATTGCATTTACATGCACGTAGAGACACAATTATCAAGCGCGGAAGTACTACTTGCGCAATTTACTTCGAATGCTATGGATATCCTCTGAAAATCAAAAAAACGCTATCTGGAAATGTTTCTGCTTGACTGCTCAAAGGCAAAAGTAGAAAGCATGTGCAAGACTAAAATTCTGATGTGTAAATTACAGATGGGCGAGAGATGAAAAAAGCAGTTGTAAAAGGTATTGTTTTTAGAGTAAATGAAAAGGACCGGCGTGCATGCTGTAAAGAGATGTGTCTGGGTTCAGTTTTGTTCTTGATGCTGCAGTGTTGGGATTTGGGGGAAATGTGAGGCGGTATTTGGAATGTGCAGTTTAGTTGTCATTGAGCAGCATTTCCCCCCAATAGAAAGATTTAGAATTTAAATGATTATTGACAACTGCAGTTACCTGTGTCGCAATAAGACCTGCCCCTCCTTTTGTTCCTGAGGCTTTTGCTGTATCAGTTTGTAATGTAATGTGGTACACCATTACAACCCAGTTGCAATTAAATCACTCCATTGTAATTCAGTCACCAGGGTGACTTTAAATATTATGGGCTAAGTTATACCATGTTATGTTACAGGGAGTTAAGTTATGGCGATGTATTGCACAGATTGTTTTATCCCCATATTGTTGTCATTGTCCCTCTGCAAAGATAAAATCAAACCAGAAATTGTTTTTAATTTCAGACTTGTGGGTGAATTTTGAGAAGCCAGCGCTTGACCGGCTTCTCTCTTTGGCCCTCCACTGATGCACTGCATGAGACCAGACACCTCATGCCTTAATGTATGGTGTGTATGATGGTGAATGTCAATGACGTTTATATATATAAATGTATATGTCCTTGATGTGTGTACAGTATATACATTTATGTGTATGTACATGATTGGTTTAAGTACATGTGTTTATGGATACATACACACTGTGTGCAACTCAGTCACTGCACCCACATGTATTCCACGGTAAAACTGCCATTCTACCCATAACAGCTGCACCACCCCCATCCTCTGATACAGACTACGTGCTACATCAAATTAATGCAGGAAATCCCACTCTATTTATCAATTCCTACTCAGTTCTTCAGATGGATTGTTTTTTTGTGCATTGTAACCTTTGATGGATTCGGCGTGCAGGTCTTTAAAACTAGGTGGATCTAATCAAAGACATTTGGCACAACTGTGGTTTCGTGACTGCTGGTAATGAACCCATGGTGAATTTAAAAATAAATAATAATAAAAAAAACAATAGACGCAACAAATTCTGTGCACTACGCAAGATATAGCTGAGCCTGTGCGAATCGCCTGTGCATCTCTAGCAAATGCAGCCCACTCTCGCCAGGCGAGCTTCAGTAGTCGTAGGAGCTGAGACACTCTCAAAGCTTGGACTAGATAACATCAGGTGCTAAAGTGCAACAACAAAAAAAAAGTTTTTACTCAGAACTTCTGGAGTCCCTCTCCACGTGTTTAGGTGCTAATACCAGCGCTGCAGAGAAGCACAAACCAAAGGGAGCTTATAGCAGCACCAGGAAAAGATTATGCTGTACAATCACTATAGCGTAGAATCCTTTTAATAAAGAAGCCTTGTAACGTTAATGGCTGAATACAAAACTTGAATGTTTTCTCAGCGTTATACTGAATTGACATTTTCACGTATATGTGTGTAATTTATTTTAGTTGTTCTATGAATAAAATTAAAACGGTTGTTTGTATCGTTTGTTAGGAGCCGTAAATCTGGAATTCTGTAGCATGTGTCCTTGAACATGTGTAAATAATGTTTATTTAATAAATATGAGTAAGCAGTTAATGTTGTGTTGTAACTTTTTGTGTGCTTCCTGCTTAATTTTATTAACCTACTGCATGTATTATTCTAATTTGTCTATAGGCTATATACGTTTGTTTAATAGTGGGGTTATGGTTGGCACGTAGCCTACCTTTTGGGCTATAGCCTACATGCTCATTGCACATTTTGGGAAAGAATGACAACTCGTTGGAACATATGCTGTAGCCTACCACGTGTGCCCTCTGTCGTTGATATCCGTAGTCTTTCCTACAACGGGGTACGGGCCGGGGTTGTGGGTAAAGGTTAGTATTGCGCTAAAATTAGCTCCTTAATATGAAGTCGTTGTAAACAAGGGTAATACTTTAAGATAACAGACCGTGCGTTTACAACGAATTGAAGTACAGCAGTAAATACTCGAATATCTTACATTTGATATGAGGCACCTGCACTGATTTTAAATTGGCTAATAGCCTATTAAACGTTCGTGTAGCCTAGCTAGCAAATGCAAGTAGGATGAGATTACACAATGAGGACAAGACAACAGTTTAAGTGTGTTAAACGTGTATTAGTTACTTATTCAGAAAGATTTAATTTTGCGTAGTCTTTTTCCTATTTAAAATGTGCGATGTTGCTGCAGGATTAACCCGCTGTAACTAATACAGATCTATGGAGCCTTTTTTTTTTGTTTGTTTTAATTCCTATTCCGTCCCAATCTCCCAATAATACTCCAGTGTTGTGAATTAAGTTCTGTCGTTTGTTTGTTTTGTGCGAATTTTGTGAACTATATATCTACACCAATTAAGTTTCTTGTTGATGTTTTGCAGTTGCGACATGAAGAAACTGGAGATTGTTTTGCTTTGTGCTACCGTCAGTTTGTGGAAACCACACGGAGTCTGTGGAGAGTGTGTTGCAGAAACTCTCAGCGAGTTCGATGCGGGTTTCTGTCAGTAAGTACAGTTGTTGAAGCTGGAACAGCTGTTTAAAATGTTTACTTTAGAGATAGACAGTTACAGGCATTGAGGAGAGGGGCCTCATAGCAAGCATCTGAATTATTTACACCTATAGATTAATGGATGACTTCGAATCCCAATAAATGACTTCAAAAACAAAGAGCTGAAGGAAATCCACTAACTCTGCCGCCCTGTGACTTGAATTACTGCGTGCTGATTTGTGAACAGTAACACTTGGTATTTCGACCATATCTATTTTACTATTAGAATCATTGTTATTACAATGAAAATAAAAGCATTAACCAAAAAAGCATACAAACTGTCCACGGCACGCAGAACTTCTGCACACACTGTTGTGTCTGAGTTGAGTGGGAATTTTTGCAGTTGTTAATTGTGCTGCTTAATCAAAGGGTGACACTTGAGAACTGTGAGCCCATCAGACCCCCTCCATAGTCGTGCTTGTGAAACTGTAGTGAAGTGAAGCTTGAATTATGACTTCATCGTCAAATAACATTCACACACGTTTGCATTAACTAGGTGTCGTCTATGTTTCCCATTGTCTGATCCACTAGTCCACAGGAAATAACCAATAAGCAGAAATGTAGACCATAGAGTGCTGTTAGCCAAGGGTACTAATCTCTGGTAATTCTCATTGCTGTCCTCTGCCTCTGCAGTGGGGGCTTAGAGGTGATTTATCCTGAGCTGACGATCGGTGTCTGTAGAATCATCCCAAGGGAGCAGAGGGATAAGATCAGCGGGGAATGGGGACCTCCTCAGGTGCAACTGACACATGCTGAAGAGGTAAGCAGGTGTGTGTGTGTGTGTGTGTGGGAGGGTAGACAAGGGTGCTGTTGTCATCACACTGAAGAGGTGGCCAAAATGTTTTAGGTCTGTTAGCCAGCTGTTGGTTAACATCTGGAAATGAAAAGTTAACATCTGGGCAAATACTCAAAAGAAGGTAGGTCTCGGCTGTACCTGACACATTGTTTTGGTCATTGTGATAATCATAATTAAGATATGAATATCTTTCTAAAATTGTGTTGTAATCACTACAAATGATAATGCTTTTGCATGCTGAATGATGAGGGAACCTGAGGAGGTAACAGGTGCAATTCAGGCTCTTCTGAAAGCACTTTGTAAAATTGTTGCAAGTTACTTTTAACACACAAATAAATACTTAAAGGAGAGGTTCGGTATTTAGCATGTTAACTCCTGTTATAAGGCTATTTACGATCATATACAATGGTCCATATCAACATTTTGACAAACTGTGCAGTCTTGAGATATATTGCTCATGTCACAGCTAACTTACACAATGGATCTGGATGGGCATATAGAAAATCCTTCAAAAAACACCATAAACTCTCGTTTTCAAAGACGGGAAACTCACCGAGTGGTCACTGGTGTCTTCTTGTAATTTACGTTTACGTTTAAAACATGTTTTAAATAACCGTTTAAAGATTTATGTAACTATTTTCAGTCGCCGTACAGCCATACGTTTGTAAACTTCCGTTTTAAATTTTGGGAGGCCTTGGCTGAGTTTGAAGGCTACCATAGAAGAAAGCCGCTTCCGGGTCACCAGGTCGGGGTTTGCTTTGCAGCTAGTACAAACTCTTCAAAAGGATCCATTTTGCTAAATTAGTGTACGCTTATGCGACTGATTCCTTCACTGCGAGTGCAGAAGACCGCTAGTGAGCAACAGAAAACTACAAACTTTCCAAAACAATTCAGAAGTATTTCCGGTTTCCGGCTGCAGATGTGTCTATCTAAACCTCCTTTGGTGTCTATACAAGTCAATGGATTTAATAAAATGACAAATAAAACCCGATACGAAGCATACTTTGCGACGATTTTTGTGTCGGAACATCAACGGACACCAGTGACCACTCGGTGAGTCTTTGAAAATGAGTTTATGGTGTTTTTTGAAGGATTTTCTATATGCCCATCCAGATCCATTGTGTAAGTTAGCTGTGACAATGAGCAGTATATCTCAAGACTGCACAGTTTGTCAAAATGTTGATGTGGACCGTTGTATATGATCGTAAATGACCTTATAACAGGGCATAACATGCTAAATACCGAACTTCTCCTTTAATCATCATGTCCTCACAGCCTCAAGAAAACTTAAGCCCTGCTCCATATGCAAGCATACCAAGTTCTGTTGATTTATTTCTATTTTGTAATAACCCTCATATATAGTAGTTTTCTCTCTCAATATTTTCTGTGGTATTTTCAAGTGTAGGCCTAATTCTCAGTCTTACGAACACTTGGCATCAGTTACTGAAGTAAGTCTCAGTTGTCAAAGGTGTTTCTCAGTCTTGAAAAATGTTTCTCAGTGAGTACTTGGAGCTCTTAGGTGTTTCATGTACCTGCATATATGAACAATCAAGGTTCATTTGGTTATTCAGGAACTGGCTTGAAGAATTAGCAACACACACTGCACCCACCTACATTTCCTATTTTAAGGCCCCAGCTTGTGCAGCTACCCCCCTTGTAACCGCTTCAGTTATATTGTGTATATATAATTTATTGACCAGTAGATGGTGCAAGCATACTGCTTTTCTGGTCATATAATTTCCAGTGTTTAAAGGATTGACTATCACCCTCAAATTCATTGCAGTTCAAACCAACATTCCTTTGTTCTTCTGTGCTCAAAATTTATATTTTAGTTGCTATATTTTAAATGAAGGCAGTTACTTTTCAACAGCATAACTTGGTTCTTCACCTATCTACATAGATTCTGTTGTGAGATTTACTGAGATTTAATTGATTGTTTATATGGCTTGCAATGGATGTGGCAGCATTCTGGTTGAATATTTATGCTATGCTATTGTGCTTGAGATGCAATTCTTCTCGTGTGGCAATTTTTGTTTAATTTTGTGCCTTTGTCCATACAGCTAATGGCACTATGATTTTTGTGAAACTGTTTTAGGGTAGCATAATATTACATGTCTAATATTGCATAGGCTATTATCCATGTTTCTCTAAGAAATTCAGGGTGAATGTGTTTCATAAGAGTGTAGCAGCCGTGCCATATATTAATTTTGAACTTGCAACATTCACACTGAACCCAATTCAGCACAGAAGCTGCCTGTCAAAATGCCCTGGTTGGAAAGGCGTCTTCCCAGTTCACACTGAATAAGTCAGTCTTGTCTATTTTGTTTTGGGCTGCAGTAGTGCATTTAGTGATCTAACCTGTGTGTGTGCTAGCGTCCGTGCAGGCATGCATGTCTGCAAGCATGTTTTTGCGTACCAGCATGTGTGTGTGTGCATGTTTGTCTGCACATGTTTGTCTGTCTGCGCATGTGCATGCCTGCGTGTATATGTCTGCGTGCATGCATGCATTTGTGTGCATGTCTGCATGTACGTGCATACTTGTGCGTGTGTGTGTATGCTTGTATGTGTGTATGCGCGTACATGCATGTGTGCGCGCGTGCGCATGTGTGTGTGTGTGTGTGTGTTAATGCATGCAGGCGGGCCCTGCAGAAAGTGAGCCAGGCGAGGGATGCATTCAGTGTTACCTCACACTCCGCCGGGCCCCACTCCAGCGACCGTCACTCAGCGCTCCTGGAGGTTCTCTCACAATGCAAAGGAGGTCCATCTGTTCCAGCCTCTTATGCTCTGTCAGGTCTCTATAGCACCGTTGTCTGTAGCAGCCTCTGCTGTGGTTTTCAGACTATGTTGAGAGGTGTTGCTGTTGTATGAATGTGGCGAGCTCCATAGCAGGTTAAATTAGGAAAACCTGCATGAGTGAGGCGACTGTATAATGCACCATCTGAGAAGTTGTTCCTCATGAACGAGCCGTACATCTGTTGTTTCTGACATCCAGACGGAGTAGGTCTTCGATAGAAAACCTGGGAAGACGTACAATGCATAGAATGTGTGATATATGGTATTGTGAAAAACACTTGCAGTCCAGCCAGTGTACTGCAGCCTGAGACATGAGCTGCTCAGTCGCTGATGGATCTATTTAAAGTATTTTTAATAACGTTAAAATTAAGTTCTTCTCTCCGTGGAAAGCGCACCTCGTTCGACTAGCCAGCGTCGTGCACACGTGCATAAATGTTTCAGTATCTATCTGGCACCATGCTCTCTCCTTAGCAGTTCACCCATTGTGTTCCAGCCCTCCAGTCTAATTATGGGTCTGCATTGGATGGACTGCAGTACAAGTAGAGGGTTTCTCAGCGGTGCAGTAAGCTTGGTTATGGGTCACAAGTGCATCATGGGTACGCTCATTGGCAGGTGTGCCTCATTGGACTGCCCCAGAGGATCACTACTGTAAACTAAAAATAAAATAAAATCAACCTGGAGAAAAGCCCATATCTATAAATTGAAAACTAAAATTGAAAGCCACTTCAATTTAGGAGGCAGTTTATAAATTCCATAGCTAAGCAGTCTGGCTTGAACATGATATATCGCCTTTGTGTCTCCCAAACCCCAATTGATGTATGGTCGTATTATCTATAATGCTGTCTTACATGATTCTCTTTTATTGCCAGAGTTGGTGGCAGACAGCAAAACAGATTACATGTGAGATCAAATCAATACGAACTTTATTTACTGGGCTTTGAAACGCAATTCCTTTTTTTCCCTGACGCTTATAAAAACATACGGTAGCTAGGGTTAAAAGCGAGGATTTCTCTCAACTTTGGGGTAATTTGGCTGCGTGTGCGGTCGGTCGCTGTTGCTGCACAGTCCTGGCAGAATCGCAGCCGGTGCTCGCCGTGGAAACCGAGGCCAAGCGATTGTGCGGCGGTCACTCGCGGTTTCACCCTCCCACTGCGACACCCACTTCATTACCCTGGTGAAAGCATGCTGGGCCATTGCAATGGACCCTAATGGGCAGAGGTCCAACAGAAACGCTTTGAGATGGGCTTTTATTACCCAAAACAAAAGCAAAAGGCCACAGCCGCAACATATTTCCTTGTCAAAGCTTCGAAGTAATGATTTACCACGTTAGGTAAACGGAGTTTTTCATATTTGGAGCCTCTTTATATTTTGGAATACATTTCAGAACTGATTTCTTTGCACCGTTTTAATGGCAAATGTAGCCTATGTGTGTATGCATCTCCTAGCAGCGGGGGCATAATCTGACTAGCCATTTCTGCTCTCTCAAATGAGATTTAGGAATATTTGGGAGTGAAATGTGTCATCGTTCCTGTTGATCGCACTAGGATGTGGTTCCATTTTTGATTAACGAATGCAAAGTGAAGGGTAGCATTTTGCGTGCTGTCATAAGCCCATCTGTATGTTTAATTCACTTTGCATGTATGAACTATGTGTGAAATTCATTTTCCTGAGGAGATGTTTAGCGTAGGGGTAGAGGGGGAAAATGAATCGCACACAGATACTTGTGTATTTGAAGATGGTAGTGCTCATTTCTGCTGCTATGAATGTACCGTGTTATTGTCACCCTCATTGCTCCCACCTCAATCTAACAATTGCGGAAAAAAATAACTTAATGTCTACATGTTCTTATGGTACTAATATACTACACTGCCTGGCCAAAAAAAAAGTCGCCATTGCACCCGTCATGCATAGTGCCCACTATACAAGCCTCTGGAGGCAGTGTTATGATCTGTGGTTGCTTCAGTTGGTCAGGTCTAGGCGCAGAAACATTATGCAGCAATAAAATGAAGTCAGCTGAGTACCTGAATGTACTGAGTGACCAGGTTATCCCATCAATGGGCATATTCCAGGATGAGTGCCAAGATTCATCGGGCTCAAATTGTGAAAGAGTGGTTCAGCGAGCATGAGAAATCATTTTCACACATTAATTGGTCCTGACCTTAACTCCATTGGAAGTCTTTGGGATGTGCTGGAGAAGACTTTATGGAGTGGTTTGACTCGATTCCCGTCGTCAATACAAGATCTCGGCCAAAAATGAATGCAACTCTGAACGGAAATAAATGTTGTGACGTTGCATAAGGTTGTCGAAACAATGCCACGACGAATGCGCGCGTAATCAAAGCTAAAGGCGGTCCAACGAAATATTAAAGTGTGCGACTTTTTTGGCCAGGCAGTGTATATATATACAGTGAGAACCATAATTCATTGGACAGTGACACATTTTTTATTATTTTGGTTCTGTACTCTAGCACTTTGAGTTTGAAAGGATACATGACGATGTACATAATGACATTGTAAATAGTCCCCCCCTCATTTTCGTGCTTCAAGAAGTACTGTACAGTTTAACATAATGTAGAATAAAGTAATAATTTTTTATATTTGGTCGCATATCCTTTGCATGCAATGACTTCCTGATGTCTGTGACCCAACACTATCCAAAGACTCTTGATATCTTATTTTCTGGTACTCCTACAAGCGATACTATAACCTCTCTGCATTTGAATGGATCTCTATGGGAATTGGGGGGTGGGACTAGATTTAGCTGTAAATTACACGGGAACAGTATGGAACACGTTGGCTAAATGGCTCTAAGTCATCAAGGGTCTGACATATCAAACGAGTCTTAAACCATCACTCTGCTGCCAGGTATGCAGTAGATATGGATGGATAACTTGAAGGGTTTCTTCTCCTGACTTGTTTTTCCATAGAGTTCATTAGGAAAATTTGTCAGGAGAAACAACCCTTAAAGTGATCCATCCATATCTACTGCATATCTGGCAGCAGAGTGATGGTTTGAGGCTTGTTTGATATCTCAGACCCTTGATGACTTACAGCCATTTAGCCAACCATGTATTCCATACTGTTCCAGCATAATTTGCAGCTAAATTTTGTCCCACCCCCCAATTCCCATAGAGATCCATTCCAATGCAGAGGTTATAGTATCGCTTGTAGGAGTACCAGAAAATAAGATATCAAGAGTCTTTTGATATTGTTGGGTCACAGACATCAGGAAGTCATGGAATGCAAAGTATATGCAACAAAATATCATAAAAAATTATTACTTTATTCAATTGTCAAAAAAAATGTTAGATCTTTACAGGATCATAGAGTGCATTCCAACAAAATAATATACATCACAGAAAATACAATCCGATATGTACTTTTCTGACAGGAACCATCACCTATAATGATAGTCCTATATTAGAAACTATCCATACCACACACTGTCTATAACTCACCCACAGCCCTTTAGTCTAACTATCCATACCACACACTGTCTATAACTCACCCACTGCCCTTTACTCCAACTATCCATACCACACTATCTATAACTCACCCACTGCCCTTTACTCTAACTATCCATACCACACACTGTCTATAACTCACCCACAGCCCTTTAGTCTAACTATCCATACCACACACTGTCTATAACTCACCCACAGCCCTTTAGTCTAACTATCCATACCACACACTATCTATAACTCACCCACAGCCCTTTACTCCAACTATCCATACCACACACTGCCTATAACTCAACCCACTCACTGTGCATACCACTTGATTTCCCCATATACTCACTGAATACGCCACAACATTTCCTATACACCCACTTTACCACACCACTGACCTTACTTTTTCTGAGCGCACCGCAACACTGTCCTTATAACATTACATCCAGTACCCTCGGTACAGGTACTGCAACCCTTTTAAGGCTTGCACCTCCCATACCGTTAGCTTCCTGTATAACCCGTACTATCTCTTCTGTATGACACCATTACCCCGACCACACCAGTGTCCGGGCGAACGGCCTTGAAATGATCAGCATTATGCACATTTATTTACATATTGAAATCAATAACATATTGTTGCATGATTTATTTAAAAATGAACTTTCTAGAATTTAGTTGGATATGTCCACATACTCCACATGTAAATGCCCTTTATAGATGTGGTGTAGGAATTCAGGGTTGCATCCGTCTGCACTGGGTAGCCTTTTCTTAAATAAGTGCTCTGGGTGCCTTTTAAGCCGTTACCGTGATTAGACCTGCCGCGGCACAATCTCACCGGCTCGAGGAGCTTGCTTACGGCCGCTAATGGCTGTGCTTGCTCTCTCTTTCTCTTTCTCGCTCTGCGCGTGAGTGATTTTGAACACTTTAGTAAAGTAGCAAGGTATGGGGGCGGTGAGAGAGGATTTAAATGCACCCCCCCCCCCCCTCATTTTTTTTTTTTTTTGGTGATTTTCAGTTTTTTTTTATTTAAAATTTTTTATTGAGTTACAAATGACGACGGGGCAGTGCCCACGATGGGCTACCGTCTCGACAGACCCAACCCCCCACTCCCAGCCCTCAAACGGCTGTGCTCCAGCAGGCTCTGTCATTGTAAGGGAAGCCTACTCATCCGCCCATGGAGGAGATGCTTGAAAGGTCTTCCCATTGCACTACAGAGAGAGTTCAATTGAATTGAGAGAGGGAGCGAAAAGGATGGAGGGAGAGAGAGAGAGAGAGAGAGAGAAAGAGAGAGAGAGAGAGAGAGAGAGAGGACAGAGAACCTCTTACTTGTCTTGTCCTTTTCTGCTGCGTCCAGCCGGCAGGCAGAATGCATAAATTTGTCCAGAGTCCAAAGGCAACTCTCCTGACAGCAGTTAAAATTACCCAAGAGATCAAGTTAGCAAATAGCTCGCGTCCGCCGCAGTAGTTTGCCCACAAATCTGGCATGGTCAGGTGGGTGTCTTTGACAGGGTGGATCACGCAAGCTCATTTGACAAGATTCTGGTTTTTATTCTCTACACTAATTTTGCCACTTGGCATGTTAGCGGCTGCATATAACTGACCTTTAACCTACTTTCTCCAGTCATCTCAAAATCTTACGCCACGTCTATGATTCATGTTGGGCTCCGGACTGAGAAGAATTATAGCCCCTGTTATCAGAAGCCCAGGATTCATAATGCATATTCAGTTGAATTGAGAAGCAATAAGCCACATAATCCGCACTTCCACAAAGAGGAATGATTTACATGTTTGGTAAGCAGTCAGCTTGGCGCAGGCTTACCCAGTATGACTTTTGGTTGTGATACCACACGCTGTATCTGCTGGGCTGTGTTGGCAGTAAGAGGGCCCTAGGATAATGGGTTCATGGTGAGATGTACACCTCAGCCTTCTCTGTGGCCCCAAGCGAGGCCCCAATGAGCCAGTAGAGAGAGAGAGAGAGAGAATAGAACAGCCAGTCTCTCTCTCTCTCTCTCTCTCTCTCTCTCTGTCTCTGGAGGAGTGGGAAGAGAGCAGGCAGTAAAACCTCATGCTTCACTGGTTGTGGGAGAGTAAAATATGATTTCAATTACCATGAAAATGTGTTTTATCATCAATGAGGGGATTAGGGCAGATCCGGGGAGATACCCGAGCAGCGTGAATGGCCGGAGCTGTGCTTGTAGGCAGGCAGGAGTATTAGAGAGAGGATGGATGCCCGATGCTGGGCCCAAACACTCAGGAGAAATGGCTTTAGTTCCACTCTCGACCTGCCGGCTCTGAGGGGATTCCTCACACCCTCATAAGGAGCTTCTTGCACGGGCCGTCTGCTAAAGTGCCACTTTTTCTTATTGTCCAACCACAAATGGGCTTTCTCTCTCTCTCTGTGTCACTCTTTCTCTCTGTCGTTCTCGCCCGCCCGCCTTCCGCAAAACAGCGATTGCATTTTGTTGCAGACCACAGTACTAGTGTGTTCTCGGATATCCTCCATATATGTATGTCCATTACAATGGTCAGAGGACTCTTGATTTTGAGCGGTTTTCATATGTTGACCGTAATGGCACTTTATTTTTAATGGGCTTCTCCTGCTGTGCTCTACTCACAATTGAACCCTGCCGACCCCTACGGCAGTCACCCCTCAACCTACCCACTCATTTTTAGTATCATCTTTTACTGTCTGTTGAACGCAACCATGTACTATGACACAAAATATGCTTTGTGAGGCTTTGTGGAGAAAGACTGTAAGGAACCGTTGTAAGGTGGCTCAGAGTAAATAAAATCAAGTGATTTTCAGGCGACAGATGTCCTCTGTATAGCTGAGGCTAATACCGTGTTCTCCACTTTTCTGTCTTATGTTGGGTTAATATGTGACCGAAGCAACTCCAGTCATTCACTGCATTTTACATGACAACTAACGTACCATTTCAGCTTCTCACACAACTTGCCTGACCTTCATAATGTCAGAGCAAGAGAGATAAAGGGTGAGAAAGGGAGATATCTCTCTTAATAACCCCAGATTTGCAAGTTATACAGTAAAATTCATTAAAAAGTGAAAGTATTCTCTGATGAAGCGTCGGCTCATAAGACGCTGATCTGTATGAGTTGGGAGATTCATAATCAGGGCAGGAAAAGCGCTGGTGCTGTGGATGCTAGAATAAACACACACAAATGAAATTCTATTTATACAAACCATAGAAACCATACACTGTCTGCTAGACGCCGCAATATGGGCTGGATTCAGTTGCCAGTGCAGATACTGTCATACTGTCATTCAGGTTTCCAGAGAAATCAACGCTTGTTAATGAGGGGATCTGAGCTCTGTATTTCAGGACATTGTGGAAAGGAACGACAGCTCTTGAAACAATATCGGCTTTCTACATGGCCAAATGTAAAATGAGTGACCCCCTTCTTCCTTAAAATAATACCTCACAATACCTTCACTCCCTCTTGAAAGCCTTGTGTACCCCGTTGCGCAGTAGTGTCCGGTCCGCTGACAAAAAAAAAATGGCTGTCTCATTTTCTGTTTGTCATCTTACTGTATTTCTATCTAGATATTATATATTATTAGCTTGTTTATCATTTGTGACTGTGTGTTCATGTGTGCCTTGATACGCAGGCGTGTCTGTGTCTGTTTAAGGGTGTGAGTGTGTCTGTGTATGTGTGTGTGTTGCGTGTGCGCGCATGTGTGTGCGTTTGCATGTACATCTGGAGCATGCATGTTTGTCGGGCACCGAAGTTAAGGCATTAAGAGAGATTAAGTTACCACCATAGGTAGAAGTGGCTACTTTGGTGGCGACTTGCCCAAATCAAATGAGAATGTGCTTCTTGTTCACTGTTTAGCGTGAGGTTTAGCTCCTGTCCCAATTCCCTGATTCACCCTTTTGAAACAATATGTGTGGGGGCTGCTCTTAAACCTCCTATGATTCGTCCCCGTTTCCTCTCCTCCAGTCCTGGTTTTACCCCAAAAGTAGAAGGAGAGAAAGTAAGAAAGCGATGAGGCGAGAGAGCGATGGGGTGAACACATATTTGGCACGGGACATTTTGTGGGCGCTTTTTTTTTTTGAAAGGACAAGACAAATCAATTTGCCGTGTTGTAATCTCATTGCTATACTCCATTGTCACCCTTCCCACCAGTCTTCAAATTCCAGACCAGGAAATAGACATACAGATATTATTTATAGCAATATTAGATAGCTTAGACAAATTCCTTGTGGATTATTGTGTGCAGTATGCAGTTGTGCTACTCATAGTAATTTAAAATAAATTTTTGTGCTGACTTCTAAAAATATACTGGTTATTAAAATACTGGGACAAATGTATTATTTAATTCAAAATAAATAAATTTTAGTGCTGAATTTGATTTTGGAAATGTGATAGAAAGTACGTAGATATTGCCAAATGAACATTTATGCTACAATGGTACGTTTTGCATGTAAAGCTTTACATACAGTTTTTAAGGCTTAAACGGTTGACGGTTTGAAGAGTCATAGGAAAGCTATTTCATCACATCATTAGCAGCTAGGTGGTTTTGAAACAATTACACAGAATCTGTTTTGTAAAACGAGCATGGGAAATATCTGTTGGAGAGTCAGATCTGAGTTAAATTACGGAATCTTACCAAAGTAATAATGTTTGTAAAGATGCGTTCCATGTTCCAAGTGAGTCTGAAATCAGATTTGACCAGAATTCAAGGATGATGAATTAAAAGCCTCAGTGGTTATTTAATGCTGTTTTGTAGTCATTCACTGCCTAAGATACCTTTTAGTTTCTTGTGCTTTTTTTGTAGTGCACCCTTCATTTAACAGAAAGCGAATACAGCCTGCTTTCCTGCGACAGAAAGTAGTGTACAGTTTACAACCTATATGTCGTCTGGAATGGTTGAAAAGTGGCAATGGATATGATTGTACATGTGCAGGGTGTCCTGTTAGTCAAGAGAACTCATGGAGAGCCATAAACTCTGATGTGGTTTAAACATTGCGACAAAACAAGGAGGACTTGAATGTCTGTGCTTGTTCCAGTGTATTGTAAATTTTAAGAAAACAACCAGGAAACAGGACCTTCTTCATTTTAAGAAACCTGGTTGTTTGAGTGATATCATGGGCATGTTAAGTCACACCTTGGAAGCAATCTTCAGACCCACAAAAGGGGATGCACTCCATTGATATTTTTGATTGTAATCTACGAATAATTCCTCGTTTGTGGCCCCACATATCAATGGATGAACGTTCGAAATTTGTGAAATTTCCTGACCTCGTTTCCTCATTTTGAAACACGAGTCTGATGGCATCTGCCTTTGTTCCTCAAAGAGGATGCACGGCGGTGTGATAACGCGTAGCGACGATCACTTCCCTGTCATTCCTCTGATCCTGTGGTTTGGAAGCTATATGGAAATGTTATGCAAATGATTTGTTAATCCCTTACGTTATTTTGTTCCATTTCTCCCCTTTCATTTGTGCGCACGGTTTTCCGAACGCCAGCGTCTGTGTTCTAAGAACAGCAGGACTTCCTTAGTTCCACTCCACTCCCAACTGAAGAACGGTTGCCAATCAATCAGTCTTGTTTTGAGAATGTAACTAATTAGATAAAGTCATGTAAGCAGTATATGTAAAAGCCGAACATAATTCGAGTTAAATTAGCCTGAGGCTTCCTCATCAGGGAAACCATACGTACAGTATCATTTGATAAAAACCTGGTGGTTTGCTGCTGGATAGAAACGTCTAGTTGACTTTGTATGAAGACCAGCGTGTAATAGTGTGAAGTCAGAGATTCGCAGCCAGTTTTATTTTCTATCAACAGGTTTCATCCATTGCTTTGCAGCTTTATTTGAACTTTTTAAACTTCTCCCCATACACCACAACTTCCTTCCCCAGTTCCCCAATACTTTGATTTTTTCCCTCAATAGATTACCAAACTGTCAAGGTTTAGAATGCCAAAAATAGTTGAGCGCTCAACAGCATTAAGACCACTTATTTGACAAAAGCAGGAAGAGACAACCAAGTCTAATTGAGGAGAGGCAGGCTATAGATATGAGACTGTGACCCGTGTCGGTCTGCTGTATTTGTTGTCCTAAGGGTTGGTGTTAAAAATAATAAGAAAGAGGTGGGATGGTCTTACATCCAAGAGGCTTAAAAACCACAATCTCAAATAAGCTCAATTTTTCCCAGCCAATCGCATTGCATTTTTTGGGGGGTTTTGTTGTTCATCATTTCAACTGACTCACATACCCCCCACCCCCCACCCCTTCTCAAATAAAAACACTAGAGGTTTATGTGGCTTTACAAAAAAAAATGTATCTAGACATTTATCCAGTTTAATCTTCTTAACATATTAAAGTGATTTGCATTACCCTGCAGTGAGTGAAGCTGGATCGAGCTCCTCCCCCTCAATGCACGGTGAGTTGGAAAGAGATGCGGACAATTGTGTTTCTCCGATAAATAAACAAGGAGTAGGGGGGTGGGGGGGGTAGGGGGGTGGGGGGGTGGGGGGCAGGAGTCAAGGCATAGGAGCTCTGTCCATCACGGCTGTGTTTGATACGTGTGCCAGCTCTCGCCCTGATCCAGTGGATTTTGCCTTGTGAGGAATGCACTTGGGTGGCAGACTACGTTGTGACAGTCGAGTGGACAGTGGCAGCGCTCCCAGGTTTTCAGTTGTGTGGAAAAGCGCTTTTCTCTCTCGTTCTCTATTCGTAGCTCTCTGAGTTAATTCTAATACCGCAGAGAGACCCACGTATCTTCGGTGCCAGCGCGCCACCCCAGAACAACAGTTACTTTGTCTCCGTCTCAATTTTTAGTTAAATAAATAATTAGCGTTTTAAAATAAAAAAAGGGGGGAAATAATCACTGTCAGAATGTTTAAAGATATGCCGGCTGGGCTCTGTCTGTCAACGGGATTGGCTGCTTCTTCAGACAAAGATGTTATTAACCTTTTCCAACAGACAGCGTGAAGAGCTGTGCTTATATTGGTGATGACAGCCACAATGTGTTGCCTGAGATCCCAGCTTCTCTGTCCCGGCGACAGAAATGTCAGAGTCAAACTCGGTAACTGATCCACTATCTGAGTCCTTATGTGCTATGATCTTTCTTCAGGGCCCTGGGCTCTGGCTCTGTCCAATTAGCTTGATTACATAATTACTAATCAGGGGTACCGTGAGTGACATCACAGTTGCATCTTTCATGTATTTAGTGACCTGAGACAGTGATCACTTCACATCAAAACGCACGCTTCAAAACGCACCACTACCTACAGTAACGAGTCTTGTTTTTGTGTACTACCGTATTAATTACAATGTCGAGGCAATGAGGCGTTTGCTTGCTTATTTTTTCTGTGTTATTTAAAATGTCTTTTTTTCGTCTTTGCCAAACCATCTGTAGTCTTTGCCAACCCAAGCATTAACTGATGAAGAGATCAGCCATTTTAGTTTCCAATGCCAGTTTAGCTGCTATTTTTTTTGTTACCCCCCAAGATGGAGACTCAAAATTATTGAACTTAATAAGCACAGTTCGCTCGTGAGTTGCAGGAGGTATTACACTCATTGAGCATATCAAAATAAGCCAAATTATACAAGCTGTGTACCAACCAGATTCAGCCTATACTGTTTGTTCTTCTGAGAAGTGTGTCTAATTCAAGCAGAAGTAAGTGGAGCTGAGAAGTGTGTACAATTCAAGCAGAAATAAGTGGAGCTATTAGACTCTATGTAAATGAAATGTTGATGGTCTTCAGTTGTTCTGGTCTTGTATCTCTTGCCGAGTAGCTTGATTAAAGTTACCTATTGGTTTGCGAGTGAAAATGGTTTTACAAAAACTGGACTTTCTCCCTCTATATATATTATATATATATATATATATATATATATATATAATTTATTTTTTCCCCAAATATTGTCAGCCATTTTGCTTTCCTAATTGCGCTCAATCACATTTTGTCTTGAGTGAAAGCCACTTTTGACAATCTTTTCCATCCATGCCATTCCAGGACTAAATTGCAATATCTGAGGCTTTCTAAAATGCCAAAGTACACATGAAGTGCTGACTGCTTTTCTACCATTTAAAGATGGAAAGAGAACACAGTATCTTAAATGTGGGATCCAGGCTCTGTCAATATAGCAATGCTCAGTGCAGACACTTCAAACAAACTACACTACCAACTGGTCCTTTCTTTTCATGCCACACAAAATTGAAGAAATTGATTGAAACTGAAAGGATGTGAAATACCTAAGCTTTTTCACTTAGCCACGCATCTCTTGCCAAAAGTGGCTCACAGTCTAAAAAAAAAATGTTTTGGTTTTGTCCCCCCCCCCCCCCCCCCCCCCCTTCCCAAATCCCATCGAATGCCGCTCCAGGTTCTTCCTGGAAAAAAAGTTGAGATTGTGGGGAAGAAGAAGAAAGAGGTTTTATGTGTGCAGGAATGTGGATTTCTTCCTCCCGTGAAATCCTAATTGTGCCTTGGAGGGCTAGTAGCATGTAGGGTATCTGCTCAGCTCGGCTCAACAGGATTTGTGGCTCTGTGTGTATTGAAGAATTTCGTTCAGCCTGGATGTGAATGTAACCCTTTCAGCTCAGAACCCAGCTATTCCTGCTGTTAGGCCGATACTGTGCGTCTTGTGGCACTTTTGTCGAACGCATCGATCTGGGAATTTTTTTGTTGTCATAATGCCGTGACAGGCTTATTATCCTTCCATTACTGGAATAGAAAGCTAGAGTTGGGTGGGTGCAGAAATAATGGGCTTGGGGGCACTGGCGGCACCACAGCAAGCAGCCGGGCTTATGAAGAAAGCGGTCGGTCAGCTCGTTGATACAGTTTGCGCTATGCATGTACATACTACATAGCAATGGAGTTAGCTATGGACTGACGCTCCCGCAAGGCTTGGCGGTATTACAAGCCGGCGTTTGCCCGTCCGATTCCCTAAGCCACAGGCTGCCCGTATCCGCAAATTCCGTGGGGAAATCTGTATTTTAGTGTGTCAACAGAAGGAACAGGTGATGAACAGCAAGAATGGAAGGGTTAAAGATGACACTGCCTTCGTTATGTAAACTAGACTGTGAGCTGAAAATACATCAACTTTGTAGTTAACAGTGTTTCTGTGGACACAGGGAAGGTTTTGAACCTCCACCAAACTCAAGAAGACTAGTCATGATTTGGACAACACAGTGATCAACAAATGTGGTCACCCAAGTACACCTTGGACACTGATGTGACCTTCTTTGTCCTCTGCTCGCATTTGGTCACTGTGGGTTGTTACGTGAATTTACTGCGTTCCAGTTTATTACATGGCGATGAAATATGTAAGTTTAATATATGACTATGTCTAACTGATGCTTCTCACACCATGAAGTGGGTATTGACACATATGCATGTGCACATGCTCACACCAACTCCTACGGCTTTGCAGGTGCATCGGCACGTGCACAACTGTACATGTTCATAATTCACGCAGGAGTACAGGATTCTCTAATCTATGCATATGTATATACAGCACTATAAAATAATATTCCTTACCAGGGCGACTTCACTGGGACTAATCCAAAATAAGGAGGGCTGGAGCACACAAAGAGTCAAAATGCCTTTATAGGACAGAGAGACTGACATTTCAAGGTCTACATACAGCACTATTTTTGTGTTGATCTCTCAAGGTTGTTTGAGAGGTCACTGTCACCAGTGGCTTTTTTGTGACCTTAAGTATGTCATAACTTTTTACTGGATATGTTACTTGAGAATGATGCTGGTCTTAAAAGAAAATAAAGAAAACATCTCTTCGCACAGAAATTCCTGTTTTCGCTTACTTTGTGAGCCCGTTGGAAGCGAGATTGTATCGAAACAGTAAAAAAACAACAACAAAAAAAAAACAGTGAAAAGTGGGTGTGTTGTGAACATTGCATCGTCGGCACAGTGTGTAGCTGGAACCTCCACGCATACACACACACACACACACACACACACACACACACACACACACACACACACACACACACACACACACACACACACACACACACATATACACACACACACACACACACTCAATCTCTGGTGCACCACAGTTGAAAGATTTTCATTTGAGGCACGAAGACCTTTCCATTTACTCATGCTCGTGGTCTCCTTGGCTTTCCTGACCTGTGACACAACTGACATCTGACTCGCGAAGCGGTTGCTCTTAGTGACGTGGCACCTCGCGCGGTGACGGGGCCCCGGTCGTCAGACTGGTGGGCCGCCGGGATCCACTTCGTGTGCATCAGGCCTGGCGAGCCCAGCAGCCTTCCTGACGTCTCCCAACACCCAGCTGCCCCCACATAGCGGAGGAAGCCGCACTGAGGCAGACACCAGAGCTTCCCGAGCTGGCAGTGGGAACTCTGGGAAGCGTCCTCCCACTGCCAGCCTGGTCCTGGTCCAGCCAGCGCGGACACACGGCGGTGGCTCCCTCTCGCTGGCGCCGGACGCCCTCCAATCCAGGGCAAGAGCGGCCCGGGTGCCAGTGGCGTCAGTGGCATCTTCCCCCACAATCATGAGTAAAGCCTGGTGCAAAGAGAGGAATGTGACACCCAATTACGCGCTGGCAACGTGCGAACATCGGCAGCCGTAATTAATGGTGATGGAGGAGAGGAGAAAATGAAGGAAAAAAGTGGAGGCCGTCGTCCCTGGTGATGCGCACAGTGCCTGGGAACATGCTTGACAGCTCTGATGGGCATACAGGAGAGGTGTCACCGTCAGCACAGTCGGGCGCTCGTCAGCACACAAATATCCCCTTGTCTGGGAACGCGGTCTCCAGTGAATCTGTGTCTGTCTCTGGTGTTACACTCGCCACGTAGGTTACTTTTCATTTACTTCTGGAAAGTTTTACTGTTAACTGCTTATGTCTCTGCAGCAAGGCAGAGACATTAGCAGAAGTACTGCTTTCAGTACCTGCTACAGTTATTATTACCATTATTATTATTAGCAATAGTTATCGTAGTAGTAGTAGTAGTAGTAGTTTGAATATGGACTTGACAGGAATAGGCTAATATGTTCCACATGGCACATAGGGACAAAGTAAAATATACAACATGCAATATGGAGTGATAGGAAAAAAAACTGGTGACAGTTCTCAATAACTGGAATATTTCACAGTTGCATCAAGAATTTCAATTTGAAACTGAGCCAAAAGTCCAATCAAAATAAAGCCCTAATCCAGTCAGTCATACAGTTTGGACAGCATTCAGGAGAACCTGAGTACAGTCAGAAGAAATGAGTGATGGTGATTGTGTGTCTTTGAATGAAAGAGCGGTTGGTATTGTGGGGCGGTAGGGGAGAGAAGAGGGTGTTTGAGGTGTTTAGGAACAGTGTGGAGTTTTTAGGAACGGTGTGAATTAAGAGTTTTTTCACAGTGGAACTTGTATCCAATTGGAGGGAAAAGGGGTGGGTGGTTGGACTAAGGGTTGGTGGGGGGTTCAACCATTGCTAAGCAGTACTCCAAGCACTGTTTGGTCTGGCAGGGGGCTGGCAGTATTTTTATAAGGAGATGACGAGGTCTTGATTTTCAGCTGTGGAGGTTAGAACCGTAGCTTGAGGTTGTGACATGATGTCAATGGAAGAATCTATAAAATACTGTATTACGATTGATTTAGCCTCAGTATCTGTAATTATGAAAGAATTATCACATCTCTCTTTACTATTTCAGCACTTAAAGTGGGGTGGAAATGCATATCACTGGATTTGTCTTGATAGCATATACAGTGTATTACATATTAAATTGATATTTCCATATTAGGGGACCAAGCAGCGAAGCTGGTAGTACCCTATTGTTTTTGTTTGTTTTTTTATTATTATTATTATTATTATTATTATTAGGGTTTGAGCTAAAACCCTATTGTGTTCCACTGCAAAAGCCCAGCTCCGTCTTGTCTCCACCCGAAGCCTGAGTGCATAGAAACCCACCTGCTGACAATTCAGTGCAATTAAGCAACTGCCGAGCAAACAAGCCTATTCACTGCCCTTGCATTCTCCCTAACATTCTTCATTTTGTGCATCAAGAAGTAAACGTGAGTACAGTTATTTATTACTAAAGCAGCGGTTATGTTGAACTTCCAACAAGTTGAAAGAAGTAAAAGATAAATCAGGTGAAATGATGGTCACTTAATTTATTTAAGCATGTGCAGAGATTTTATAGGCTACTTTTAATAGGTTTCAAAAACGTCAACCGCAGTATTATTAACTTGGACAACTTGGCAATGGGAAGCTAATGCTCCTAGCTGTTGTTCATTTTTTAATACTAATTATCCAATTGAGAGGAAAAAATAAATAAATTCTGCAATTGGAGTTGCTAATTAAGACGCTAATGAAAGCAATTAGTTGACATCGCTCCGTGTCATCTAAGTCCCAAGCCTGAGTGCAGAGAAACCCACCTGCGGACAATTTAGTGCAATTAACCTACGCAACTGCCGTCCATGTTCGACCAAACAACACAAGCCTATTCACTGCCCTCGCATTCTCCATTTTGTGTGTCAAGAAGTAAACGTGAGTACAGTTATTTATTACTAATGCAGTGGTTATGTTAAACTTCCAACAAGTTGAAAGAAGTAATCGTTAAGACGCTTATGAAAACAATTAGATGACCTATATAGAAATGTGAAGTGAAGCACAGCATCTGCCTACACCTCATAGCATTCGATTAGGTGCAAATGCGGTGCGGCTTTCCATTATGTTAACACTTCCTTCTTTAATATATATCGTCTGATAACATGAATCAGACAAGGGAAAGTTAATATGGACGACACTTCAAATGTCAACTTGCAATGTAATAATTATGGATGTTAAGTTGTTTTTCACAAAAAGCATTGGCTAAAGTCATGGTGCGGTTGTTTTAAATCACGGAAAACTGAAAAAAAAGCGTCACATCTCGGAGTGTTTTAAACAAATGTTAATTTTATTAAATTAATATAGATTCCATGCGCAGCAGACGACTGAAATAACATGCGCGACTAGCACCATCAAACATCTGATTGTAACAACTTACAAGAATCTAGAATATGTAGCCTGAATGAATGAAATGAATGAAATATATTTATTTGGTATATTTACAATATTTACAATAGACAAAACACAATAACAAGTTATTATTTTTAAATGCTATGATATATACCAAAAGGGTGTAGGTTGAAGCTAAAGCTTATTTACACCTACCCCTCTTACCTCATGAAAACATAAAATTCACAGAAAACATGTTCATGGCAAGAAACAAACACTTATGAATTATTAATGTTATCGTTTGTTATTACTAGACAAGACATTAGCATACTTACATTATTTTTCAATGGTGTATTGTATGATTAAATTTTTCTTATAAATGGTTTTGAACCTGATCAGTGTGCTGCAGGTTCTAAAATTTTCAGTACATTTATTCCACAGGGTCACCCCTCTTACTGACAGACAATGATTTTTAACATTTGTTCGTATCTTTGGTTTTTCAAATATATATGTTCCTCTCAAATTATATTGACTGTCCCTCATTTTAAACAACCCCTGGATACTTAATGGTAATTGTCCATTTTTCGCTTTATACATGGTTTGCATTGTAATGTAGTCTACTAAATCAATAAATTTAAGTATGTTTAGCTGAGTAAATAACGGATTGGTAGGCTCACTATAGGGTTTTTTTACTTACAATTCGTATGACTTTCTTTTGTAATAAAAAAATAGAGTTTGTATTTGTTTTATAAGTGTTTCCCCATACCTCTACACAGTAAGTCATGTATGGGACTATGAGTGAATGGTATAATGTGTTCAGTGATTTCTGACATAAGAACTCTTGAGCTTTATACAATATTGCAATGGATTTAGACATTTTGGCTTTAACATGGTTTATGTGTGATTTCCAGCTTAGTTTATTATCAATTATTACTCCTAGAAATTTTGTTTCTAGCACTGTATCAATTTCAACTTCATTTATTTTAATATTTCTATGAAAATGTGATGCCCGATTTCCAAATATTATGCATTTCGTTTTGCCAAGGTGAAGAGATAATTTATTAACATCAAACCATGTTTTTATTTTCTGCAGTCCTTTCTCCACTGTATCCAGAAGTTGTTTCAAATGATCCCCACTACAAAAAATGGTTGTATCATCAGCAAAAAGTATGCACTTCAGTGACTTTAACACCAAACATATGTCATTTATATACAAAATGAACAGCAGTGGTCCAAGTACCGAACCCTGTGGCACCCCACACATAACCTTCAAAAGGTTTGAATTTGCATTGTTAATAGAAACATACTGATACCTGTCTTCCAAATAACTGGTTAACCAATCATGAGCCAATCCTCTGATACCATACCTCTGTAATTTGAATAGTAATATTTTATGGTCTATGGTGTCAAACGCTTTTTGTAAATCAAGAAATATTCCTACTGTATATTCATTTCTCTCGGTAGCATTTGTAATTTGTTCAACAAGATGTCACACTTTGTTTCTCCCAGCATTTGGCAATATGTTTTGAATGTATAAGGCAGCCTATACAAATAACACTGTAGAATAGGTTACGTTCAGGTAAACTGCCGAAAAATCAGGAAAGCACTAAAAATGGTGGAAGTTTTCTGATGAACACCCAGCCTTCATTATTAGGCTAGGACAAGAAGACGGCACTGCAATGTCACCGGGCGAATTAGGAGATGGCTACAGATGAGAAAATCATTTCCAAATCTCACACGAAAGGCAAAACAATAGTCTAGCCTACTTGTCTGTTGTACCCAACTCTGTCGATGCCGAAAGATGCATGTCTTCATACGGACAAGCATCGTCAATCAATGACTGTTAAAAAACGGTTAAACTGACCTTGTTCAAATTTAATCACGGAGTTTAGAACCTTGATTTTACATCTGAACATTGTACATGACATTCACCACTTTTATGTCATTTATAAAAAAAATAATAATAATAGGCATATACCTCTGCTGCAAACCATTTCATTCTTATTAATAACTAGCCTACTATTTCTTTAATGATTTCTGTCAAGTTAAATGTTAAATAACTGTGTGCTGTCATTCATAATGTGACTATTCCCCACTGTTTCAAGCAAAATTTCTAAATATTGCCACATGTCTGCATGACTGAATTTAACACGCAAGTGTCTATCAAACATTGCTGTCAATCGTCATCTGTGCTGTAATTGGTGCCAATTACTTTTTAATTGTGGAAATTAAATCTGGATAATTGTTTGATAAGCGACTTGACAAAAAGTGCTATAATTAATTAATTTAACTGTCAAAATGCTCAGTATTGCATGCTTCTCAAATACCACACGTGATAACAAGTAGCCTAAGTACGTAGTATATCAGTTCTAAAATACATGGGCTGCATTTGCATCCATTGTATTTAATAGCCTATAGCTCGGCCACTAGGCTAAATATGATCGCCACTTCATTCAACATTATACATGCTCAGCATGACATGGTTATTAAAGCTATTAGCTCAACACAACTAAATAGTTAAGGACTTAAAAAATACATGTAAGTGTAACTCAGGTTACGAGTAGCCTCCATAACGACAAATAGTGATTCTAAAATAAAACATTCCAAAAAGAAAATGCATCAACTAGGTTAATTAAAATATTTCAACCTCAATAGCCTACTAAGGTGAACCAATAAAACTGCGAGACAGTACATTAGTCAGCCTATCAGGATGTCAGTCCACCCTGAAGTTAAGTCTTAGCCTAGTTTGTTTGTATGTAGCGTTTTAGTTGATATTTCTGGAAGACAGCACTGTGAGTAGGCTAGAGTGAGTTCAACCCAAACTAATATTACTGCTAGCAGAACATACTACTAGCCTACTACAGTAATTACAAGGCCAGTGTGCATTAGGCTGTTAGCCTACTACCATTAGTCTTTTTTGAGTATTTTTACTACCATGCTTGGGTTTTTTCTCCAGGGAAAACACTTTTAGCTCCCTTATATCTAGACGGTATAGTGAAAACTCTTGAAACTTGCTAGGCATGTTCGGGATGCGTGAAATTGCAATCTACTAGAATATGGCACCAATTGACCTTGTGGTGGTGCTATAGAGCACATTGAAAAATGTCCAACTTTGCCACTTCATAACTTTCGAAGCGTTTGACCAAGAGACATGCAACTAACACTGTTAGATGCCCCTCTTCACAAGGAACAAATAATATTATTGGGCCAACCTAACGCGTCTGACTAGATTTTCTACTATTTCTAATTTTCTGAAAAACACACAAAAATCATCTTCTCATGATCCGTACATCCAGGTATTTTCAGATTTGGAGTGAATCATCTCTCTCCTAATCTCTAAGTTGCAAAGCAATAGTCGATGTGTCAAAAACTGCCTGAATGACAAGCCAATAAAAATGCCCAATTTGGGCGTGTCCATTAAAATCACTGTAAATAATTCCAGACATGGTCTCCGGTCTTGTACCATGTTCTGAATCGAAGCACACATCTTTCTGAACTAAACAAAACTTGAACGGTGTCGATAGCTTGAATAACATGGCTGCTATAAAAAAATTGGATATGTAGCATTGTCAGCCATTGTTCCATCTGAAAAAATATTATTTCAAAATCTTCTTCTCATGAAGCATAAGTCTGTTCAAAATGCCCTTTGGAAAAAGAGCACTTCTTTCAACTGCCTAACTAAATTGCGAAGGAAAAGTTTCTGTGTTTAAAGATGGCAAAATGACAGCCAATCATATTTTGATGAATGAAAACTAGCATACAATGCTTAGTAAAATTTTAATTCAGGGTGTGATTAATTCCAGTCTTGGTCTTCAGCCTTTTTGATCTAAAACATGCTCTAGATCAAAGTGCAAGTCAGTCTGAAGACGACAACATTTGAATGGTCTCAATAGCTTGAAAAACATGCCCGCTATAAAAAATATCCTTTTTAGCATTCTCTGCCATTATTGCATGCAAAAAAGTGATACTTAAAACTTGTTGGCACCGGCCGCCGCGGTGTTACAGCGGTAAAAGTGCCGACTTTCAGTCGGTGCAGTTGTACTCCGAGGATTGGGGTTCACGCCCCGGTCCTGCCAGATCCGAGTATGGCCGGTGCCCGAGGGAGCGGCAATTGGCGGCTGCTCCCGGGGTGGAGGGAGGGACTCGGCGAAATTTGTCGCACACACGAACGGCTCCGGGCGAGTTGGATTGCGGTCAGGAGCATGAGTCGCCACACCCTGAAGAGGACGTGGTGCCCTCCTTCCTACTACTGGCTGACGGGGTTCTGTAGAGGCGATTTCAAGCGGTTACCACATGGGGGGGGGGGGAATGAAAAGTACAGGGTTGAATTTGCTACCAAATTGGGAGTAAAAGGGAAAAATCTGAAATGAATTTAAAAAAATTAAAAAAATAAAAAAACTTGTTAGCATGAAGCATGATGTCAGTCAACATGACTTTTTGCACCTGACCAATTTGTTCAGCTGCCTAATTAAATTGCTAAGGAGAAGTTTCTACATTCAAAGATGGTGACATAAGCCAAGCATATTTCAGTTCAAGAAAATTAGCATACCAGGCTAGGGCCAAGCACTAGTTCTTGGTGTTGAAAGATGTTCTGAACAAGGAAAAACTTGAATGGTGTCGATATAATTGTTGAAAATGCTCTGTTGGCCTGAAGAATTTACACTGCATTGGAGGCCAATTCTCCATTGAAAACAAATCATACTTAAAGCTTAATTCCAGGTTGTAAGTCCAATTGCCATGAAACTTGGTTCATAACTTCTCTGGATGCTTCACTTACTTCATTGAGAAGGGCATGTTTCTAAGTTGAACAAGCGTGGATACGGCTGATCATAGCTGGCCATGATGTCATGTTGCACTGCCTGCTTGGTCCCCGGAATCGCTGCTTTGCAGCTATATTATATATAGCTTATCGGGTTGTATAAAAACAATTAAATTCTATGGTGATTTTAGAGAATTTGAAATGTAGACGGTTGAAAAGTGTGGGTCTGGGGGACAATGCAGCAGCTGAAGATGCCTTTCTGCCGTTGAGTACTACATATGTTGCAGAGGAAATGGGGTTAGGGTGGGGGGTTGGAGTGGTGGTTGGGGGAGGGGGGGAGGGACTGAATTGACACAGTGGATCCATAGTGAAGACCTCGCATTATGCAGCAATGGCAATGTAAATGTCTGGAGGTAGACTGCTCAAGACAATGTGCCATTCCGTCCCCCTCCCCCAGTCATTATCACAAACAAAAAAGGGTTTCCATGGTAACCGTATAGCTGCCTGAAGTCAAACTAAAATCCCATTTCCAATATGTGTTTATATTTAGAATATCCTTCTCAAAGGGTTGAATATCAGATCGCTCTCAGAGACCCCGTTTAATTGTCTTCAGGCGTTTATAGCTTTGAAAAAATAATCTTTCTCGATATTGTGTGACTTTTGGAAAGAAGAGGAGAACAGCTTGCTGCCTTTGAATATAACTTGTGTTTCCAATTAAATTGCTGCAGAAGTTGGCACTGTCCAGGCTCTGGGTTTTGGCAAACACTCCACGGTTTTCATTTTGATTAAAGATACAGAAACAATTAGCATGGCTTTCACCTTGAATGTAGATCTCACCCACAACCCCAAAGCAAATGGCAATACTTTCCAGTTTACACCTCTGATGAGGTGTAATGGATATCAGTCCCGCGTGGTGATTGATGTGTGTTTTAATCAGATATGCATTTGATATATTAATACGCAGCAGTGTAAAAAGGAGGAGAAAAGCACTGCTCAGAATGACAAAATAAGAATCTCTTCGTTCAAAATTCAGTTTTTCTGTGGCTCTCTCTTTGTGTTGTGTGTGTGCGTGCACGCGTTGCGTGCGTGCGTGCGGCGCGTGCGTGCGTGTGCGCGGCCGTGTGTCCAGATTCCTAGAACTCTCTATGATATTGTGTATTCTTGGGGCAGAGTGTGCATATCCACATACAGTCCTGGGACTGGTTTTGTGTGTGTTTGTGGTATGTGTGTGTCTATGCATGTGTGTGTCTTTGTGCATCTCTGGCAGTGTATTCATGGTTGTGAGTAGGTGTATATGTGTAAAGCCACCACTAGAAAAGTGTTGAAAGCCACAGCTAACAAGATCGCATCCAGGGTGACTAACAAGCTTAACATGAGCATGGCTCTGTTCGCAAGCACACGGTGTCGAAAAAGTGTTCTCCACAGAGACGGAGAGAGAGAGAGAGATGCTGGAATCACACTCAGGTCTTCTACAAATCCCACACACACCCCTCCACCCTCAAAGAGGCAGGGAAACATCGCACCCTCAATCAGCTACCGATAGTTAAGCACTATGTACTGATATCCTTGCCACTATATTATATGAAACGATAAAGAAAATGTGGACCCAGAGTGTTGCGAGTGCAGCAGATAATTTTGCTAGTACAGTGCAGACAACAGGCATCGTGAGCTGAAGCCGCTGGCAACTTGTGGTTCAGGTGTGGAGCCCTGGCAGACCTTTCACCTCAGAGGGGGTACTGCTGCTTCCCCTCATTGTATGGCACCAGTGTTCCCCACCAGAGTGCCTCTGGCATACTTTCACATGGCTGTCTGGAACTGGGCTACACACTAGGCTGCAGAAGTGAAGGCACAGGAACAAGATGCGGTAATATGGAGTACAGTGGGAACAGTTATGTATCTATTCTCTCATTGCAGGGGTGAAGGGAGGATTTGGACCATGGAGTAACTGGGCTAGGGCTAGACTGGATCCTTTGTCCTAGTGGTTAGATTGAAGACGTGATTCCCTGTTTTGGAAAGTAGTGTGGCCTGGTTAAGTTCATGTGGGTCACTGGTTTGGACCTCATAGTGGCCTGGTTAAAGTCATGTGGTTCACCGGTTTGGGCCACATATAGCCTACCCCTACCCGGGTTTGCAATTGGTGTGAATGGATCAACCCGGATTATCCGACCCAGGTCCGCGGCCCTGCTCACGACCTCGAATTTACGTACGTCGGACATGGCTCGGCCTCGGTGTGAAAGGGGCGACATGGGTTACCCTACGAAGCATGGATATCTGACGGACCCTTGAACTTGTCATGTCTTTAACTTGTGCAGAAAGGATGTTCTGAAACTTTTATATAAATGACCAAGACTAGTTGTAGGCTATGTGAACGTAGCTATATTAGAACCGTACAACTCTGGGATTATCTTAATTTACGCTAGCTAGATTGACAGCTAGAGTCACACTAGAAGAGGATTGCTCAGTTGTCACAGGTAGGCTGAATATGTAACCGTGAATAGCCTATTAAGTAGCAAATATCCTAATACATGAAACATGTTGTGACCGTTTTTACATGAATCCTTTTGCAAGATTTGCACATCACTAGGCTATCGATTCATGAGTTAACATGGTTAAGCCAGCGTAATGGCAAACTACGTAGCTGGCTACCAAACTCACTGTATTAGCAGGAAAAAAAACAGTGTACAGAAGTAAAACTTGCAGACATAGGTCTTGTGTGAATGGTGACGACCCGGGACTTACCCGTGACCATAGTTTGTTGTGAATGGGTCAAACGCAGGTCGAATTCATGTTAATATCCTGTGTCAATCATGAGTTTTGTGTGTGAAAGGGGTAATAGTGGCCTGGTTAAGGTCATGCGGTTCACTGGTATGGACCACATAGTGGCCTGGTTAAGGTCATGCGGTTTATGGGCTTGGACCGCACAGTGTGCCTGGTTAAGGTTAGGTACACTGCCTGGCCAAAAAGAAAGTCGCACACTCTAATATTTCGTTGGACCGCCTTTAGCTTTGATTACGGTGCGCATTCGTCGTGGCATTGTTTCGGCAACCTTATGCAACGTTCACAGGTTTGGACCGCACGGTGTGCCTGGTTAAGGTTATGTAATTCACTGGTTTGGGTCACATAGTGGCTTGGTTAAGGTCATGTGGTTTACGGGTTTGGACCGTGCGGTGTGCCTGGTTAAGGTTATGTAATTCACTGGTTTGGGTTACATAGTGGCTTGGTTAAGGTCATGCGGTTCACGGGTTTGGACTGTGCAGTGTGCCTGGTTAAGGTTATGTAATTCACTGGCTTGGGTTACATAGTGGCCTGGTTAAGGTCATGCGGTTCACTGGTTTGGACCGTGCGGTGTGCCTGGTTAAGGTTATGTAGTTCACGTGTTTGAACCACATAGTGGCCTGGTTAAGGTCATGCGGTTCACGGGTTTGGACTGTGCAGTGTGCCTGGTTAAGGTTATGTAATTCACTGGTTTGGGTCACATAGTGGCTTGGTTAAGGTCATGCGGTTTACGGGTTTTGACCGTGCGGTGTGCCTGGTTAAGGTTATGTAGTTCACGTGTTTGAACCACATAGTGGCTTGGTTAAGGTCATGCGGTTTACGGGTTTGGATGTGCCTGGTTAAGGTTATGTAGTTCACGGGTTTGAACCACATAGTGGCCTGGTTAAGGTCATGCGGTTCACGGGTTTGGACCGCACGGTGTGCCTGGTGCCTGTGGCCTCAGAAGCTGCTCCACACTGTGTGTGTGGGAGGGAGGCAGAGATAAAAATAGGCAGGACTGGAGGTAGCAGGCAGCTCTCAAAGCAGGAGCACCACAGTAGCTGGAATTAAAGCCTTGCGCACTGCACCGTGGAGAAAGAGTGTGTGTGTGTGTGTGTGTGTGTGTGTTTCCTCTGTGACCATGTCACTAATAGCCTTTCCCTATTGGCTCACCTGCTCAGGTGAGATGGAGCGATGCAGTTTTATCTGCGAGGCAATGAGGGATTCAGATTTATCTTGTTGCGCAAACTATTAATTCTATTGTGAAGGTTGTATTTTCTAAGTGGAAGTGACTGGGGTCACTGCCTCTACACTAACTCATTGATGCGTTAAAAGGCTCATTGAGCACTGAATGAAAGGGGGGCTGTGTCTTCTAATAGCGCTGAGAGTGGGAGAGGCACATTGTACGTCGTCACATCAAGTGCCGATGGACGCTGTGCATGTCAACTGCTCCTATCGCCAAATTACCGCGGTGACATTCTGCTCCCATAACAGGGTCTGCGGTGAAACCGCGTTTCACTCAATTTGTGTTTAATCAGCAGGTAGGTTTTCTCGTGGCATGGGGCGTCTGGAATAGGCCTTCAGTCGGTTCTGAGCGCGGAGGTAACTCAGTGTGAAGCAACAGCCGTAATTACAGAACCAGAACAAAGCGTGTACACTTCACCGCGTATAGCACAGCGAGCCTTTGAGATGTTCATTAAAGGATCGCGCCCCGTGTTCTGTACAATGTGGCATTAATGGGTTCTCTTTAGAAAACTCCTACCACAGCCTATTTAAGGTTCAGAACCGGCGCCACTGAGGAAAAATGCAGTTGATCTGAACGGATGACACCGTGATCGAATGACTGTCAGGTGACTTGTTGCCAAAATGGATTCCTGCAGCCAATTCCTCTTAGACTGATTACTGCCTTGCCCTTTGTGCCTGGCAGCGAGAGGGGCAGTGGACTGCTGGTCGCTCAGAGGTGGGATGAGGTGGGGTATGAAGCCTTTTTTTTGGGGGGGGGGGAGGGTATTGTTCCTAATGACAGGAATACTGCCTTCAGACTCAATCCGGTGACCCCCCCCACCCCCCCCACCCCCCCCCCCCCCGGCCGCGGGCGGAGTCCGGACAGCGCGGCCACCGTCTCCCCTCCATCCCTCCCTAATCTCTGGACCTTCCGTCTCCACCGCTCCGCAGACAGGATTCAATTACTGCTGCTGCGCTGACCCCTGACCCCACTGGCCCCTCCCGTGGGACAGACCGCATCCCTTGCCCCTGCACAGACGTGCCGGACGGGACGACGGTTAACCCCTTCTTCTTTTTCTCTCCTCCACCCCCAGAATTCCTCCACTCATCTCCCTGTGAGGTCTCTCTCTGTGAGAGTAGTCTTTATCGCTGTGTATCTGGCAGCGCTGCGATTGGTCTCCTGTCTGTTCGCCGTTTCCGTTCCTTAACTTAACACCCCGCATGATGGACAGGAGAGTGATCGGCAGTTTAGAGTGATGTTAATCTTGTCATCTAAACTGCCTGTAATGTCTACAATGTCTGTTTGTGTCTCTAAACAATGTAATTGGACATAAAAGAATGAAAGGGTATCTTGCTTACCCACGAGTAACTACCAACTCAAAGGCCAGGGGGAAAAGCATGCGCTCACAGACCTTCAAGGACTTGATCAGTGTGGAGATAAACTAACCAAAATAACATTTGAAACGGGATTCAGGTCTCGAATTAGCGCCCAGAATTCATATCGCGGTCAGTTTAAGGGGGAGATCTTCGTTCGTTTAGGTATCGATCAGTCAACCTTGCCCTGAGCTGCAGTCGATATCGCTAAGCTGTCTCCGTCTCTTAATCACAACACAGATACCTGTTAATTACCAAATGAGTTCAAGTGTTTTTGCTACTTAACGAGGGATTTGGGATTGATTTATTGCTTTGCTCCGGTTGAGTAGCAAGTACAGTTGACCGTTTAATGAAATGCTGCTGTTTTTCTCCCCTCCCCCGACCCCCCACTGAGCGAGCTGGCGGGCAGGCAGAGACCCCCCCCCCCCCCCCCCCACACAAAGAAGAAGAAGAAGAGAGAGGATGAAGGCTTGAGTTGGGCCGTATTAATAGGCAGCTCCACGAACGACAAGGTTTGGTACGGGGTCAGGGATAAAGCTTGAACTTGTAAACTCACTGAGGGGCTTCTCCCTCTCGCTCTGTTCGCTGTCGTCAGAAAGCAGACCGCCCGGGCGCGGCAGCTGCGGAAAGCGCCGGCTCAACAGGCGCCGCGGGTTTAGCAAGCCTCTGATTCTTAGCCCCGGCAGAGTTCACTCAAAGGTAAGCCCAGTAGCGCTCACCTTCCCCTTTGTTCCCGACAGTCCTCTGTGTTGCAAATACCTCTGCATTTGATGGTGTTTCTAAGAGAACCTCTCGTCAACGCTGTGGAATACATTCACAAAGAGGTGACATCTCTCAAAGGTAGACTGGAGCAAAGGGCAGACTTCCAAACCGAAATATATGCTGGACATATTCGGAAACCATTTGATGTTCCAAGACTGCCAAAGCATACATTTTGGTCAATGTGAATTTGTGTGTCACATGGAAAATTTATGGCATCGGCAAGTGGCACCATGTATGAGGATATCAATGTAGAATATGGCTGTGCAACTGTCAGTTGAAGCACAGTTTAAAAACACCAGTAGAGATCCACCTTACTCTCCTAACCATTCGTAGACAGGTTCTTCTGGGAGTGTGGTTCTCGTCCCCCAATCCTACCCCATGCTTGAAGGGAGATCCTTGGATTTAAAATGGACTGGGGGCAGGGGGGAAGTCCTGAGTGATTGTGTCAGCCAGACGGTGGCTCCCATCCAGAGATAAGGGGCTGGCGACGCTAGTCCTCTCATTGACCTGGCTGCCCAGCACATTGTCTGTGGGCTGTATCTCAGGTCTCCACGCTGGGAGCATGTGCCAAATCAATGCGCTTTCATGGGAGAGAGGTGCCTGGATTTAGTGCCCCAGTCAGGGGCCTCCATTGAGATGTTGTATTTACAAGAGCGGTCCTAGTACAATGCTCACCCGTTTGTCTGGGGGGGTGCAGAAAAGATGGGCTGTAAATTTTCTCCTTTTTACTATTAGAGATTTTTTCTTCCGTTTTTCCCCGATTATTCCCTCAAGACGCTGGTGTATTTCAACGGTGACGTCCATAACACTGAGGCATGACTCCACACACACACACGCGTACACACACACATACGCACATGTACACACACACGCACGCACACACACACAGTGTACAGAATCACCCTTTTCATTGTGGAAAACGACAATCCGCTACCTAAAATATTAATTTCTTTTTCACATTTATAAATTAGATTTGTGCAGGCTGTGGCTCCCTGGAGTCTCGTCTTTGTTATTCTGAGATTTTGTCCAAAGCCGTTGCCAAAAAAAATTTACCAGGTGTGATTCCGTCTTCACTGTTTTCCTTCGAGGCATTTTTTGAGAAGCATTTCGAGCTTTAAAGCACATTTATAGTGTTCTTTTCACACCCTCAGGTCCACAGGTGTGTTGCGAGGAGCAGCGTTGCATTTCTTTGCATTTAACTCTACAGCGATGCGGAGCTCTATCTGACATGGTCTGTCTACGAGCGTAATTAACTGTAGCATCTGGAGTCTGGTGGCTTTCTTAGCGATCGTATCCCTGTGCAACATAACTCCACTGTGCGAGTGAGAGCTCCTGCGGCCAGCATCCCCGGAGAAGGGTTAAGTGTTCACGCCCGCAGAGAGCTCTTCTCTCCCCCAGCGTGGACGAGGCGCTACCGAACGTGTCCCCCCGGCTCCGTCCCCAGCCGGAGCACAAGTGCGGCCTCTCGCAGGGGTAATTACACTGTCCCGGTGCCTAATAAGAATTCCCCGTGGGGTGTTTTGCTCTGATCACGGATCGGCAGTGGGAGGTTAATCCCCGGGGGACCCCGGGCTCGATTGCCCCGCCTCCGGCCCGCGCCCCCCCCAAGGCCCGCACGTCGCTCGCTTTAATAGCCCGCTCGAGCGACGTGGCTCAGGCTGGCGGCTTCTCTGATTCTCATTCCTCCCGGCCCGCTCGTTAGGGCCCGGCGGGCTCTAGGGCAGCTGTCGCTCAGAGCGGCGGAGTGCCCCGTGCACCTCTACTGCCGCCCGTGGCCCGCTGCAATGGGGGCCTTTTCGCTACCGAAAGCAGTGATGTTAAAAAGAATTATAAAAATTACGCCAAAAGAATGTAAATCTGAAAATTATGCTAAATATTATCGTCAGTGATTCCTCATGCCTATACAACACTCACGATGGCTGTAACTGCTCGGTTTGTAAGTATCAGAAGTGTTGGTAACTGCATGTGAATTGGAGAGTTTGAGTTTGTAAACAGCGGTGTGGCAGGTAATAGCAGTGGTGTCTCTCGACCCCAGCGGTGTCAGTCAGCAGGGAGGACCAATCAGAGTGCACCCCCCCCCCCAGGAATGTTGAGGATGTGACTGAGTGCAGGTGAGGGGAACAGATCTGTTGGTCACACTTACTGCATAGGCACGGCATGAGTACTCCCCAAAACACACACACAAATTCTCCACACACACTCCCACATTCTCACAGACACACACCCCACCCCCCGTTCACAGGAATCAATGAGCTGGGGGAGGTCCCCATCAAAGAAGAGAGGTCAGGGGCATTTGAAGTTATGGATCGGCACTGGGGTGGGAATGCTGGCTGAGTTAATGAGGGTGATTAGTGTGTGAGTGTGTGTGCGTGCGCGTGTGCGTGCGTGTGCGTGTGCGTGTGTGGTAAGAGAGAGAGAGAGAGAGAGAGAGACAGACAAAGTGAGGGAGATTGTGCACGAGTGCGTTTGAGTGCCTGTGCAAACATTTCAAGTGGATGTGTTAAAAAGTTGCGGCTCAAGGCCTCGGCAAACAAGCATCTCAGTGATTAGTACTGAGGTCTGTTCAGATTTATTTTTAAACATAGCCCTTTCAGTAAGTACATTTACACCAGGCCACAGCCATTAGAGAGAATAGCCTTATTTTAATGTTCATCAGTTTTAAACATTTTTTATACTTTTGATTTACTCGCGAGAATTGTATTTCCTTTGGCTTTTGCCCAATGTTCGTTAACTGTGCGTTTCAGATAAAAATGAGCAAATTTTGTCCAAAGAATTGAATGACATTATAACAGATAACAATATGCGTCTTGTTCCCCGGAGCCTGTGTCTCATGCATATCTATCTGCAATTACTGTGCACTCTGACAGATGGAAGTAAAAAGTGTGCTTGTAAGAGAGAGCGCACCATGCCACAATGTGTGAAGTGCAAGCATAGAGAGCCTCTTTCTCTTCTTCTCCGGGTAATGCCAGCTGGGCTAGGCATCTCCTTATAGGTATATACACGCACACGCACCTGCTAACACACACATGCTCTCATACGGGCACACACACACACACACACACTCACAAACACACACACGCACTTATGCATAAACTGACCTCAAAACGATAGACTCTGAAAGTGCCATGGAACCTAAATCTGTGTGAATTTCTTCTTTTGTTGAGTCTGGTTCACCTTGCCATTATTATCTTACATTTGAATATCACTGGGAGCTTAACAATGTTTTTACATTTCCTATGATGATTAAATAAGTATTAGAAAAGGAAATTCAGGGGAAGATTTACCGAGCACAATGATTGGCTGGTCTTTATAAGGCTGATTTTAATTGCTTCGTGTGTTCGACCACACTTTTCTAGGGTTTTGTATTTTTTAAAAGGAGCACCCTAGGTGCCCTCTGGGCACCACAGCACAGTCAATAATGTATTCTGTAAATTGGGGGCAAGCCGGTGAATATATCGGTTGCTACTTTAGTGACTTTTGACTCCATTAAAATAATGTTCTGAGAGACATTAGTCAGTACCATTTATTGCATTCGCTGAAATGTGGGCCTCTAGAGTAGCACGTGACCCCGTATGAAACGGCAGCTTTGGTAATGTAACGGCAGCTTTGGTAATGTAACAGCAGCTTTGGTAATTTAACGGCAGCTTTGGTAATGTAACGGCAGCTTTGGTAATGTAACGGCAGCTTTGGTAATGTAACGGCAGCTTTGGTAATGTAACGGCAGCTTTGGTAATGTAACAGCAGCTTTGGTAATGTAACAGCAGGCATACTCGTCCTTTTTTGGAGATTCGCAAAGTTCACTTGGGAAAGAGTTGCGGCTTCGCACTGCGCATAGTTCACCCCCTAGTTTCCTATTGTGACACGGGCCTGCAGGGATCCACGTGATCACCACCGCAGTCAGGAGACCCTTTACTTAACTGAAAAAGTAGCCATGCATCTATGGTCACAGGTGCACGACCGCAACCGCGACCGGGGAAATGGTCGTGGTCACGTCCGGTCTCGTGACCACTCTGGCCAGGGCGGGCTGCTCTTGTAAAACGCCACTTCCACTGAGGAATAGCTGAGGATTACAGCAATGAAGCAACCGGCCAGCGAGCGGTCTGCCGTTTAATCTTCCCCTGTGGAGTTGATGAGGGACAGTCGCCCTCGCTTGACAGGCTGTGGGAGAGGTGCGGCTGCGCCCGTTGTTTTTGGGATCACTTGGAGGCGCTGTCAAGCGCAGTTTAACATTATCCGATTATTAGGCTTATTGCTTGTTTTGGCTTAATGCTTCTCATCAGGTAGGCTGAGTATCCCGCAGCGAAAAAGCAAGCGCACCCGTGAAAATGTAAACCGCACAGAGTCTGCTCTTATTTACACGCGCTATATTGCAGCCGGGCGATGATGCGCGCGGCTCTTAAGAGCCCAGTAAGCTTCTCAGGAGAGCACAGGCAAGCAAAGCAAACAAAGAGGGCAATAAATCCTGCGCTAGTACCACACGCAGTTAGGCACTGTGCAAAGCAGCCTTTTGGATTTCCGCCTTGATGTGCTGGATAGTGATATAAGAAGCCCTTGCTGGTAGACCTCAACAGCCCGAGTGATCACTCTCGATTTTTAATGGGGTCTTTTCTCATAGCCGGATACGGTAAAGCGGGGTGTTGTTCCGGAGAATTCGTAATGCAGCTCAGAAGGTAGAGTAGGGGACAGAGGGTCCGTTGTTTTACTTGCACCCGTGACAGTCATTAAATTCGAGGCGGCGTGAAAGGCGTGTTCCTATTGCAAGCCTTCTACCCATGGCGTGCGTGCCGATATTTTTACACCCTTATGTGTGGGGGTATACTGATTTCCAGAGATGGTTCTGATGGTGTTCTCTTCCTCCCAAAGAACAGGACACATCATGCGCCGTGTGTTTTTCCGGGGTCTTCTTTCTCTATGAAGCGCTGTCATCTCTGTGCATTTCAAATGTTTGCCTCATGACTGTACAGAGGTCTCATCAGAGCTCAATGGCTATGATTGACATCGCTGTTGGTTTGGAAAGTGTGTAAAATAAGAACCATCATATGGTCTGGCAGATTTCGGGCAGGGAACCAGGGATGGCAAATGTGCTCTTGCAATAATTCAATCTGCTCCCATAATTCTCCAACTTTAAGAGACAGACAGAAAGGAATATTTTGTGCAATTAAGCTGGCAAGTTATTGTCATTGAGCCCAATGACTGGGGCAGAATCTTTATTGAGGATTGTTTTGCAAAAGAGAAATTTGCTGACAGATTGAGGGAGGAAAGATGTACTGAAGGGATAGAGTCTAAATGTCTGAAAATATCTGACTGCAAGTACGGCTACAGCAGATAATGAATGCAGCCCTCTATAATGCACGTTATACCATACTGTGCCTTAACACTAAAATGCAAATAAACTGGTATGAAGTGTGTTACTCTACTGTTATTTTAAAAGCCAAGGGGATCCATTGATTTCTCTCTGAAATGGCTGCTGGTGATTATGTTGACCATTGACAGAAAACCTTTCACAGCTGTAATGGTGCACATCTTCACTGTTGCCAGGGGAAGACGTATGCTCTGATGATGGTGGACCCTGATGCTCCGAGCCGCTGCAATCCCACCCAAGCCCACTGGAGGCACTGGCTGGTGGCGGACATCGTGGTAAGTGCTCGGCCGCAGCGTTGGCCTCTGCGTGATGGCCACACTTTGCCAGAGCCCTGTTTGTGCCAGCACCACGCAGGCCAATGACACAGAACTCAACTGTAGAGAATGCTGACACCATCTACTGAGCCAAAATGGGGGTCAAAGGTACCTGCAAGTGTTTTTACATTGAGGTTAAAGGTCACTGTTCCTAAGGTCAGATCAGACCTCTCTAACCTTCAGTTGTGTCAATGGTTTGGCAACAGTCATTTAGCATCAGAGCCTTTAAGAGCCCAGCTTAAAAACACTGATTCGGCAGAGAAAGAAGCTCACATAATGTATGTTAAAGCATAAGGACAGATTGGTGCTAAAAGACTTTGGAGGGGGTGAGGGAATTGTACATTTCCCTGTCCACTGTGTGCTTCACACTTGTGCGTTTCTGAATTGTTACATAATTAGAGAATATAAATATCAGGTTAGTCATCATCCTCGGAGGATCTGAAATATCTTGAATCGGTTCTCTCTCCGTACCGTGGCTGCGCCTCGTTTGAGCGGCTCGGTTTGAAGCGTCAGTTTATCAAGTTCAATATTGACTGTTTCGCCACCGTCAAACCCAATTTGTGCATTTAATTTGCTCAAAAGTGAATTTTCTCGCTGGGCCGAGGTTCAAAGTGTTTGTAAATTCTCACACGCACGCATTGCTTGAATCCCAGAGTGAGGATTCTCTTGGTTTTCTCTGTGCATCTTAAGCAATAAACTCATGTGACAAAAGTGTGGGAGTAAGTCTTTTTAAATGGCGGGGAAAGTTTGTGAGCCCCTGTCAGCGGTAATTCTCCTCTGGCGCAGAGCGTCTGGGACGTGTCAATGCGGGCATGCGAGACTGTGATTGAGGAGAGCAGCATTCGAGGCGCAGGCTCCTTCCCAGTGCTCTAGGCTCCTGTCCTTCCCCACCCAGCCCAGAGATTTTGGCAGTGTGTACCCCCCCCCCCCCCCCTTCATCTGCTCCCCGAGGCCCACCACCCCCCTCCCCCACTTCCACACTTCCACATATTCTATGTGGAATGTGCGCCTCCCCCCTCCCTCTCCTCCACCGCTTCGCGTCTCCTTCTCATGCCGAGATCCTTCAGCGAGTTTCAACGCCGCCTGTTTTCTCCTGCCAAAGTGTGTGTCATCGGAGATTGGCCCCAGTATTAAAGGAAAACGTTCTTAATTCAGGCAAATGAGGTCCTAGCGGCGGCATGATTGATTGCATTTCATCGAGACGTGGCCCACTTAAATGGAATGTAACACGTACGTCTGTTTAATATTCATGTTGTGTAATTGCCCCTTGAGTTTCTCATTTTTTTTCAATTGATGGCCATGAAATTGTTTCACCTTGGTATAGAGGCATAATGTATACCTGTAATTATCTGTCTCTCTGCATATACAAATCACAGCACCACATTTGAATGACAGCGCCAAAAATAGTGATAACAAGCTTTCAACCGTGTTCGGTTTTGAGATACTCCTTCAGTTGTAATAAAAACTATTTTTCACAGATTCAATTACTTTTCTCATTCTCTAAAGCATGTTCCAGAGCAGCCACAGTGTGACCTAATTTGATCAGCCTTACACCACGTAGTACATGATTTGGAACTTTGTTAGGAATCTTAGCCTTTTGTTTTTCTTTGAAGATCTTTGACAGTCAGGACTCCTTTCTGCCTGGCCACTGTGCTGTGGGTGAAGAAATGAATGCATTTCAAGATGCGCAGACAGCCTCTCACCTCCTATTCAATATTCTGTCACCGTGTAGGCGTCGACAAAGGAAATGTGCGTGGCGATTGGCTGTTGCACTGTGGTGTTTGCGTTGTCAGGGATGGTGGTTGGCCAGAGGGGTTAATAAGGATTCTGAGTGATGCCTCCTCTCAGTGGGAGGTGTTTAATTGCTGGGAATGGCTGACTGACATGCTATGACCCCAGTCTAGTTATCAGGCTTCCCAATGTGAATGTGTCAAATTATTCCCAAATTCCTTTGGGGTTGACTTGTAATATATACAGGTACAGTTTACATATGTATGTGTGTGTGTGTATATATATATATACAGTGCATCCGGAAAGTATTCACAGCGCCTTCACTTTTTTCCACATTTTGTTCTGTTACAGCCTTATTCCAAAATTGATTAAATTCATTTTTTCCCTCAAAATTCTACACACAACACCCCATAATGACAATGTGAATCTTTTTTGAGATTTTTGCAATTTTAATTAAAAATAAAAAAATAAAATTTCTCATTTACATAAGTATTCATGCCCTTTGCTTTAACATATTTTTAAAGTATCATATTTCATATTTGGTCGCATATCCTTTACATGCTGTTACTTCCTGAAGTCCATCAACATCTCAAAACTGTCGATATCTTATTTTCAGGTACTGTTACAAGCGATACTATAACCTCTCTGCATTTGAATGGATCTCTATGGAAATTGGGGGGTGAGACTAGATTCAGCTGTAAATTACACTGGTACAGTATGGAACACATGGCTGGCTAAATGGCTGTAAGTTATCAAGGGTCTGAGCTATCAAACGAGCCCCAAACCATCACTCTGTTGCCAGATATGGAGTAGATGTGGATGGATCACTGCAAGGGTTATTTCTCCGGACTCATTTTCCTATAGAACTCTATGGGGAAAAAAGTCAGGAGAAACAACCCTTAAATGAGAAATTTTAGTTTTTTTTCAAAAATCTCAAAAAACCCTTTTTCACATTGTCATTATGGGGTGTTGTGTGTAGAATTTTGAGGGAAAAAATGAATTTAATCAATTTTGGAATAAGGCTGTAACAGAACAAAATGTGGAAAAAGTGAAGCGCTGTGAATACTTTCCGGATGCACTGTATATGAATTCACTGTACCTTGAAACTAATTATTGCCTTTTTTTACAACCCATCACCGCATTACATGGGTTTTCAATGTCCTCCTTTGAACCCAGTAACTAATGTCAAGCAGTGGTGTTTTCTACTGGAGGGCCTTTCCAAAGTCTGAAATATTAAATAAACTAGGTAAGTTAAATAGATCCTCAGTCAGTCATCTGTCTGCTGCCACAGTTCCTCCTGGATAGTCAAAAGTGGCACGATATATTCCCTTTGTAGCAAATTAGAGGAAACTGCTGTTTCACAAAATAGCTCAAAGTAATCAAAAGTGATTGAATATCATATTTTCTTGCTTAAACAAGAAATTGTGTTATAATACTGTATATAATACGGTTTCTCCTTGTTTCTAGAGGCTTTTAATGATGTAATCAAATGACATTTATACCGGAATTCAATGTTTTTGTATTCATTATTTTGCATACTTTATATTTGCATATATCTATTTGGAATACTTTATTTCACATAACATGTGGAGTATAGTAGTCAAATATATTTCGCAGTGAATGAGCATGACATATCTCATTAGTTGAAATATGGGAGACTTTAGCTTCTGTTTGAAACATTGTGCTGAAAGATTAAACTTGACTTACCACTGAATTCACAAGTATCAGGGAATCAACATAATTAGTTCCTTTTCACAGCTTTTTCTTTGCCATAGGTTACGAGGTTAAGTGCTTTTTTTATTTAGAGGAAAGCGGCTCAGGGAAGTTGGCGGTTCATCCGCAGTTCGCCAGCAGTCCACTGTTAAATTCCAGTTGTGGCTAAAGTGAGTGCATAGAAGGGCAGGAAAGGCTACACACATTGAGACTGTTGTACATTTTTCCAAAAATGAGAATATGGACCTTCAGAATATGACACTTTAATTCAGTCGTGACAAGTTTTGTCACTGTCAGCCATCCATATACAAATTCCCTATTTCTTTCAGCGTTTTTGAGTCTCAGTTTCTGTGTGTGTGTGTGTGTGTGTGTGTGTGTGTGTGTGTGTGTGTGTGCGCGCGCGTGAGCTTGCGCGTGTGCGTGTGTGTATCACCTCGCTGTATGAACCGCCTGTGTCTCAGCTTTGTCTGCTCTCTGTCTCATCTGTTTCTCTCTGCGTCACAACTCTCATCTTTATTTTGTGTTTCTATGTCTCGGCTTTGTGTCTCGGCTTTGTGTCGCGGCGCAAGACGGTTCTATTTTTCGCGGTGTCCGTTTCCCTTGGTCTCAACTCTTGCGTCTCTCTTAACCATCCGTGTGTCTCTCTGTCAGAGTTTGTCATTTTATTTTTCTCCATGTTTTACTGTGTTTCAGCGCTGTTGTCTGCCTCTCCCTCTACGCCTGTCCTCCCTGTGTCCCAGCCGTACCTCAGCTCACCGTTGCCTTTACCGCGTGTCAGGCTCAGCTGTGACTCTCCCCCCCGTGCGGTCTCCACTCTGAGGCTCGTGTGGAAACCCGTCGTCTCCAGCACGCAGTGTGTCAAATCTCAATCTCCTCACATAAACCCAGGCTGAGGAAGCAGCAGGTTGAATTTGACATAATGTGTGTGAATTTGCGGAATTAGCGAGAATGACTTCTCTAAAGTTTGGTGGAGTAATCCAGTACTATTGTTCCTGGCACTTAGCCCTCGAGGCTTCAGTGTGGTATTGTATTCTCAATCCGTCCTTCTGAAAAATCTTTGGATGGATGCAAAATTCTTTCTCTGGCTTAAGGCTTTGAATTTACATTTTCTACTTAATGGATGCCAATAATTAATCCATTAATAAGGACCATGGGACTGTAAAAGGATTGCACAGATAATGTTTTTTAATGTAGCAGTATAAATGCACATATTTATTTATTTTCCTCTAACGGAACAGTAAAGATATTAATTGCAATGCAGCAGATGGCAACGCAGTATCGGCTTACATTTGTATACTAAGTGAACCAAGTTATATTCCCCAGTTCATTGCGCACCCCCCTTCAACCCCAACCCACAGCTTGTCGGCCATTCGGGCTCCACTTCTGCCACTTTCCCATCACTCATGGACAATTACAGAAATTATTTCTAACAGATTGTTTGTGCAGTACCTGACGCACCATCCAGATTGTCCTCGCATCTCTTTCCCTCTCCTTCTCTCTTTCTCTCTCTCCTATCACCCCTTTTCTCTCTCTCTCTCTCTCTCCCTCCCTCTCTCATGCTCTCTCTGCTTGTCTCTCAGTTAGCTTCTTCTCCATGTCTGGAATCATGCAGATGTTCATGTTTGCTCTCACAGCGATAATTAACAGCTAAGCCGTTAGAATTTAAAAAGAGCAGCCTGCTTATGTAAATAACCTGTTAGGTATACTGTTCTGCTGTTGGGAGGGGGGCTTATTTGTAGGTAAATCATTGTTAAAGATTTAATTAGGGTAGGATCTGTTCCCTGGCATACATGCAGTTTTTTTGTGTGATTTAACCCTTGCAGGCCTTTATGAAAAATAAACTGACAGTGGCACCTATGTGCCCCTGGCTTCCACAAACCCAGCAGGAAACCAAGAGAAAGTTTAGTGTGTGAACAAAGAAATACACTAATGAGATTAATAACACCCTCAAATTGTGCAAAATTATTTTGTGCCTGATTCTGTTGTCTCTCAAATTTCAACATTTTTTTTAACTTATCTGCTTGCTGCTGCAAGTTCATATTCACCCCATTTAATTATGCACACATCCTGTTTTAAGATGACACCTGGCTGCATGGAGGTCAGAGAAATGAATTCAGACAATGTTCTAAGACATCCAAAATTGAAAAACGCTGTATGTCTTTTTTTCTTTTTTTTTGTTGCATTGGGTTGTACGTGGCATATTTGATTTAGAATGATGCTCCAAGGCAAGTCCAAGTATCGTGAGCCAGAGGTGTGGGTTTTTCAGCTAGCGATCTAAGATTAACAGTCATCCACGCATCGTTGCTATTAGCTATTGAGAAGATGCCCTTGTATGCCTTGCAGGATTAGGTTTTTCATCAGTGATTACATTATTTAATGCATTGTTTTGGCAGAGGCCCTTACATAGCATGATTTACATAGCTTACATTTTACATATTATCCTTTTATGCAGCTGAGTATTTACAGAAACTGAGTGTGGCACGTTGAGTGGTGAAAGGATGGGGCCCCAATGAGAGCCCACATATTACTTCATGATTACAAGCCCAGTTCCTTAACCACTTCATCACACTGTTTCCAACTAATATTTTTACTGTATCAATGCGAATGTCATTATAAAATACAGGGTTGAATTGACAAACGTACTTGTATCAAATTAGTCAATGGCCGACTTAAAGATTCCAAATATGTTGTAGAGTTGAAGTGGGTACAACTGTAAAGCTTATTAGTTTTCTTGATTATACATGTTAATCCTGCCGTTTCACACGGAGAGCCGCTTAAGTGAATGGTGGGTAGATGCTATTTTGGCAAGTGTTTCAGCACATACTGTGGATACAACCTTCCGCTTCTTAGTGCCAACTCCTCTCCTCCAGCGTGCTATACATACATCATAGACTAAGATGTACTGCTGGTGTATTTTAAACCTGGATTTGATCAACACCAACAAAAGGGTTGTACAATATGGGTTGCAGCCTTTGTGTTCAGCGTCCCATAATTCCTTGCAGTCTTGGAGTAGAAGTTTTTGTGCCCCACCCTCAGACTCCCGGCTTTCTTTTGGACTCAAGGGCACGGCGGTTTCTTTTTTAATGTAACCGCGTATTTGCTCTTCTTGGCTCGTTGCAGGACAGATGGACAATTGATGGCAACAGCCAGCTATTGTGCATGTTTCCGCGCAGGAGGGAGGATGGCTGTTTGGCTGTTGACTCTCAGTCTATTTTAGAAAGGTCCCCGATGGAGACCACGGCTCACGCTTCAGGACATAGTAACACAAACAGTGGAGGTATTGTGTATGGTGTCAGAACAGCTGCAGCAGCTAGAGTAAGGGCCTGTAGGGATTCTCCGCTCTGCACTTTAACGCTTTCATTCTCTGCACATAGGATTATGATTTAAAAAATAAATAAAAAATATATATATATATATATATATCTGAGAACTATGCTTTTAAAAAATAAAAAAAGGCAGCTTGTCAAATGTTAGGATATGCTCTGCTCTTTGCGAGGAGTGTTGAGAAGGCATTCATACTCTTCACGTCTGCTCTGGTGGACAGGGGCACACGGACAAAAGCAACGCCTTAAAAATGTGTCCACATGCGTGAATGCGTGTGATCTTGAAATATGCGAAAACAAAAGTCTGAACGTTTTGCTGTGACACAGATTTATATTCAGTGCCATTAGTGGGGGGAAAAATTGATAATTTGAAAGCATATAGCACAAGTAATATTTCAGTAATCGGTGGTTCGTAATGAGCTTTAATTATCTGAGCGAAGGAGAGGGCAAAAGTAGGTCATAAAGCACTGGAATCGTGTGTGGAATAGATTTTTTAATTTATGCATTTTAAATATGTTTTGATCTAATAACATTTTTCAACCACACCGGTTTAAAAATGTGGTTTAACAACAAGCAAATATTTAACTTTAAGTGATATTTAAACTAATATTTACTTCAATCGGAACTAATGCAGAAACAGAGAAATTCACAAACATTGTACAGTGTACAATGGCTGTGATATCCTACACCGTCGTATTTGTTATTTACTGGTTGTGAGGTATTGTCATGTAATTGTTGAATTTTGTATTGTGTCATGCGTTATTTATGTTTTGTTTCCTAGCTAAATGTGATGTGGTCTTGGATGGGGTCTCTCTTGGAGAAAAAAGATTTTTTATCTCAGTGGGAAAACCGAATTAAATTAGGTTAAATAAAAAAAGATTAAATCGGTAACAGAATTGTAGATATCAGTGTGTATGCGACCTGTGGGGGGGGGGGGGGGGGGACTACAAATTTGCTTCATATCGGCGAGTATCACAGTTCTTGGTGGATATTATGCTCTCTTTAATCTGGACAGTCATTTATGTCCATAAAAGAGGTAGACGACACTGGCTATCTGTTACCTAATCTCCAGAGTGTAGAATGTCAGCTGGTGGCTTTAAACACTGGAGGATCATTGGGAATCAATGGGTACAGTCCACGGCGTGCTTAAAAATATGGCACATCAACAACCCAGTTTGTAACACAAACAGTGTGGTCAGTAGCCTATGGGTACAATATTTTACCATGTATGTGCTAGTGAGAAAGAAAAGTATTATTAGAAGTCGTGAATATTTTGTTTACTTATGAAAGGTATATTTCCATTACCAAGATATTTTTAATTTTGATATTGGAGTATTACAGTATTGCAAAACCCTCAATGTAGGAAAATAAAACCAGTGCCTAAAATCCCAGTTTACATGATGATTTACAATTGATTTCCTTCCCAATTTTAATTGTGACTATGCTACAATAAATATATAGGTTTGCTATATAACTGCACTGGATTTTGTAGCTTACACATTACCTTCCAGTAGTCATTTTAAAGTTATAAACATTGGGTCCTCCTATAAAGAAGGTGTTACATGCAAAATTTTCCATTTGTATTAATACCTTGAAACCTCCAATATGTCACATTTCTCTCTTATTTGTCTTGAAATTTTATAATAATCACTGCCAAACATAATCTCAAGCATAGGGCCTAACAAAATACAACCGTCTGGGGTTAATGATATTTGTGTCTGAATGACAAATTGTTCACAAAAAGTAAAAATAAATAAATAAATCTATATTGAAAGTGTTGTGGCACAACAGGCATTTCTATTTAATATTGGCTGTATCATATTCACACAAACACACACACATTTTTTCCTCAATTAATTAGGCAGGATTTGCTTGCAGATTTGTAGCAAGTACCTTTTTAAGCTAACATTGCAGTATTCATGCATATCATGCACTGACATGTAATTTTGCCATTTTTGTTTTTAGCCTCGCTAATGTTTACAGCGAAAGTGTCTTCCAATTAAGGGAAATGCTGTGGAACAAGTTAATACAGAGCAATTCTGCTCCTGTCTGCAGGTCTGCTGTGTAATTAACAGTTTCATTCTCAAGGTATTAGCCTTTTGGTTTTCTATGTCTTGCGCACAAGTTCCCAAAAGTGACATGGCTGCATTTTTTCGTTTTCCTGTAGGCCGAGCGAGCGCCGGGGAGCTGTGTTATTCATTGCGAACAAAGATATTTCCCGGTATCATTATTCATAATTATTTCCCTTTTGTGTACTCTGCTAAATGTTTTCTTTTTCTTTATTCGTGTTGCGTTCTTGTTTCCACCTTCTGTGCTTCGCACCTCACGGAGGGAACATCTGCCTGGCGTCAGCGCCGAGCCTGGCTATGCAGATTGGAGCAGGTAGAGGAGCACAATAGCGCGCGGCTAATGATGAGAGTGTCTGCCCTCTCTCTTCCTGGAGACGTGAGCTGCCGCCTCACACTTGCTCACTACACTCACACACCCAGGGAAACAGATTTCCCAACATATGCAGCGTATTTTTAATTCCAGTGGAGCACTTCAGTTCCTAACAAACACAGATAACCTTACGGGACACGACTATCTTTTTTTCCCTCTCTTTTTTTCTTTGCAGGTGGTGGGGGGGGGGGAATTGAGAAATTTATTTCAAGTCATTGTATACCAGACATACTGAATATGCACACATTTAGGTTCGCAATATGTCTGCGGAGAATTTACACAACTTGGGAATAAAAATACTCGGTCAAGCCTTGAATTGCATGCAAGCTAATGAAGTGGGGCAATTTTGAGAGATGTTTTGAGCGATATGCAATTTCTGTGTAAAGAATACACTCATTTGCATCTTTTAAAATAAACTCTTGCCTCGGCTAATGACTCTGCAGTTGAACCTTCGTGTGCACAAGCTCCTCTATACACAGGCCTTTTTTTCCACATCTGTGCCACTGAGTTCACTTTGCATTTGGCTTTCTGCACCCCCGACTCACGCTCCGTTCTCCTGTACACGATGCCTGGAGCTGCGAGCTGAAGGTACAACAGGTCACTTTCCTGCTTTATTCTGTCTGGAAAGTACTGCAGCCCAGTTCTGTTTCAGCTCGTACAGCCTGCACAAGACCTCAGAGATGAACCCGAGTCTGTGCGATTTGAGGATCGGCCCTCCGTGTTAGAGCGCAATCCCTCTGCGCCTCGCGTCAACGTTAAAGTCACCTGACATTTAGGACTGGCAATCCTGAAACCCTTCAAAATGTACGCGCGAGTGCGAGTCGTCACCATTGATGGTGTTTTCATGGGTGAGGAAGCCATTTTTAATTCTAAATTGGTGAAGGCTCTGAGCTACTTTGAGGTGAAGAGAAAACTGAACAAAGGTTGTAGGGTAGTTGTCAGGACGCTCATGTGGAACATTCACTGTGACTATTCTCAGTGAATGGGGTCAGGCAAGCAGAACTGTCATTGTTAACCAGAGCATTGAGTGCACTGGATAATAAAATTTATGGCAAGATAGCTTTCACCCAGTAAAGGCGTGCATTGTTCAGTGATGTTTAAAATGTATTTATTTATCCTATACGGAGCATCTTACAAGGCTAGTATGATTAACTGCGTATTACAGGAAAAGAATAACAACAAGGACACGTGTGAAAACTATATCTGTGCAGAACATCAAGGATTTCAGTAACAAGACATCGAGATTGGAAAAAAAAAGTGCTAAAATCAAAAACTTGGCAAAAAATCACGTCTGTGATCAAGTCTTTGTACGGTGAGTCTGCTGCCGCAGAAAATAGGATGAAATATGTTCTTCCAAACGTCTGCTGTCTTAACACCACAAATGTCACTGATCAATGTTCAGAGTAGCAGAGCCAATTTACTCAGTCTTTGAGTCTATCGTTTCTGTGCTACACATGACTGGAACCTGTGGAGAATTCTGAGTGCCTATAGAAGCTTCTCTCATGCCGTGGAGATGATATTCTGTCCTGTACTGGACTTAACGGCATCACTTCCTCTTTTAAGAGGTTTGCCAGGAGTGTGTAATATACAACGCCATTGCTAACATTGTAACTGAGTGTTAAGCGATACTAAATTTCCAACAACAGGACCAAGCTGTCTATATTTCTCATGCAACTTTGATTTTCTGTTACATGTAAGGGCTGTTAAATGCATTCATATCCCTAAGCATTGCCTATCTCAGTCATCCTGCATGTGGAGATCTTTCTACACTTGTAGACATTTCTCTCTGCAGCTTCTTCAGACAAGAAAAACATTGAGAGTCTTGATTAAAGCACTGCCAGTTAAATTATCTTCATATCACCCCCAACCATATCTTTTGCTATTCCACCCTGCAGCAAATATAACCTCCGATGCTTTTGAATATTTCTTTTTTATTTCCCTTTTCTCGTTTTCCTGCAAGGTTTTTTTTACTTACAGCTATCAAGGGGAGAATGGATGTGTACTTTTATGGTTGTATTATTTTTAAATTGATGTCATTTCTTGCCTCCAAGCCTAAATTAATTTTATACTTCGACCGTACTTACATTCTTAAATGTAAGTAAGTTCATGTTTTAATGAGCTGTGTTCACAGTCTGACAAGTTCAACAGCATCAGTCGGTTATTCCCTGATACTGAATTTGAGAAGAAAGTTGCCAAGAGCTGTATGTGTCCATCGGTGTGTTTGTGTTTGCGTGCGTGCGCCTGCGTGGGTCTTGTTTCTTCATTAAGGAGGTAGGGTCCATTGCCAATGTCTGGGGGGGGGGATTGTGTATGACAATAGTGCATTTACAAATTCCTTATCCAGGCCAGACAAGATTCAGAGTAGCCCCCCGTGAATGGAGTTCATCTTAGGGTAACCGCAGTTCCCCACCTCCATCCGCCCCGGCACTCCCTCTCCTACCACCCCATTCCAGAGGCTTTGTGTGTGTGTGTGTGTGTGTGTGTGTGTGTGTGTGTGTGTGTGTGTGTGTGTGTGTGTGTGTGTGTGTGTGTGTGTGTGTGTGTGTGTGTGTGTGTGTGTGTGTGTGTGTGTGTGTGTGTGTGTGTGTGTGTGCGTACATGTGTGTGCGTGTGAGTGTTTTTGTGTCTGTCTGTGTGTGTGTGTGTATGTGCGTGTGTGTGTGTGTGTGTGTGTGTACATGTGTGTGTGTGCGTACATGTGTGTGCATGTGAGTGTTTTTGTGTCTGTCTGTGTGTGTGTGTGTGTGTGTGTGTGTATGTGTAAGTGCACATGTATGTTTCTGTGTGTGTGTGTGTGTGTGTGTGTGTGTGTGTGTGTGTGTGTGTGTATGTGTGCGCACATGCGTGTCTGTGTGTGTTTACATGTGAGTGTGTCTGCGCGCATATGTGTTTATGTAGGTATGAGTGCATTTGTGATTCCGTATGTGTTTGTGTGAGTGCGCATATGTGTTTGTGTGTTAGTGTGAGTTCACGTGTGTGCGTGTGTGTGTGCGTGTGCGTGTGTGTGTGTGTGTGTGTGCGCGCGTTTGTGCGTGAGTGCATGAGTGCGTGTGTGTGTGTGTGTGTGTGCATTGTTTATATTTATAGTGTGTGGTGCAGGTCTTTCCTGTGTGCTGCTCCCCCTCCGGCAGCTGCTGGAGAGGTAGTAATCACATTATAATTACTGCGAGTGGCTCGCCCTCGTTGTCAGCTAACTTACAAGCAGGTTATACTGAGTGTGGGCTGTTGCTGCTGCTGCTGCTGCGTTTTTTTCCCTTACCTAAAGGGAAAATTACATAAGACTTCTCCACTAACCCTCACCAGCTCCATTCCCCGTCCACAAACACCACACTCGTGCCCGTAACCTTAACAGCCTCTCGCCATCACCATAACAACTGCGCTCCACATAACGCCAGGGCCGCATGGTTGCCGTGGTAAGGGGTCTTAGCGGGTTGAGCGAGGAGTCACTGGTGGAAGGTGAGCATAGATTTCTTTGTCAGCAGGTTTTACCTTTACGGTTCCAGTGGGCGAACGAACATAACGGTTTGATTTCTAGAACATTCCATCAGGAAGTTACGTGAATGAAGGCAGCCTTCAACGTCTTCATTCCTCATTATTGTCTATAGCGAGATGGGCTTTCTCTTGGGCATGGTTCAGGAGCTGCGCGCATTTCTACGCGGTACGCATCACAGTTCTTCAAAACTCCTCGTTTCACGCCTGTAGTGTGTCAGTGTGTTATCTCACCATACACACCATACTACTGTCCTAGATACATTGACTTTCTAAGAAAAAAAGGGGTCTGGTTGTGTTGAAGGAAAAAAAAAAAAAAGAAACCCCACCATAATCCAGTCCGTCATGCTGCAGAAAAACAAATTGGACCCTCTCCACAGAAGCCCAGTTTAAAACCACAGCGCCGTGCACACAAATGCCTCTATAAAAAAATGTGTTCCCTTTCCTCACACCCACCACTATTGTGAATAAAATCCCAGTTTATTCCCTGAAAAGATCACCACATGCTGCTATAGACAATGTTCCCCCACGCTAGCTGTCATCCCTCCCTTAGCCAGTGGAAGCGGCTCTCTGGCAGGCCTTGCGGATGATGTGTGGTGTTTCCAGGAGACGGGCGCGGGCCGGAGGAGCCCGCCTACCTGCACTTGCATAAGCCGGACGATCCTGGCGGAGATGGACAAAGAGGGTGGGAGAGAGAGCGGAGGAGGGAGTGGCTGGGACTGCCGAGGAAAACCCGCTCTTCTGTGGGGGGGGGGGGGGTGGAGTGTGACACCTACCTCTTAGGGCAAGGCGAGGGGGAGGGAGGCAGGCTTTTTAAAACGCCTCATCCACAATTAAGCTCGCTCAAAATAGCAGACAGGCAGGCAAATCACACCTCACAATGCGATCGCAAGCCTAATTCAGGAATATGGAACAATGTCAATTATTCAACAAAAAAAAACAAAAAACAAAAGAAGTAGACCTCCCAAGAACTTGCTCAAACTTCTTCAGTTGTCACTCATGTTTGGTTGTGTCATACATGAATGTGCCATCCCTGTTACATTATCACGAGTCAAGCTGCGGACAGTTCTGTGGGTTTTTGTGTCAGAAAGTAAACAAAATGGTGTTTTGAGAGGAGTAAGCTGGTTTTTAGGGTAAGAACATTTGGATCATTTTCTAATTTACTGCCAAATTATGACTTTGTTCATTTTTTGGCATACTACAAAATTTACAGTTCCCTTTATTTAGAATATTTTTTTTTTTTTTGGGCTTTTTGAGTTCACACTACTCGCTAATGCCGAATAAAGGGAATTTAAATGTTTCTTTCCAAAGGCTTTTTGTTGTTTTGTGATGAATTTGTCTCGTATTTAGTGCCAAAATGTGGATTTGTCTTTTATCCAGATAAAAAGTTATTTTGTTGATGTTATTGAGGATCATGTGGAGTGACTGTGCAGAATGTGACCGTTAGTAATATGAGGGTCTGGCTGAGGATATCTCGCAGTGAGTCAGCAGATCAGCAGACCGTCCCAAGCTTGCACCAGATTGCCTTGGCTGTACTGCAGGCAAAGTGCAGCCTGTCCTCATTCCGCCAAATGTACCCTGACTCCTCGGGGAGGGGGGGGGGGGGGGGGGTTAGTCAGTGGACATGAGGCCGGTACCCACCGTCTGAGGGAGTCAGAACTTTGTCTTGCTTCGCTGTATTCCGTGCTTGGATCTGTGGTGCTGCTGTGAAACGCATTAAACTAGCCTGACCAAAAAAAGAAAAGCCCAGGAAGGAATCCTGTGATACGTGTATGGCTTTACTTACTAAATGTAAAATGGTTACTTTTACAGAAGCTACATCTTACAGATTTCTTTGCTTGTGTTTCATGTTCAGAGATGGACATTGAACAATACTATACAAGGCAGAACATTGTCAGCTCCAAGATCCTACAATTTCAGGTTCAAATTTTCAAATTCAAACAATGTTAGCATAACCGGTCTGAATACGGAACAAGACCTTCAGATTCTGCCTTTGCCAATTTCAGCGGTAGCTCAGTGTTCACTAAAACGATGCAGGCTGCATTCATGGTTAGTCAAGAATTGGGTAGCTCTCGGGCTGTTAAAATCCACCGCCATCTTCGGCCTCGTTAAGTTCCATGTCATTGTATGGATTTTTCACTCTGGATGAAATTAAAATGGCAGCGCGGCGTATTGCGATGCGCCTGGCGGCGGTGCGGTTTCCCTCAGAGTTCACCATGCAGGTTTAAAGGGGAGTTCCTTTGAGGTGGATTAAATCTCTCCGTCTTCTGTTTCCTTGGCCCCCCCCCCCCCCCTCCTCCTCAAACCTCCCCCCCCCCTCCTCAGCCCCCCCCCCTCCACGTTAGCAAACTCGCGCAGCCCTGGAAAGGTCGCACCATATTACCGCTTACAGGTAAGAACGACCGTGGGTCGATGGTTAAGAGGGATCATTGAGCCCGCGGTTCTGCATCTCTGGCAGAGCGGAACAACGCAGCGGAGAACACACACAGACATGGTGCTGGCACTGTGCAAGGGAAAGTAAATTGGACGTGATGGGGAGAGGAGGGGGGGGTGTAGCTTCTGGGAGCTAACCCTAGCACTTTTGTGGAGACTGAGAAGCTGTACCAGCTATTGTTGAATGTAAGGTGCTGTACCAGTTCAGAATCGGCGGTGCCCAGTCCCTTTCTTAGGATCAAGAAAGCTAGTGTACTGTGCAGTGCATTGTTGGTTAAAAAAAATACAAAAAATTGAATATTTAACTTATAAATAAAAACAACTCTCTTGTGGAATGCTTCTGCACAATGGAGGAGCATGCAGCACAGTCTCTTCCCTTGTGAGAGCCGGGCTGTTAGACCGGGCCGCCCTTCCCCCAAACCGTCAGGGGAAATGGAGACAGCGGAGCAGGGAGGCGTTAGTCGTAGGCCACGTCCCGCTCCCTCCAGCACCGACCCCACGGCCGCCACGGCCCCCAGTCTCCGTCGCACTCCCGTCCCCACCGGACCGGGAGAGGATCCCTAATTGAATATTCCACAAAAAGTGGGAGGGGGGAGCGAAGGAAAAAACAGGGAACGTGTAACTGTATGGCTGTAAATGTCCATCTCGTAAAAAGCTCCATTCAATGCAAAATTTATTCAAATCGAACGCGGTGATTGTACCACTTATATTGTATGTTTTTATTGTATGTTTTTCCCACTAAAAAAAGGAATTAATGAAGAATCGTTTTAGCCCATAATTGCTATTCAGACAATTATGTACTTAGTTCCTTCGTACAAATGCATTCCGCGTCATTGTTTGGCTTTCCCCCCCCCCCAATCTTTGTGCATCAAATAGCGAGGCGCCCGCAAGTCTGACGCCTTTCATTCCAGCAGAGGCCGTTTTTGGTCACTGTCAATAAAAGCATAAAAGCATTTATTTTCCACGTTTGTCAAATTAACAGCGTACTCCATCTCCCATAGGAACTGTGGTTCATTAACCTCTCTGTGAAGTGGGACTGGTTTTCAGCGGTTACCATAACCTCTGTTCCGTTCCCATCTCCATTATAATAGAAGAATTAAATATCCAGTGATTCAAAATAGTAATGCAGGCTCTTAAATCCCTCTGATGCGGCCCGGTCCTGGTAATCGGTGAGGATGTTGAATGAATCGCACAGAAAGCTGACGAGACTTAATGGTGAGAGTTGAACAGGACACGATAGATGTGATAGTATGCATGAGACATGCCGGGATCATTTTATTTTCGTAATGGGACTTCTGTAAACGTGGTATTCTCAAAGAACACGGCACATGGCCTCCACAAATCGCACGTTAACTAACTGCATAAACCAGGACGAAAGATGCATCAGCTATGACTGATCATGCCAGGGGCATAAGTTTAGCTGAATCTTATCATCGTATCACTTTTGAAATGTTTGAATATTTCAGTTGCAAGATCCACCTCCTCTTTTACAATCACTAGTTCATTTACACAAACGTGTGTGCATACACACACACACACACACACACATATAGTATATACAGTTGCACTAAAACTAGATTTTTGCCCATCAATCTACACTCAATAACCCATAATGACAGTGAAAACGTTTTTAGAAATTTTTGCAAATGCATTAAAAATCAAAAACTGAAATCTCCCATGTGCATAAATCTCCCTTTGCTTTAATGTATTTTTAAAGTATCATATTTCATATTTGGTTGCATATCCTTTGCATGCTGTTACTTCCTGAAGTCTGTGACCCAACAAACCAAATACTCTCGATATCTTATTTTCAGGTACTGTTACAAGCGATACTATAACCTCTCTGCATTTGAATGTATTTCTATGGGAATTGGATGGTGAGACTATTATGCTGGTACAGTATGGAACACATGACTGGCGAAATGGCTGTAAGTCATCAAGGGTCTAAGTTATCAAACAAGCCCCAAACCATCACTCTACAGCCAGATATGGAGTAGATGTGGATGGATCACTTTAAGGGTTTCTTCTCATTACTTTTTCCCCCCCTAGAGTTCTATAGGAAAATGAGTCAGAAGAAATAACCCTTGCAGTGATCCATCCACATCTACTCCATATCTGGCAACAGAGTGATGGTTTGGGGCTCGTTCATTAAAGCAAAGGGTATGAATACTTATGCACATGAGAGATTTCAGTTTTTGATTTTTAATACATTTGCAAAAACTTCTAAAAACATGTTTTCACTTTGTCATTATGGGTTATTGAGTGTAGATTGATGGGCAAAAATGGCAATTTTATCCATTTGAAATTAAATCTACAACACAATTACGTGTGCAAAAAGTGAAGGGGTTTGAATAATTTTGAGTGCAACTGTAGGTATGAAAAAAGAGAAAACTAGGATGAAAATATATAATGTAAAGCTCCAATGTTCAGCCCGCACACTCAAACAAGAAAAGTTTAAGGACCGACCTTCAGAGGCAAAAAGCGCTTAGATGCAAAAAAAAAAAAAAAAAAAAAATTTTAAAAAAAGTTTTGTATAGTATATAGGTATTCATTATCTGGGCTTTGGTGAATGATCATAATGGGCTGTTAAAGGTGATTTAAGCGTCACAACCTTGCACAGATCCAGAGGTTACACACTTTTCAGTGCTGGTGTCACCTCCACCCCCTCGTCCCTGGGACCAATTTGTCCCTCACACCCTCCTCCAACTCCTACAGGAATTGATTGACCTTGAACTAATTAGGAGTTTAATTACACGCCTGTTGATCCCCTTTAATAGCCTTTTAATTGAGGTTTCTCAGCCCTCACAATTAAATGACCTTCATCCTCGCCTTCCTCCTCCTCCACCTCGTTTGTGTCCGGCCGAGGTCGCGCAGCGAAGACGCCCCATTGGCCTGTACTTTCATTACACTTCTTTAGCATGTACCTTTAGCTTCATGGTTGCATTTAGTGGCGATGTTTAGGCGTCCCGTTCACAAAAGCCAAATGACTGGGTCTGTTCATTTGCCTTTGTGTGTGTGCATTACTAGAAAGGATGTCAAGCTCAAGCACCAGTATATATAGCTGTACTGCATACCCTGTTGGTATCACTGTAGAGACTGCAATCTCTTCTTCTATGGTACCAAGATAAATGCCACGTTTTATACATTGTCTGCTTTACATGTACACAGATTAATTCCAGTGGCTTGTGATTCATGTTTTTTTGCCGCAACACCACCTCAGCTCTTGTACCATAATTGTGCGGTGGGCTACCTTCCGTCATCAGCAGCAGGCCCCTCAACTTATTCAATTTTCGTGTGAAGAGTCACCTCATCAGACAGACGCCAGTCTGCCCCTGAAGTTCTCTATGGGAAATGTACTCTGTGGTGCCTGAGATAAGGGTTTCTTCTTCTGTGTCCCCTATCCTCCTCCCTCAGCGCCCTCTGACAGGGCAGGGCAGGGGTGCTGGTGTTCAACCCTTGCTGTGAAAGGTCTGGGCTCGTAGGTGTTAATTGCTGAATGGCGGCCGGGCCGCTGGAGGTGCCTGCTGTGTGCTCGCCCGGTGTCCCCCGACTATGGGTAGCTCCTGCGTGGGGAGGACATGTCAGCTCTTTGTTTGCTTGTTGTGCTGATGAAGCTGGGGGTGGGGTGGGGGGGGGGGGGGGGGGTAGGCGAGTGGGCAGCCGTGTTCTAGGATTCCCTCCAAATGAGTCAGTCAGCCCCCAGTCTAACTGACTGTTACCTTGGGAACTCAGGCTGGGGGCTTCCCTCGTCCGCTGCTGCGTGGCAAATTTGCCGCTGACTGCGAGAGAGAGAGAGAGAGAGAGAGAGAGAGAGAGAGAGAGAGAGAGAGAGAGAGAGAGGGAAGCAGGCGGGCGGGCGAGCAGGAACGGAAGGCGTGGAAGGGAGACTGAATTAGCATTATTGAGTGCTTATGCAAGCGCCTCCCCTGGGCCACCACGCTCTCCGCAAACAGGCCGCATCTCAGGCTGGACTGCGGAAGCAGACTTACAGAGCCCGACAGAACTTTTGTTCGTTATTTTATTTTATTTTATTTGTAATTTAAATTTAACCCCTTCTCTAGCACCAACTTTTTTTTAACACTAGCCCGAAAATAAAATGGTTACTGTTCTTGAACCCCTTTGACTACAGGCATAATCCTGGTCTCCCTTGGGAGTTTGTTTTCCAAGAGTCAGAATTACTTGATTGAACTCTCGCTTTTTCCCAAAGAGTTCCCCCTTGGCTGTTGACTGATCGCCTCTGGTTTGGTGCAGTAACATACAGCAGTAGGCCTTACTAAAAGCTCAAGCAGAGACGTGTGGCGCACCAGGTAGTGTCAACGGTGGTGGGAGTTGACTTATTAGCTGGATGTTTGCATTGTTAACTGTGTTCATTACCAGGAGCAAATGAGTTTCTTTTCTAAAGCCATTAGTCTGGTGGAGGACTTGTTAGGGGAGTTAATTTGTAGAACTGATGAGGCATTGGAGCAGATCTGGAGCGCCTCCCCCACGGTCTGACCTCTGTCCAGCCCACGCCACGTCACGCTCCGCGCGCCGTCTGATCACCGCGGAGGTTCAGGCCCGGCAGCCTCGCCTTCTCGTCAATGGGCTTTAGCATCTCTTAGGGCCTAGGGCTCGCAGGCTTTTTACGAAGCAATAGCCGTTCATTCCCCTGCCTGTTATCTTTTGAAATATTATGTCCGAATGGAGCTGGAAATAAGCTGACGTAATGTCTTTCGGGACATGGCAGTTTGCGTTTTAGAATAAAACCCACAGACAGGGAGTGCTTGGTTGTTATTGGCATATTCCAAGCAAGCGCTCCAAAAAGAGAGCGCGGGGCCTGCCACAGCACTGCCGCGTTTTCATTTTTAAACATAATGATCAAGGATTTACAGATTTTGTTTTTCAAACGGCAAGTAAAACATATCTGATTAAAGGTACATGTTGCAGGAACACCCCAAAGAATTGCATGTTAGTGTTCTAAGGTGGTTTGGGTACGGTTTAAAAAATGCTCACTATTTGAATAAGGACAGTTCCTCATTTAGATCACCACTAACTTCAGGGGAATTTTTGTCACAGTCATTCTAGTCATAATTATATGCCCAAACATTGTAGATATTTGGCCTGTAAACTAGAATCAGATTAAATGCCGTTTTCACAAGAGCACTTGAAATGGTTTTCTGAAGAATTCATCGTGCACTCCTGTAACACCCAAATGTCCAAAAATAATGTTTTAATGTTATTCAGAATTTTCCAGAAGCTTCTAACACCTATGTTAACACCTATGAAAACACAGTTCAGTCTCAGTCACTTCTTTTGTTGGCGTTTAAGTCAAGGCGCTGCCACAAAAGTCTGTAAATCTCATGGTATTTTACCTCAGGTAATGGTTATACAATGCTGCCAGTTTACACCGGAGGATCATTTCCCTGACGTTCAAAGCTACTGGAGTGGTCTTTGCCCTGCCAGAAGGAGGGAAAAAAATACTATTATGGGCTTGTGCATTGAAACCTAGGGGTCGCATTTGTGGGTCTTTTCGTTTTTCATGAAAGTCTGGCTTGTTTGAGATACAAAATCTCAAAAATACGCAGTTCAGTTTAAGAGTGTGCAATTGTGCATATACCTGGTCCCCACGGCATAAGAGCATGGGAGCTTATTGCTAAACAATAACACCAAAAAAACCTGGCACAGATGGGCTGTGCAGAAGCGGTATGAAAGATTATGTTTGTGGTTTGATTAGACTTTGCTTTATCTGACAAGACCAGGAAAAGGTGAAGATAACCATGAGAACATTTGCATTCTCCTCAAAATGTGAAATGTGTTTTTTTTATTTTGATTATTATTATTATTTGCTGAAAGCCTCCTCGGTTGACAGTGGATATTCCGACATAAGGATCCAAAGCAAGGATCCAAGTCTACAGGAAATGTTCAAGTGAACAAGGTTTGAACTCAAGAAAGCCGTTTGTAAATGGAAAAACCCAGAAATGCGATTACCTTGCGAGGGAAGGTTTCGGTTGGAGGGTTTGTTCCAGCTTCATTGTTAGCGACTCCTCCGGTGCCTACGTTTTGCATTTGCCAACTGCGTGAAGTGTTCTCCTCCGACGCGATGACAGCTCGGCTCAGCTGGTGGACTGCCGATTGAAAGGAAGTGGCGACAGACCGCGTGTACTCCAGAGGAGAGTACGAGCCTATGAATACGATTAAAGCGTACAAAACGAGAGAGAAGAGAAAATCTGGGATTCAAATTGCTTAAAAATATAAACAAAAGCCGAAAAACTGATCTCTCGGAGTAGTGCCTAACCTCTTAAAAGACGAGATAAAGGGATTTTATTCTGGTTCATTAATGTCAATGCTGGATGCAAAAAATACTGGTTGCAGGGGTGTGAATAAATGTAATCATCAGGTGAAAAAAGCTATTATTTGTATATTGTCATGTTCATTCGTGCGGCATTGGTAGAATTAGGTTTTCACATATTTACATATTTTGTACATATTTACAAATTTTGCTTGCACTCAGGAATATATTTGAAGACCACTGTGTAGACCAGAAGGTTGGCTGACTGGTAAGTGAAAGGTCATGTATGATAAAAAAAGATAAAATTCACTTTAAAGGACAGCTAGCGAATGGAGAGCTGTGCCGTGCAGCTCAGCTAACTCAGTTCACACTTAGCCGGTGATGAATGGACTCCAGTTATGCAGAGAGGAGAGGAGAGGAGAGGAGAAGAGGCTGGCATGGCTTTGGTAGCGCGGGGGAAGGGGGAGGGGTAGCAGCGGCAGTGAAAGTCCAGCGGTAGAAATAGAGCTGTGAACGCCATCTGTCGCGCTCCCTCTCCTCGTCTGTTCCCCCCCCCCCCCCCCCCCCCCGACCACGAGCGAAGCCGTGCCCCCGTCCCTGGAAGGACGTGGGTGCACACTGTCCCAGGTGTGGGTGTGCGGAGAGCAGGAGAGGGGGAGGGAGGGGCAGGGTGCGTGAGTAAGCCCTGCTGACAAAGGAAAGCTCTCACCCACACAGACAAGGAGAGAGGTGGGTGGGCTGGGCAAGCGGGCATCCCTGATAAATCCCCCCCCCCCCCCAAACCACCCACCCAGCCTCCCACCAGGTGAGTCCTGTCGGAGAATTCCACTCTGTAGGCTTTTTCCGTGCTTATCGTGGCAGACACGGAGAAGGCTCGCAGAACGGCCCCAACCGTTTAAATGAGAGATTTTTTTAAAAACACGCTCGACGCTGAAGGGTGACCTCTAATTTTCTGTGATAAACTGACTGGACGGATATCCTCCATGAAATTGGCTCGATACGTTGCCATGTGAATCCAGTACTTTTAATTAGAGTTAAATATGTTGAGCTCATTTGGAGCGTTGGCTCTGCAATGGGGCCCAGACCTTGGTCATTATGTGACACTCATACCAGTCTGTTACTTCTATCGGTGCTTCACTATCTGCTCATGTGAAGCAGAAAGGAACAACGGCTACAGCACTGAGAGTTTCAGAAATCATTTAAGGCCCATCTTGATAGATAGGTGTAGCCCTAGCCTTATTTTGCCGATAAGGCTAATTTAAAATACTGCTGCTTGAAAAGACAGACACTTGCATACGACACAATAATGACTGATGTGGACCCCTGGACTGTTGCCTTATTACAGTATATACTGTATATAAAATATAAATCCAACCTTGCAGAATTATTATATTAATTTATAATTTGTTCCCCTGCTACGTTGCCTTATGTTTCGATATTGGAGAGAGGTCCTCATAATTGCTCAGGGTTTAGGTACACGGTTCTTAATGAAGCTTTCGGTAATTCCACACTCCATCCATAGTGGGGTCGTGAGGCTGATGGAGATGCGCTGAGGTCAGCGCCAGTGGCGGGGTGCTGACTCAGGCCTCGCCCGTCCACCCATAGGCAGTTTAGCTGGACACTCATCCACTGGACTGAGTGAAATGTGCCATCCCATACAAACCGAGGGAGGAGGTATTAATTGGATATTGTATCATTACCTGGCATACCCAGCAGTGTGCATATGGGTAACATTCGCCGACTAGCGTGACACACCCAGCCTTTGCTTTCTTTGACTTCTAAGTGGTTATTTTTCCATTCCCCGCAGATGGATAGTCTTTGCCTTTCAAGCTGTTGAAATGTTATTCGTATGAAATGTAGTATCATCTTTCCTGTACAAATAAAATCTGGAAAAAGCAGTCACACGGGGGTCATTGGGCATATTTTAGTTTTGTTTTTTTTCCTGTGCATTTTTGTGTGTCTGATTCGCCCAGAACCCAATGTTAATACAGCTTTGTTAGTAAGATATTGCCATATGTTAATCTTGTTTTGCACATGAGCTTAAGATGCGTGTCTTTCCTTTTCATGACTTTCTGACAGGGTTTGCTATTGTCGGAATTACTCGTAATGCAGCTGGACCCAGATTTTCTTTTTTAATTGTATGGTGTGTAAACTCCATTTCAGAGCTGTTGATTCTCTTTTGTTTCTTGAGTGAAGCGCTCTGCTATCTTAGATAAGCACTCACTTGTTCACTTTGAATGACTCACTCTTGTCAGAAAGGAAAAAAAAAACCCAATAACAATGGTTGTTTTGTTAATAGGCTAATTCACATATTCAGTTTGATATGGTGTCTGTCTTTTGTTTTTTCTGAATCGTACCGACTGAGTACAAGTTATGTTTTGATTTTCACTCCTGATAAAAATGCCTGTAGCGTTCTGTGAACTCAGCTTGGCTTAGTGTTTTTCACTTGTGAATTCTATAGCCCTGTTTTTTCCCCTCTCTCAGTTCAGACAACACTCAAAAGAAAACAATGAATCTTTCTTGAACAAAAAAAGTGGTTGTGTGTACAGTGAGATTTCTTTGCTGTTAATTACTGTGATTCAGCTTGCAGAAAGGCTGTCAGCCTGGTGACTGTGTGGTACCCCACACAGTTTAAAAAAAATAAATAAATAAAAACTGTTGTATGATCAGCATTACTACCTGTCGTTTAGTCTCACTGTTATAAAAAGACAGAAAGCTGTGTTATTTTTCTGCCAAATGCTTCCTCAACCCCCTTGATCCTTTTTTTTGCTCTTCTGTCATCCACAGTAAGCACTATGGCCCTTTAACTATAATGCACATTGTAAATGTAGCTTAAAACCTGTAAACCACAGTTTAAGTCTGACTGTAACAGGCTGGCTTTTTGAGCACCTACTCAGCTTTGAAAATAACGGCTGCACAACACCATACCCCACTCTGCAGCTGAAATAGTTGGGAAAAACACTCTTTCAGTCCTTATCTTTATGTTTATACATTTGGAGAAAATGATCTGTAGATTGAGAAAGTTGGCAGTTCCCCCTGGGGGGTGGCCTGTTCTGGGATTAATTGAGGTACTGACTGCCTGTCAGGCCCCCGCTCTGACCTCCCCTTTTCTCACAACTTCTGTTTTTTTTTTTTGCTCTTCTGTCATCCACAGTAAGCACTATGGCCCTTTAACTATAATGCACATTGTAAATGTAGCTTAAAACCTGTAAACCACAGTTTAAGTCTGACTGTAACAGGCTGGCTTTTTGAGCACCTACTCAGCTTTGAAAATAACGGCTGCACAACACCATACCCCACTCTGCAGCTGAAATAGTTGGGAAAAACACTCTTTCAGTCCTTATCTTTATGTTTATACATTTGGAGAAAATGATCTGTAGATTGAGAAAGTTGGCAGTTCCCCCTGGGGGGTGGCCTGTTCTGGGATTAATTGAGGTACTGACTGCCTGTCAGGCCCCCGCTCTGACCTCCCCTTTTCTCACAACTTAGTGCCACGCCCCCGCCCCACAGCTCTAGGGGGAAGCATGTCCACAATGTGAAAATGTCATGTAAATAGGTGTGAATCCCCCAGGAGGAGCTGTTTTGAGCCCTTTCCCATTGGGAGTAACTGGTCACTCCACCAAATTGCTGTCTCTAACTCGCAAAAGGTTTGTAACGCAGACTAAAGATTGTTCTGATGGAGTAACTTTCACTCACTGGTGCTGCCATCTCTAGATTGGTCTGGGAGCAGCACTATGAAGGCCTGACCCAGTTGAGGAGCCTTGGAGAGGACTCAGGACTTAGGTTAAATGTTGTTTCTTAAATAATTTGGGTGCCTGTCACCACTAGGTAACGCAGACTATGAAGAACAAGCGCCCGCCTTAAAGAGACACAGTTACCGGTGTTCTGGGTCTTTTTTAACCGTAACTTATTTGATTGTCTTTTTCTCTAGCAGGTGGTACTGTTAACAGGCCCCCTAGAACAAATGAAGTGAAAGGCCACAGACTTTCTTCAAAAGGCTTAGACAGATCAATAGAAACCATCACAGTGTGAAAACTGTGACTTTCGCTCTTAAATGTTGACTACCTGTTGCTATGGCAATGAGCTTGGATTCAGCAGGCTGTGTAAATCCATTTAGTTATTCTAAATAAAGCATTTTCCACTCACAGTGGGCTAGGCAACAGTTATTCACACTCAACATTTTTGCATATCAGCTCCTGTAGCTTTGGCTAGCTGGTCTGTGGCTTCAGTATCACAAATGGTGAAATAAATTAAATGTAATTTGTAACGAGCAATGCTGTGAAACCACAGTGCGCATAACCAAGTAATTTGTCTCTTTTTTACAAGATTAGGTTGTAAAAAGGATTATTGAAATTAATCTTGAAATTGAAGCTTACATTTAATGTGCAAGGGAAATAAATTCATCAGAAGAAGGTCGGTAGATCGCAATGTCTTGTCGGGTATATAGCTTTGAGATTACGACCTTCGATAGAGAATGTATAATGAAAATTTGTCAGGAGAAACAACCCTTAAAGTGATCCATCCATATCTACTTCATATCTGGCAGCAGAGTGATGGTTTGAGGCTTGTTTGATACCTCAGACCCTTGATGACTTAGAGCCATTTAGCCAACCACGTGTTTCCATACTGTTCCAGTGTAATTTACAGCTAAATCTAGTCCCACACCCCAATTCCCATAGAGATCCATTCAAATGCAGAGACGTTATAGTATCGCTTGTAAGAGTACCAGAAAATAAGATATCAAGAGTCTTTTGATGTTGTTGGGTCACAGATATCAGGAAGTCAAGGCATGCAAAGGATATGCGACCAAATATAAAAAATTTAAAGGCACAGTCAACTTAGTGTATGTAAACTTCTGACCCACTGGAACTGTGATATAGTGAATTAAAAGTGAAATAATCTGTCTGTAAACAATTGTTGGAAAAATTACTTGTGTCTTGCACAAAGTCAATGTCCTAACTGACTTGCCAACACTATAGTTTGCTAACATGAAATCTGTGGAGTGGTTTAAAATGAGTCTAAATGACTTCAACCTAAGTGTATGTAAACTTCTGACTTCAACTGTAGCTGGCATTTCTTTTATTCACCCTGTGCTGAAATTGGATTATTCTGGCAAGTTCTGGTTGATCTCTCTCTCTTTTCTGGTAACTTCAATTTAACATCTGGTTTTAATGTCTTCCTTTTTGTAAAGTATAAGCAGTGAGCCTACGGTCATTAATGAATGTACGATTCCAATTCATTACTCTGTGACAATTTTTCCTGTAATAAAATTGTTTAATCTAAAGACCTGATTTAGACCTTGTTTTGACTTGTTGGTTGATCCACCAGGTTACTGTTCGACTGACCTATCTATTTAATTGATGATTGTCATTTGTAATAATTATTCAATTACATTTATTGAATATAAGTAAATGTATGGTTGAGTGAGGGGTTTTAGCACACGACACCGCTTGTGTTCAGTATTCAGTGTGCTGGGCATTTTAACAAGGGCGTTGAGTGTTAGAACTGCTGGATTCAGAAAAATAAACACATTTTTCCTTAAACCTCACTTCCCCGACAGTCTTGATGGTAGAGATTTGTGTCCTGATAATTTTTTTTTTCTTCAGCTTGTTTCACTGCATAGCTTTGCATCGTATGATACATGTAGCTGAAGTTGAATCTGATGATTTGGCAGAAAAGTGTAATTTGATTGTAATGATGATAATTTTATCAGTTATATTAATTGATTAAGATGGTGCTTTTTGTGTAGTTTGTAAGCTTATAGAAGATATTGCACTTATTTCTGTAGTGTAATTTCTAATGCTTTGTACACTGGTAGCCGGTGTGAGCCAAACTAATAACTATGCTTATAATTTATTTAATCTTTATTATAGTTATCACATTGATTTACATGGATAATTGACATTGTTTCATGAAGTGGATACAGTTGGGAAGAGTAATAAAAAAACGCTTAAAATAAAAAATGTGTCTAACTATTCCCTGACTTATGCATTGGAGCACTGCAGCCATTAAGCATCGAGCACAACTGAATTGATTGTGATATCCTTATTTAAACCATTGGTTATCTTTCAGCAATTTACATGTGCATTGAACACGAGGATTGAACGATGTCTAAAATGTCATTGAGAAATCCCCTGTTAGGCAGGGGTTTTTTTGTGTGGCACTGTTTCGGTATTTTAAGTTGAAGTGATCAGTGCTGACCCACAGCGAGCATTCACACGAACGAAACGTCATGAGGAAACATTGGTGCTGTAGGTGAATTGCTTCCATAGCGATTGGTTGAGTCAGTGCAGTTTTGAGGCAACGTGTACATCCCCGGCGTACACATCCCTGGCGTGCTTTCCATGCTCTGCTGTGCTTTGTCTTTGGCACTGTGTACTCTTTCCGGTAACATCTGAAAGCAGTGCACGGCAGGTGAACACACCTCAGGCCTTCTGTGAGCCTTACCGTGTCCGTCTGCTCTGGTGTTTCAAAGTTAAGGCACACACACACACACACACACTGTCCAGTGCGATGAAATGGCTACAGCCAGCTTTGCACAGTCTGACGGCCCACAATTAGAGGCGGGCTGATTCGAAGTTCACCTGCAGCGCCCCCCCCCCCCCCCCCCCCCCCCCCCAATTGTCTGTGGCATTTGTGCCAGGAAAGTGCCCAATTAGTGAGCGGTGGAGCACGGTGGCTGAGGCCAGCGTGTCTGGAGCTTAGAAGGTCACGCTGGTGACTACCGTGTCACCGTCATCGCCTCCCAAACCGCCTCCAAACTAGAGCACCCTGAATAGACTTACCGATCATGAGCAGAGTATCGCTCTCAAACTGGGACTGCCTCAAACTTAAAATGCCAAGCCGCAGGGGGAAAACCATCATCTGACTAATATTTACACAATTAAACCATCACATTTGAAATTTAAGTACATTATTAAAAAGACAAGGGAATGTACAATATGACACAAAGCCAGGATCTGGGGACAGTGGCCATGGGGACGCCTGAAAGTACAGATTATGCAAAAAAAAAGTTTAAGAAGTAAAGTACTGAATGTATGCAGGTACCTGGGAATTGTGCCATGTAGTGCCTTGTTGGCAACAAGCCGAATTTTAGAGCGTATCCAGTTTCAGACATAGAGCCAATGAAATGTGCAGCAACCTTCTCGATATAGATGAGAGAATTTTTTACAGCCAGGGTTACGAACAACTATTCATTTAACTATTAATTTAGCAGCACATTCTTTCCCCAGCAGGGATTCTTTAGGTGGCACACTTGACTTGCATTAAAAGTTAACTACTTTTATTAAAATGAAAAATACAATTAACTTTGTGAATATTGTAGTGTCTGCATTCGGAATGTCATATATTTTTCATTACCTATGTATAATATGCATAAACCCTCATTCTATGATTTGAACTGTTTTAATTTTCAGCAAATGCAGTTTTTCTGACATCCCTTAGGGGGAGCATGTGTCTGATGAATAGGGGTTTGACTTTGGGAAGGGTGAGACATGTCTCTGTACAGAGGGGTTGACTGACAGTTGGATTTACCACGAGACTAGGTTCTAGGCATTTTACTAAACAGTGTTTTAAGGTTCATTCCTCCCACACATGTAAGTGACCTCAGCAGTACACAATCACGTCTATCAAGCGAGCGTTCCTCAGTGCTGCTTGCAGTGAAGCGCCTGTCCGTGAGGACTCCAAGCAGATGGGGTTTCATTTTTCAAAGGTTGAGATGGCCTGTGAAAACGAGATTTAGTCCTACTCCTCTCCGTCAGTATTACTGTTCCTAGGCAACTGGGAGTTCATATACAATTAATAATATGGGAATTTGCCATCCTGAAATCCAATCAGGTACTTAATTTGCCTGGGCATTGTCTTCGTCTCCAGATATTGAATATTGCAGATCCCATGTGGAGCGAGCATTGACACACTTAAGCCCAGATCTGCTGGAGATTGCAGCCTGGTGCCTAGTTGAGTCTTATGTCCAGCTCCCACTAAGCCAGGGTTTTCAACCCATAGGTGACTAATGCGTTGAATCTCTCAATGGCTCCCATGGTCCTTCCTCCTTCAGTACAAAAACATATCATTCAACCTACCATATATGCCTCACTTTGAACATCTCAAATTAAATTTTTTTATTTTATTCTAAAAATTCTACCCTGACATAATACTGTATAACAATTAAAGGCAAATGCAACTCTCTCTCTTTCTTTCTTTCTTTCTCTTTTTCTCTCTCTCAACATGCATATTTTTAAGACATTGACATCTTGTGAGCTGTAACGCAATATGGAAGGAGGTCACTGTCAGTGTTTCTGAAATGCTAATTGGCTGTGGAGATAATGTTCTCACCCCCAACATCATAATATCTTAGTGCATAATATTACCCTCAACCTTACGCATGACAAAGTACAGTCACATGTCACAAACCTGGTTCTCTGCCTAGCAAAGAAATAAAGCTATATTTTCTTGACAATTTAGTTCCAGTTGGAGGGACAGTCTATTATGACAGAACCTTGCATTCGCTTGCTCCCCATGTTGTCATTTATTTTCAGCATGTATTGTGTATTTTAATTTATCATGTTAAAAGATGCACTTGTTATATAAAAGATGTATATATAAATAGAAAATTATAATTTATGTGAAATTATACAAGTAGATAAGATCCAACCCCCCACGCCAATGTAAAGAAGTTTATAAACTTCTCAAAAATAAAATGCTTGTAAATATCTTTTTTCCAAAACAAAAAAAAGCGTGAAATTATTCATGCACGTAGTGAAATACTTGTGTAGGATTAAAAGTATTTTGGTAAAATGCTGTTTTGCTTATTTTTTGCAGTGTTCCTTCTTCACTCTGAGCATGCCTTTTATAATTTTAGTCATTTTACATAGAAAGAGAAAAAACATAATCAATGTGATTTTGTCGTTCAGTAGGATTTTATTTTAAAATATTTGCTGTCGTTTTCAAATTATTTTTCATTAATGCCATTTCTTACTTGGACTTTTTTAGTTTTTTAAGTTAGGAATTTGATGTGATATTTTGGAGAGACAGATTTAGGTCTGCACTTGCGTAATCAACACAGCACTCGCATGATGGCGATCAACTGCACAGCTGATGCCGTCTCTCTCACTGTCTTTCTTTGTCTCAATTCAAGGGCTTTATTGGCATAACACGCAAGAAGTGCATGTTGCCAATGCATTAACAACAATCACCGAGAAACAAATTAAAAACAAGATAGGGCTTTGTCAGTCCATGAGTACCACATTAATAACAATAGTAATTATTTAAAAAATGCATTTTTTTCCAGGGGTAATTGAAAGTATCTCCCCAATGGGAATTCTTTAGAAAATTTGGGCACATTGCAATTTTGGAAATAACTTATTTTTATTTGAAGGAAAGTGTTGCTCTGTCTCTTTGTTTGCACGCTCTTATTTTTTTACCTTTGTTAGGTAATCCGTGTGTCATAACTAAACTGTCTCTTTTGGCTCAGTAACAAGTGCATTTACTTGTTGGATGTAATTTACTTAATTTTCCTTCATTAGGTGACAAGGAAATGTAATTTTAATTTCCTCATCATGTCGAGTGAGACCCAGTATTTGCACATTGTTTCTTTATTCATGCATAAAGTTGAGGATAATATTTTGCACTAAGATTTGTAGATTGCTTCTTTATTCTTTACCGGTCTGTTGATATGTAAATGTTAAACGGGGTCGAGCATCTCAATCCACAACCCTGAGTTTGTTCTCTTTGTTTCTAATTTTAACTCCTCATATATTTCCTGTAAACATTGATTTTATAACAAGAACAAAATAATCCTTTGTGCTAAACAGAATGAAATGCTTTATGAAAGTTGGTCCTCAGTTGGACTGCATAGAATGTAAATGTGAACCGTAGTGTGCCGTTGTGGTGAAAAGCACATCTGACTCCTACTTGTGGTACTGTGTTCATTAAGGATGTGTAAGACTATTTTGTTTATGATGCTACAGAGGCACCGTCCACACATTACTGTTCGTACTAATGTGCTGGTTATTGTTGAGGTTGAATCCATCTCCGCTCTTAAGGATGGGAATTATTTCTTCATTGAAGTAGCCTGTACTCAGAAGGGGATTGGACGGATTTAGCAGTTCTTCCTGCAGTTTGTTGCTGCCTTATTTTAGCATCTCATTGAGAATGCCGTGAGGCCCCCTTATTTTTCCTGATTGGACGGCCTATAGTCTCGCCTCTAGCTCCTTATGAGCAGTAGGGGAGTCCAAGAGAGAACCACCAATAATAATTCTGTGTTGTTTAGCTGTTCACAGATGGACAATTGTTCTAATCGAGTTATTGGAATTTGTTCAGAGCAGCTTTAAGTTTTCTTTCTGTTTTATTTACTTGCCTGTTTCCAGTTTTCCCAAACCTAGATAGTTTTGACAGACTCATGATGGTTACAGTCAGTTGTTTGTGTCTGTTGTTGTTCCTTCATTCTTAGTGTCTGTTTATCATAATTATAGTTCAGGTGTAAATGAGTAATTTTATCTCTCTTTCTCTCGCTTACCTTTTTCTCTCATCTTACAGGGAAGTGACCTGAAGAATGGTGATTTCAAAGGCTCGGTTCTGTCTGGTAAGAATTGTTGCATTTATTTGTTTGTTTGTTTGTTTGTTTTGTGTGGGCGTTAATTGGATTCCACACCGGAAGGAACACTTAAAATATTATCTGTATTTTTATGTAAAGTACAGATACAGACAATGTTCCCTTTCTAAGCAACGTGCCTGAGTCTCCTGTACTCAGCTATTGCAGCCCGGTCATGGTCCAGTGTGCGGTGTGCCGGCCGGCCCGGCATAAGAGCATAGCAGTGCTAATGATGGTGACGGTAATGTAGCAGTGGCCTGTTTATCTGTGGCGGCTCTGGTGGCTGGTCGCTGTTCCTTAAGCCGTCCTCAGCCTTTCGAGCGCTGCACGCGTAATCGCGTGCGAGGGTCGCGGTGGGGCTGCCGAATTGGCCCGTCGCTTCGCGCCCCGAGCCCTCGCCCACCTCCACCTGCCCTCGACTCACAGCTAACGGCCGCACGGTTACTCTGCTCGAAGCGCCGCGGCCGTTAACCCTTTGAGGTGCGCTCGAAGCCAGCGCGGGAGAAAAGGAAAGAGAGAGAGGGCGGAGCAGAGCAGCGCGCCAGGGAGGAGTGCGGTGACGTGTGGCTGTGGCTCAGGCGAGTTCTGAGAGGGTGTGGCCTGTGGGCAGTGGGAGGGGATAAGCAGCACGTCCACCAATCAGACTCCCGTACACTGCTGGGGCAGTTCCTCCCGTGTGACTGGGTCACACTGTAAGCACAGGTGGGAGGGAATGATATTCCGGGGGGATGGTCATTACTGTCCCCCGGCTTCTGCTTTCCGTGTGCGTTGGAGAAACATTATACACAAGTATTTAACCATCCTGAATAAAAATATATTTAAAAATCGAGAGGTAATTGTCAGTAAAAGGATTCTTATTGATTGCCATGTTTTTATTGTCTGTTGTGGCTTGTTTCATTTTGTGTTTCAACAGATTTTTTTTTTTTTGAATAGATCAGGCATGAGCTAGATTTGGTTTCAGCATCAAACTCCTCCTGTCTCTCCTGCAGAATATCGCCGCCCAACCCCCCCAAAAAACACCGGTCTCCATCGCTACCAGTTTATGTTGTTTGAGCAGCCGGCCGACAAGCCCCTCGGCCTCAGCCAAGAGGAGTCCTCCTCACTGGGTATGTGGTCATCTTCCACCAGCACACCGAAAGCACAAACGCACCAAAATCACCAAACACACCCACTCGGTGAACGCGCAAGCACCCTCAGCACATAAGTACACACACACATTTAATGATAGACCCGCCCCTTTGAACTCACAAATGCACAAATGCGCGCACACACACACACACACACACACACGCACACCCATTACATATCCTGACACCGAACACACTGACCACACCCAACACACTGAACAAACCTACACAAATAAAACTCCCAGCTCTAAACCTACGCGCACATTGAACTCTCACAACCCACTGAACACACCAACACAGTGTGCTTACAGACACCTCAAGCTCGGCACGCCTACAAAGCGAAACACTGAACACCCATGCGTTGAACTCTCCCAAACCTAAAAACACGCAATGACTGAGCAAACCCACACTCTATAAACACAATACTACACGAAACACACCTACACGCGGTAAAAATGATGCACTCAGCATTCTGTACTTAAACACACCACTACCACAGTACACTGACACACTTATGTTATTTACAAAACGTTTGAGCCCCTGATTCTAGCACAGAAGCTACCGCATTCCAGCCTGAACATTTTAAACCGATTTCCTACGGGCTCCCGAGCCCGTATCTGTAGTCACGTTTTTATATTTGTCTCTAAACAACTCAAATCCGAGTGGCGCATTTGAAGTGTTCCTAGTGTTGAAAGCATCAAAGCAGACGTCGGTCTGATGTACGTGTTTATTGCTCCCTTCTGCTCCCTCTTATTTCTCTATTGTTTCCAGTAAAGGACATCGCCAGCCGCACACATAATTGGCAGCGCTTAATCGGGGGCCCTCTCCAGCCAGTTTCCGAAGATTATTTTCTCAAAGTGCTCGAACCTAATAAGGGAGATACTAATGAAGTTAGCGAGTCAGTGCGCATCTCAGAGAGCAGGCTAATAGGGTCATGCTCAGAGTCCTTGAGCCCACGCACACCTGCAGTGCCCTCAGCCACATTAAAGAGCCCTGCCCAATGCCCCCCCCCCCCCCCCCCTTGCCAGACCCCCCCCCCCCCCCCCCAGTCCCAGAGAGACTGAGGGACCTATGGGCCAACCTGAGCAGCCCAAATATTACTGGGGAAGTGTTATGGTTAGTGTGCTGACCCACGCTACGTGCTGCAAGCTAGTCACGGCTTGGGGACATCTTGGCTGTTCAGAGGCACTGTTTTGAATCTTTTGCATCGAGGTGGTGTGTCAGTAAAAGTAAACATTCTCTGGAAGTGGAGGGCGCAGCTACAAATCTGCTGTGATATCTGAAGGTTTTTGTCATCTTATCAGCAGAAACTCGCACAAAAAGTGACTGTTCTTCGAACCTCGTGCGGGGAGTGTCCGGCTGTCTGTTCTGCTTGAGCTACAGCGGGAGTGAGACGGGGAGAGATCAGTGCGGTTTGAGACTGCAATGATCACCGCCCTGTGTGAGCCGAGCTGCCAGTCTTCCTCGCTTTTGAAGTCTTAGACGGCTCTGCCAGCAAACAATCCCTCTACATTAAGGTGAAGCTCGTTTGAAGCTGAACCTCATGTAGAAGTGTCAAAACAGATGTACTCTAGCTGGTACTCTATCTAATCTTATCATGGTGGAGGGGGGGTTGCTTTGCAAATAAATATTGCCATTTTAGAGTTTAGAGAAAGGGGTTATGGAGATATGGATATGCCAGTGACAGAGGGGAGAAAAAGAAGTGAGTTGCTCTGGTGATGCTCCAGAAAGAGGAGACCCCAGGAAATCGTACATGGTTCGGCGCTCCCTATGTCTGTGCCTCCCTCCTAACACACCGGACACGGCCGGTCATCAGTCCCGTCGGCGCCGGGTGCCCTCACCCACACCCTCGGCACAGATGACACCGGCTCCTTCACGAGCACTTCCCCGGCGACGGCACGCTCTTCTCCCACAGAGGAAATGAAATTAAGGGCTTCTCACTCCGCAGAGATAATTAAATGTGACTTTTGATTCGGCGGCGCACAGGAACGAGAGAGAGAGAGAGAGAGAGAGAGAGAGAGAGAGAGAGAGAGACGATGTAAATTGTGTGTTTTCGTGCGCGTGCCACGGGCGCACGTCAAACCCTAGGCCTCATCTGTACTCGGGCTGGGATTTCGCATCACGTGCGAATTGGCGTTTGTGATTGGAGTGCGCTTTAGTTGATTCACACAATGGGAATAATGGCCGGGCTGACGGTTAACGAGCATATGGGATGCTATTAAACCGTACTCTTGTTAGCGGGTGAGACGAAATGCCGGCCCTCGGCGGACCTGCTCGTGTACCTCTGTGGGCGCAGATGGTCGCTGTCCCCAGAGTGGTAACTGCCCAGCTTGGTGACGTCTCCTGGCTCTTGTCAGGAGCCCTCCTCCAGTGAGCAGCACATGGATCTGAGGTTTGGGGGGGGGGGGGGGGGGGGGGGGGTTCACCCTTCCGGGGGGCAGCAGGCGGGGCAGGGGGAAACCCTGTTTCTCCATTTTACCCCTCATTAAGCTGCATTCAGTCCCCGCCCCATGCAGTCCTGGTGCCGAGAGCATTTTTCACAGCAGACGACACTAATTCGTATGATTGGAGGGGAAAAGACTGCAAGGATGGGTGGGAGATTCCTCCTTTCAATCTCGTTCATTTCCAGCGTCTCGGTCCTTGACATAATTTAGACTCCAATTTGCTCTGCTAGGTTTTTTTTTTCTTTAAATCGATGAAAGATATAATGAGTGAAATAATGATCTGTTTAACAGCAGGGGTTGTGCAAAGAATGAGCGGTGACTCATGCTGTAGCCTCAATAAAGGAGGCCTGAGTCGTGGCTGAGGGGACCCGGGACCTCACGATGCTGGCTGGGAAGACGGGAGATGAGAAATGTGGGTCAGTGGACGGGATGAGACAGCTGGTATTTGCGCGAGCGCAAGGGGAAGGCCGCGATCCGGCAGCGGAGACGGAGGCTGCGCGGGAGCGGGAAATCCCCCCTGCTCCGCTGGGCCCCGTGTCAGCTGCAGCGCCAGGGGTTTCGCCAGGCCGGGGGCGAGGGCGGGCGTGGGCACGCAAACGAGCCTGGCGTCACTTTTCTGCCAGCTGGCAGCGCGTTGGCGCACCACAGACCCCGGTCTGCTATCTGAGAGGTGACAGCACAACACCAAAGCCATTTTTCATCTTGAGAACTGCTGTTGGGGTCTAAATAATAATAACTTAGTTTATATAGCACCTTTCAAGAGTAACAGCACAGTCCTTCCGGAATGCTGACTTCAGCTGTTGTTATGATTGAACTCATAATTATAGTTGCACTACAGTTAAGCACCAATATCTGGCAATTATCAATACGTACTTTTAAAATCATATACCGTATATTTACAAAGCCAAACGGGTAACAATCCAGTATGTGTTGATTGGAAAACAGTGTTCAGCATTTAATATACTCAACTCAAGGTGTATTATTTGCTGTGAAAATATGTTAACGTGAAAGAGTATGGTTTACATTCAAATACATTAAAGTCACTTATCAGACACTCTTATCCTGAGCGACTTACTGAAGTGGTGGATATCAGTGTTACTGTCAGGAATACAAAAGTGCTATATCACCAAGAAGGCACAGAAGGCCCATTTATTATCAACAACATACTATTATCCTAGCAAACATCAGTTTGTATTGTAACAAAAGAAAATACCACTAGACAGATAACCTGTCTTTACACAGCTATACCTATCTATTATACCTAATGTCCCAAAACTCCAAAGAAAGAAAGAAAGGATGTATAAAGGGAGGCAGGGGAGCCGCCATGCAGTCTGAAGAGATGGGTCTTCATCAGAAGATGGAAAGGTTTTCTTCTGTTCTTCTGTAGTGGGAAACTCATTCCACCACCGGGGGGACAAAACAGACAGGAGACGTGACCTGGAGGTGCACGCACACAAGCACTTCTTAACAGCGTGGTTCGCTCAAAAGGCTATGTTGAAACGCAAAAACCCAGAGTAGAAGGATACAACCTTTGCATTTGCAGTCGTTGCACCTTTGCTGTTTTTGGAACAGGGTTTCCCCCCCTCACACCATACTCATAAGATCAGGGACAGACCGGAAGAGAACACAACAGCCATACCTGCAGTCAAGTATTAACACATGAGGTAGACATGAAGTAAAGAATGAGCAGTTCAAATAGGCCAACTGAACTGACCCAAAATGTAAAAATTCAAACAATGGTAGTCTTTGAAGTAAGGTTTACAGTGGTGTTCAAAAAAATAGCAGTACAACATCAGTAACCTGATGAACCATTGTTATTAGTAGTAGTGATATTTCTGCATGGCAAATAATTTACTTGTAGATGTAGTAGTGTAATAGAAAAACAACAGACCCAACTGTCATGACATGCACGCTGCTTGTTCTGAGTAATTCACTCATTCATTGAAAGGGGCATGCTCAAAATAATAGCAGTGTGGAGTTTAGAGAATTCATTCATTCTGTGAACAAAAACAGGTCAAATAGGTATTCCACAGGTAAACAGGTGATGCCATCATGATTCTGTATAAAAGGATATCAAAAGACTCCTGATATCTTATTTCCAGGTACTCTTAGAAGCAATACTATAACCTCTCTGCATTTGAATGGATCGCCATGGGAATTGGGGGGTGGGACTGGATTAAGCTGTAAATTACACGGGAATAGTATGGAACACATGGTTGGCTAAATGGCTGTACGTCAACAAGGGTCTGAGGTATCAAACAAACCTTAAACCATCACTCTGCTGCCAGAAATACAGTAGATATGGATGGATAACTTGAAGGGTTTCTTCTCCTGACTTATATTTCCATAGAGTTCAATAGGAAAATTTGTCAGGAGAAACAACCCTTCAAGTGATGTCATGACAGTTGGGTCTGTTGTTTTTCTATTACACTACTACAAGTAAATGATTTGCCATGCAGAAATATCACTACTACTAATAACAGTGGTTCATCAGGTTACTGATGTTGTACTGCTATTTTTTTTAACACCACTGTATGTGCTTCAGATGTGTTTGATTAGGTAGGTGCTTGAATCTTCTGAATTTCTATCTGCATGAATATACTGATTTGAGGGAAAAAAGGCATGTTATTTTTCTGTCAGGTCCACAGTTGGCCTATAATCCTCCCATAACATAAAGCTAGTTGAAATATTAAAAATAAAATAAAAATGTAAATAACACTAAAATAAATTTGACTGTACATACATAAATGTATGTGTATATGTGAAAATGGAAATAATTGGTATGGCACATTTTTAAATCCCTTGAGATGTCTTCCCTGTGATCTCCGACTAACCGCTTTCTGCCCTCTGTCAGGGAGGTGCTTAGGAGAGGTGAACAGGAACATCACAATGTGATGGTGTGCATGGATGACCAGAGTAGAGGGCTACGTTGGATTGTCCTCCGTTGGCCTACAGGAACGATATTGCCGGCTCAGCACAGCGGCGCTCCTGCAGTAATTGAAACCATTTGCAATGTTGCTGTGTGGTAATGGTCAGATCTGTGTCTCCCACCCACCCACATATTCTGCCATTAATCAGAGCTACAGGAGACAGGGAAAATGCACCAACACTGTTTCAGAGTCGGGGAAAATCAGGAAGCTGCGCTAGCACTGTGCCAGAGTCAGGGGACTGTGCTAATGTTGTGTCAGTGTCCAGAACACGCTATACCAGAGTGCCAAACGCTATCTGACTGTGTGTTCACGAGGATTTAAACGTCCGCTTGATACGATAACACCCAAACGGACATACAAAAGTCTCACCCACACAAAAAAAAAAGAATTCATTTTCCGATGAATAAATTCCTCATTCCGCCAAATTCTCGATGGTGCTTAACACTCAGACATTGCCCAGCGCGACTGGCGGTAATTCCTGGCTCGGGAATTGTGATATTGGTGGAGGGTTTCATTTGCATTGCTGCATGTCCCCTTGGAAACATCTCGTTTGAGGAGAGACAAGCCATCAGCAAAAATGTAGGTTTGGAGAGTGTTTTTTTCGTCATTTGTTTGTTTGTTTGTTTTTGTGGGAGACTCTCCACTGCAGCTACTAAAGATACGGTTGCGCGACAGTGATATTGCAGATGGCTATGTGGGAGTGCAGCTTTGAGCGAGGGAAGGTCAGAGTCTCGTGCGGTTTGCCGTGATGTGATGAGTAACATCTTAAACGGTGCAAGAATCCCCTTAAAAGCTCTCACACTTAAAGGGACATTACCTCCGTTCTGAGAACAAGTTCATTTGAGGTCACAGCCACGCAATGTGTTTGCAAATCAACACGTACGCTATCCGCACACACAAACACACACACAAACACACACAACGGGCCGCTGAAATGGTTAATAGGAACACCACCCACACTGCCCTCCATCTCCCCCCGTGTGCCAGCTCCGCCCCCTCATGGCAACAGTCATACCATTCACTTCCTGTATTGCACCAGCGAGAGAGAGAGGAGGGAGAAGGAGGGAAAAAAAATGCCGCGTCACTCACAGGGCCCGTGTGCACTTTCCATGAGCTGACAGATTGGGGAAATGGAAAGAGTGTAACTGCTATGAAAGGATGTAGAAACAGCCACCAAACTATTTATAGGACATCTGCAAATCTGGGCAGAAACTGGGTGGCTCTCTCCGGCCTATGTGACAATATGTCGTATTGTCGACTACGTGTTTTTGAATGCGAGTGTGTGTGTATACATTTCCTTAGCAAAACATCTCTCCAGAAGGGGTTTCCCCCAGGCACACAGATGTACCCATCAAGCGGTTCATTCCCATGAGCTGGTAAGGGATATATGTGTGTGTATGCGTGTGTGAAAGAGGGATAGTGTGCGTGCGTGCGTGCGTGCGAGCGAGCGAGTGAGTGAGTGAGATAGTGTGTGTAAGAGGGAGGGAGCGAGTGAGAGAGAGAGAGATTGTATTTGCAATTGTACTTGTGGTGCATGGATGAGGCTCATGGCCTTGGATTGAATCCAGACTGCACCAGTGCCAACTGTGGCCTGTAGCTTCGAAGGGCGACACACAATTGGTGCCTGCGCTGCCCAGGGTATGGGAGTGGTCAGTCGGGATAGGGAACCACATTTCATTGCTCAAGCGACCCCCATTGGTCAAAAAGGGCGCTCCTAAGACTGCACGTCATATTCACATATGCCAGGTCTTTCTCCCTCCTCCGACGCTCTGCGCAAGCTTATCCGCGGACTGTGATACGCAAAGAGGTAGCTGTTGGACACCACGTGCTCTGGAGGAGAACCACAGATATCTCCGTTCTCCCGAATCGGCAGGGTAGTTTGCGCATAGAACACGACTACAGTTGCAGGCAGTTGAATATACCTGATTGGGGTGGGAATTGGGCATATACAGCCCTGGGTTGGTTGGAAAGTTTAAAAAAAATAAAAAATAAAAATAAAAAAAGAATGTTGAAAGCTGTTGATTAAAAACACAAACTGAATTTCATATCCACATTAAGAAGGTGTGCTTCATGGAGGAGGTAGGGTACTTTTAAAAGCCATAGAGGGGTTCCAAGAAAGAAATTGTGCCAGACAGCATTGAGGAGTCAACAGCGGACATGTTTCTATAGAATACTTTATGGCTCATAAGATGCTACAGAATGTCCTGGCACCTGTGTGTGGGGTGGGGGGGGGGGGCGACTCAGGTGAACCCCGGCTGGGGTCCGGATCTGCAGAGGCGGCACATTATCTCCCGGGGTGCAGAGAGCAAGGGGCCTTATCGGCCATGTCACCTCATAACTGCAGGTCAGGCAACCCCATTTCCCTCTCTCAATTAAGAGCCCCCGCTGCAGGCGGGTTGTGCACGCGCATCGGGCTCAGAGAGAGAGGGGGGGGGGGGGGGGGGGGCAGGGCTCTAATCTGCTCTGGGTTATTATTCATCTCCTCCTCCAGCTGAGCTCCAGGCACACAATGGCCGCCACTCTGAGACACTCAGTATCGCCATCGTGGAGCTGAGCTGGTAAGGACAGAATGTGCGCAATGCTTTCTAACAACACCAGATGGACCCTGTCTATTTTTTGACATTCAAATCATTTTCCAATGAGCATCACGATATTTAGCGGAAAACTACCCTGGACGGTTTTCCCAGAACGCAGAGATTAACTCTTTTTATTCCTCCAAAGCATGTAGCCTTCGCTAGCCACCACTCCTCTGACCACCACACAGAAAGTTCTTATTTCATGTCTTGGTCAGATATTCTTATGCCATTTTTCTCTCATGTTTTTTTTTAGAGATATGGGTTTTCTCCTTGCAGCACAAGGCCTTCACCACTGTAAGTAATTTGTTATAAATATATTTGTTTTCCACACCCCGCCCTCCGCTTTGAGGAAATGCTAAAGCGGTTTCTGATAGAGGTAGTGGCAGGCGGTCTCACCACTGTTCGATCTGTGCCCCTGCTGCTGTGGGCGGATAGGTGGCTGTCTAGTAGACAGAGGTGTAAAGTCCAGGCGTCGGAAAGTAAAAGTCCTGCCATGTGTTTCTTCCACCCATCAAACCCAGCCAGCTGATATCCCTAATTAGTCCAACCTCCTGGCTGAGGACTTGTGCAAATCCAGGTGATTGGAACAAAATACTGGGGAGGACTTTTATTTTCTAAACCTGGATGTTCTACCTCTGCTAGTAGATGCCTCCTCCTCTTTGCTGTGAAACAGGGCTGCAGTGGTATGTTGGTAGGGCAGTTAAGTCATGTGGGTGTCCCCATGGCCATCGTGCTGTCCCGCAGGCTTCCTGACCACAGTCAGATTTGGTTCCGGGCCATTGGGATGCCTCACTACACTAAGATGAAGTGTGTCAGCTGGGTACACCACTCAACAGTACCAGAGAGATATACTGGATTATGCCTGCATCTACAATCGAGTGTAAATGTACAGTTCATGTAAACTGAATGTATACTGTACGTACATTTGTTTTGTATGTTGTACAGTTTGTGAAGTTTCCGATGAGTGTATCCAATTTCAGATGGAGGAACAGTGAGACTATGACATTCGGAAACTGCAGGTAATTGCAGTGAAATAATTCTTGCCCTTGATATTGGATTATGGCTGCCTGGGCAGTCAGTCAGTTATATGAGAAGGTGAATGTGCTGGAGAGTAGCGCTCCCTTGCCTCTCGGCTCAGGAAGAGTGAGCTGGGAAGGGTTTGCTCCCATGAGGCCGCACTGTGGAAATCTTTTATTTCCTGTGAGACCGAAGCTACGCGCTTTGTGTTTTCCACCTTCAGAGCGGTACACAAACAGACACTCGCATGAAAATCGCTTCCTGAATGCGCGTCTCGACCCTCGCATTGTGACACACTGTGATAGCGCGGTCGAACGCGTTCACACACGCGTCGTTCACGCCTGTGCTCTCCCTCGCACAAGCGCACGCGCGCACACACATTGTCACTGAAGTGTATACTGTTTCCAGGATGTGGTGAAGTCGCTGGGGTTTCCCTCAACATCTTAACATTTTGCCTCCCTCGTCATTTGTTTGTTGGCTAAATCATTTGCTAAATAGTTTCTGTCCGCTTCGGTTTGTGCCGCCACGTGACTTTTTGTTTCAGTGCCTCATTTCAGCATTATTTGGGCGGCACAGCGGTGCAGTGGATAGCACTGTCGCCTCACAGCAAGAAGGTCCTGGGTTCATATCCCATACGGGACCTTTCTGTGTGGAGTTTGCATGTTCTCCCCGTGTCTGCGTGGGTTTCCTCCGGGCACTCCGGTTTCCTCCCACAATCCAAAGAAATGCAGGTTAGGCTAATTGGGGGGGGGGGGGGGGGGGGGGGCATCGCTGTAAAAGAGCATGTGTGCTCAGTCAACCTACCCTGTATAAATAAAGGTAAATAAATATAATTTGGTCTTTTGGCCTTGCTTTTTACGTCTCCTCCCTTTCTGTGCTCGTGTTGCGTATGGTTCACATTGCGCCCTTTTCTTATGGTTTCATAAATGCTTTTGCGCCCGCTTCGCTCTCATAAAAAAAAATGTAAAAAAAATGTACGGAATTGCAAATAAGAAAGATGGTGCAGTGACAAGTCCAAGCAGGGAGAACAGCATTCTGTGCACGAGACTTAAAATAGCCATCATTACCATTCGACTGCAGGCCAAGATTCTCTCTCCTGCAGCCCCCAAGCTTTATTTACAAAGAAAAAAAGTTCATCTCCCAACAGCAAGAAAAATATTAAATCAGTTTGTCGGCTTGGAATTCTAATTCAGATTTTGTGCGCGGGGAGGGGGTGGGAATGGGGTGGTTGTCAAAATCCATGAAGTGATATTGTCATACCAGCCGGACGGCCGTCTGGTGTTTGTTTTAAAAAGGGAAGAAAAAAAAAAAAACAGTACAGGCGATCGAATCGTCTCCACTTGCCAAAAAGTGCTCGCGTTCCCACCTCCAGCGCTACGGCAACATGTTTTATTTTCAGCAGAGCTGTTCTCGGTGACTCACGTCCCAGAGCCACGTGCTTAACTGCTGTGTCTAATTTCTCTGAAAACGTGGAGCGAGCCGTTGTTTTGCGAATATGGACGTTTGAGGAAGGCTGGAGCTAAGGCTCTTTCCCCTCCATTCTCTTTTTCAGTTCCAGTCCTCATACAGTATATATGCTGGAGAAATCTGTGGCTGGAAACGTCACATTGTATGAAGCAATTTTGGGATGTCCTTTTCGTTCAAGGCGTGGGGCACGAGGGCAGAGAGAGCGGGGGCTAGTGGGTGGGGGATTTGAGGGGGGGTGGGGAATCCCAAAGCTAACAGACTAGGTCTGTTAATTTAATCAAATGGAACTGCTCACATTACTTCCTGTTCTGCAATTACTGCTATGTATCTCTTGGATAATGGGGCAATGTTAAATATTGATGATATTCAATCAAACATTTATTCTGGACTTCCTTGATATTAAATTCCCTGAGTTTCTCACAGGAATTAGTCTCTTGTTTCAGGAAAGTGGGATACAGAGGCTTTCATGAAGAGGTTTGGCCTGGGGACTCCGCTGGCCGCCGTGCAGTTCCTCACCCAGAATCCCAAGGACTAGTGAAGACACCACCCTGACCTCTGACCTCTGACGCAAAGTCAGCCGTGTACAACCATGCCACATGTTTGCTGGCGCATGCCACCTGTACACCAGATAAGCATGACAAACGGTTCCATGCCGATGCTTAATGAGGAGGCGCCTGCTTTGTGTTTTTCTGAGCTTTATGGTATCATTTTACATTGCATACTCATCTCTTAATTAGATTCAGATTCAGGATTGTGTTTCTGGAATTTATCTCACAAACACTAGCTGTTTAGAAAATGTTTTGGAACTCCTGAGTTGAACTAGCATGTCCATGACATGCCACTGGGCCTGTAACAATGCTCGCATCTGTGTGCCTTCATTGTCATTATTGTGCAGATGAGGGTGTTATGTGCTTTGGGTATGCTTAATGAAAGTATGCTGTTATGAATATAAAATGGCTTCAGTGCATTACCCTCAGTGGAATAATAAGAAGAATCCTTTGTGAGCTAATGTAGAGTGTCGTAATGTATTGTTATATTGAATTGAGACGTCACTTTACCTTTCATTTCTTTGATCCTCCCTGACTGTATTTCTCATTGACAATGATTGATTTGGCTGTTAGTTACCTGTGTTTAGAGTTGAATGTGTATCATACCACTATAGTGTATATCACTATTACTAAAGTATGATATTACTATGGCCAGGGCAGTGTCACTCTCTCAGCTCCCAAGTTGCAAATTTGCACATATGCACAATAAACAGCATAAATCAAACTTTACAGCTCGTTTTTATTTTATGTACTTCAGGCCAAATATATATATTCTGCTTACTTATCAAGGTATTAAGTTCATGGTGTGAGGTTTTTATTGCACTTGTTCCTTTTGTTCTTATCCATTGACGTATTTAAGTTCTGACCTAAAATATTAGTTATTTCTGAAATTTAGCTCCCATCAACCAGCAGCTGCCCTTTTGTACCCAGAATTTGCATTGGCAAACTTTATTAGGACCCCAGTTGCTCTTGTTTCAAAGCTCATTGCAGTTGTCCATTATGTGCCATTATCCGCAGGTGCTATTATAGGCACTTCAAATGGCTTAAACGTTATCCATCCAGGGGCAGCAGATGGAATTCAATAGCCAATGAAAACACATATGTCAAGCTGCTAAAAACATAGATAGATTGGAATCAATGGAGAATGTAGCCTACTGCATTCCAGTATTATTTAAAAGGTTTACCAGAAATGGCTGGTAATTACATGGGCTAATTTATAAGCAAGACTGTCAAAATCCCCTCTAAATATTATTTGCTGAAGTAAACAGGTTGTGGTGAAACAGAATGCTGTTTCTCGCCTTTTACGTGAACTGTGGGGGATTTTGTGTTGGTTTCCAGACACTAATGAAAGTGGAGGGAAGAGCGCCTGATATCATGGGTCTGAGTGTGGAAAGAGTTGATTCTAATTCAGTGGAGGAAATACGTCAGGGCCAAGAGAGGAAGTGGGCGTTGAAACCGAGACCACAACACAGCCGGAAGCCACAATGGAACTTGGACAAAAATACTCCTCAGTGCTACTTTTGGGCCAGACACTTAAGAGTATCGGGCGGGGGGAGGTGATATTGGAGGGGGATAGTTCATGGTACTTTTTTTTTTTAACTGATGTTTGTTTCTGAGAAGGGAACGTTCTGTTTGTGAATGCCACTGTAATATTTCCACTGCTTGCTTTAGTCAGTCAAAAATAATACACTGCCTGGCCAAAAAAAAAGTCGCCGTTGCACCCGTCATGCATAGTGCCCACTGTACAAGCCTCTGGAGGCAGTGTTATGATCTGGGGTTGCTTCAATTGGTCAGGTGTAGGCTCACAACGTTATGCAGCAATAAAATGAAGTCAGCTGAGTACCTGAATGTACTGAATGACCAGGGTATCCCATCAATGGGCATATTGCACGACAATGCCAAGATTCATCGGGCTCAAATTGTGAAAGAGTGGTTCAGGGAGCATGAGGAATCATTTTCACACATGAATTGGCCACCAGAGTCCTGACCTTAACCCCATTGAAAGTCTCTGGAATGTGCTGAAGAAGACTTTACGGAGTGGTTCGACTCTCCCATCGTCAATACAAGATCTCAGCCAAAAATGAATGCAACTCTGGATGGAAATAAATGTGACGTTGCATAAGGTTGTCGAAACAATGCCACGACGAATGCACGCCATAATCAAAGCTAAAGGCGGTCCAACGAAATATTAGAGTGCGACCTTTTTTTTGGCCAGGCAGTGTATTTGGGTAGCTAGATAGTAGCTATTTTCAAGCCCACCCTAAAAACATGTGAATCTAAGCATCATCGTGGTACCACGTGTATGAGTCGCAGCCTTTGTTTGAACTGAAGAGGATAAATTTACTCATTTTGAACCCTGGGCAGTGCCTTGCAAAGCGGCGTGGACCCGATGAAGAGATGTGTTCAATCTTTCGGCTTTGCACATGTTCCAGTCTTTGCACTGGCCTCCGTGGAGAGGGATGTCGGAGTTCCACCCTGTATGGAATATTGGTGCTTTAATGTTTCTAACCTGAAGCCTCTCCTTCGAGGAAGAGTTTGTATCAATACCACCGCTGTCTGAAAAGAGGGTGGATTTGCACAGCGGACTTTGATGTGCCCGTGATCAATGTCTCGTTGGTGGTTTCATTGACCTTGTTATGGTGTCTCATCAGACAGCAAGGCTGCGGTAGGTAATGGGTCTCTTTGTTCCTTTGGAGGCTAAGCCATCCTTGGTAAACCTTTAGCTACCCTCTCCGTGAACTCCAGGAGATCACTGATCAATTGGCTGATATTTACGTTTTATTTGTTTCTTGGATTTAAGCAGTGTTTACCTCACACAAGCAAAACAACGAAAACGCTTCCAAAATTCTCAAATCGCAAGTACATTTGTGACTTGCTTCTTAAGTGCTTCCCAACCATCACCGGTGAACGTGCTGAGTCAGACAAGTCCAACAATAGCGGACAAAAATCTGAATTAAAAATTATGAAAGGAGGTCCGCTCTTTACATTTTTTATTAGTTAACTGTCAGGTAACACTGAATGTTTACAAAGTCTGCTGCTAATAGATGCTAATCATGATGGTGATACATGTACTGTATTGGATGCTTCAACAGGCCATTTATTAGTGAATAATTTTCCTGCTTCATATTTTAAAACTATATTTAACTACCATTATGAGTTAGAATATTATTAATGACCCAAGAGTAGAGGTACCACTCTGGGATGACTAATCTAGTACAGTGGTGCTCGTAGACTCAGTAGAATCTGAGTGGGTGACTTTGCATTCGGTGGGGGTTGAGGTGTATCCTGTATAATGGACAGTGTGTGGGTCAGCCAGCAATGGGATGGTGTGGCTATAGGAGGGGATGCAGAGAAAAGGAGAGGCAAAGCTCGGCTTTACTTGTCATGCTGCTGTTCTGTTGCTCACCTTTCAGTGCTAACAAAAAATGTGATTCCAAAATCAAGGCCAAAGAGCAGCAGTCATAGAATTGTGCCTTATAATAATGGCACCAGAAATGCACCAGATATCTCTACCACCCCTTTCATTGTCTCATCTTTACGTCTGTCATCGTCATATACAGTGCACTCCAAAAGTGTTTGGACAGTCACACATTTTTTTGTTGTTTTGGCTCTGTACTTCAGCACATTGGATTTGAAATTGAACATTGACTATGAGGTAAAAGACTTTCAGAGTTTCAGCTTTCATTTGAGGGTTTATATATCCATGGGGGGACTACTCCATTTCAACGTGCTGGAGTACAGAACCAAAACAACCAAAAATGTGTCACTGTCCAAACACTTTTGGAGTGCACTGTATTTTCCTGACTGCCCAGATTTAGAATACAGGCAATACATGTACATGTAGAATACACTGCCTAATGTATCATACAGTATATACTACATATAAATGATATCTAATAAATCATATGTGTTCCAGAATAGTCATGATACAGTTTCATGTCTGTTCTTAGGCCATTGATGATAGCAGCCACTGCAGAATACATTTTTTTAATCATTGATGAGTAAGCCTTTGAATATTTGTTTCAGGAACTTGAGTAGTTTATTTAAGAGTTAATCCATGCTTAAGTGAATGCACAGAGATCTTACCCGAGTTTGGTTTATAAACTGTTTATCCACATTTGTCATATTTGTATGCCTTTTCCTTCTCCACAGCATCGTTTGTCAGTTCAGGAGAGCATTGGTAAGCATGTGTGTCCTCTGAAATATTTGTAAACCGTAAACAGACATTGGCTCTTTCCACTCTGCAGTGTACTAGCCGAGCTAGGCCGTAGCCACCTCAGACACACCAAAATGACTGCTTGGTTGGTTAATCTCATTGGGTACAGCAGGAGACATTAATTCACTTTGATTTTACAAGCCGTTTGTCGGCAGGGGAAAAGAGAAATGCTTAACCCTCTGTGGCATTGAAAAGCTTTCATAATTCAATGTCAAATCTTGAGAAAGGATGCGCGACAGTCGTGGTTCAGAAGACAGATGTATTGTGCAGTGCATTTTTTTAAAGCCGGTATCTATATCCCTTGATGATACAAGAACAGTATTTAATAACTCTTTAATTTATTCAGTCTAAATGTAATTAAAATGAAGCAGCATAATTTCTTCAACTGCCTAACGGTATTTTGTGATTTAATTTACGCAAAGGATTATTGGTAAGTTTTTTTTTTTTTTTTTTTTCCCTCCTTTAATATGAAATTAGCATCTTGAATGATACGGTATATTATTTAAACAGCTCATTTAGATGTCGCAATAAGAATAGACTGAAACAGGAAGTGCCACCTTCATTGCCTGAATTAAATATACGTGATTTGTGAGGTCTCCTGTCCACCTTTTACCTGTTTAAATTCAAATTCAGAACGCGCTTGATACCCTGCAGCTCTGTGAGGAAACGTGACCAGCGAAAGAGGTGGCTTCTGTCTCGTCGCACAATTTCAGGGTCTGTGAGTCCAAGGTGGTCCTCACGTGCAGCCAATCAGAAATAGAAACCACGTTTGCAGACACATACAATGCTCGGCGAAAAAAAAACATAATCTGTTTTTCTAGCAGTACAGGGTAGGAATTGTCTTGGTGCGACAGATGGAAGGGGTGGGGAAGTAAGTGGAGAGAGCGGGTGGAGAAGCCGATTGGGCCGGCCCACAGTCTTACACCAGCCACTGATATTATGGAGTTTCCCTGACAGCCTTCACGTCTACAGTCCCACTTTACAGAGATGGGCTGGCATGATAAGAATAGGCTTTTGTCCTTTAACCATTTTGCCATCCTTTGCCATTTAACATCCCATGGTATTGGCACATACAAAGCATAAATTGTACCCTGTCTGCCATTTTTAAAGCTGTAAACAGTGAATCATTGTTTTTCAACACGGCATCACAGGTGCCCAAATTGACTCTGGAAAAAGAGGGATACTGAGATTAGAAAAGACACCTTTGTGTCATGTGTGTCCCTTCAGGAACAGTTTTGACAGGTATTTTACAAGGCCTCGGCTCTTTGATTTTAACATTGATTCCTACATTTGTGTTATGATACTCAATTGTGCAAATAATTATTTTTACTATAGTATCAACTCTTCAGTCTTATGAAACTAATGCGGAGAGAACTCATATGTCCTTTAATATCAAATGCCCTCATGATGACTGGAGTACAGTGGCCATCATTTCATTATCGTTTCATAATTTATGTGTATAATCTTGTAATAACCCTTCCGGTAAGGAATTAGTAATGTACATTGCCTTCGGATACAATAACAACGAGGAACTGCCATTTGAATTGGCCTCTGAGCAGATGGAAAAAACACAGCTGATTTGATTAGATACCCATAGTGGCCTTGTATTTTTTTTCCACACTCTATTAAAATGATCCTGATAGCCATCTAGGACAAGCCGCTGCTTCCACGGAATCCCTGCTTGTAAATGTGCAGGCCGGCTCCAGGCCAGGTGATGTACCGGGCAAGGCATGAAAGGGTTCCCTGTGGCCCTGCCCGGGCCGAACCTTATCTACCCTTAGACGACCTATCCACCCACCTTCAGAGTCTCCAACCCCCTGCCTCAGCTTCACCAGGATGGTTAGTGGCATAGCAGACTGACGGGCTGATTGTAATCCCAAGATAAGATCCAGGGGAAGTACAGTGCATATCAGGTGCAAATAATGTGTAACCTTTATAAATACTCCACCCCCACCCAGCTACATAAGAGGGATTCCCTGGAGGAGAAAGTGCATTCATGTTTCCCATATTTTCCAGGTACAAAGGGATTCCCCCCTCTGTTCCACATTTGAACAGGAAGGAGAGAGTAAAATGTCACCTTCCACTTGTGTTGACCACTTCCTGGAATGAGTATGCCCTTTTGCTATGCACTTCCTCTGAAAATAGACATGTAGTCATATCAATATAGACATAATACTCACACAAATATCTTCATTACATCAAATGTGTCTGCTCTCATACAGTATTGGCAACTACAAGTGTCCCTATCAGAAAGAGCATTATAGAGGAATTATCTTATGCGCGCTGTAAAAAGTTAGAAATTATGATACTCTTTAAATTTCATTGCCATGATGTGAGGAATGGCACCAGCTAATCGCTCTGTGCACTCTGGGGGCCGATTGTGATTTGGTCCAACAAGACTAATGGAACCCCGCCATGATTGGATTCCCACGCCTCTCGTAAATACTGTCGACTTTATTGTTCAAACTGCAGGCTATTTTACATCAATGAAGAGGTGTTGCTGTACTAAAAACAATATTGATAGAGGTATTTCTACAGAATATTATTAAAAAGACCTTAAAGGCTAATATTCTGAGACATATGTAAAAGATGAATGGGATTATTGGTTATTGGTATGATTCACTGCAGTGCACAGCACTGCACACACTGCCAATTTAGAAAAATGTAATGGAGTATTTCAAATGTGTTGCTGTTTAGAGCACATAGCTACTGTGTAATTTTGCCTACGCTGCTGTATGGGCCTATCTACATATTGGCAGAATAATTAAATTCATTCAATCACCCCAATCTTCTCTTTAGTATGTCACTCATGTTAAATTACCAAAATATCCTTATTTTAATTGTAATTAGGGACTGTTTTGAATGTGCAGTTTGCTTGTACTTCTTTGTCATGTGTGGCAGTAATGGATTTAAAATTGATTGATCATTCTACAAACCCCAATTCCAAAAAAGTTGGGACAGTATGTAAAATGCACATAAAAGCAGAAAGCCGTGAACTGTAAATTCTCTACATATATTTAATTGAAAACAGTACAAAGAAAAGATAGCTAATGTTTTACCTTATCAACTTTATTGATTTTTGTAAATATACACTATACCTATTGAACTCTATGGAAAAACAAGTCAGGAGAAACAGCCCTTCAAGTGATCCATCCATATCTACTGCATATCTGGCAGCAGAATGATGGTTTGAGGCTCGTTTGATACCTCAGACCCTTGATGACTTACAGCCATTTAGCCAACCATGGGTTCCATACTATTCTCGTGTAATTTACAGCTTAATCTAGTCTCACCCCCCAATTCCATAGAGATCCATTCAAATGCAGAGAGGTTATAGTATCGCTTGTAAGAGTACCTGAAAATACTATATCAAGAGTCTTTTGATATCCTTTTATACCCAGTCATGATAGCATCACCTGTTTACCTGTGGAATGTTCCAAACAGGTGTTTTTTGAACTTCCCAGTCTTTTTTTTGCCCCTGTCCCAACTTTTTTGGAGCGTGTTGCAGGCATCAAATTTGGAATTAGCATATATTTACAAAAATCAATAAGGTTGATAAGGTAAAACATTAATATCTTTTCTTTGTACTTTTTTCAATTAAATATATGTAAAAGAGAATTTACAAATCACTGCTTTCTGCTTTTATGTGCATTTTACATACTGTCCCAACCTTTTTGGACTTGGGGTTTGTAAATCAAAAATGTTCCAATCTAATTAAGTATCTTTTATTTGGAATATTCATGACGATCTATCCACAGGCTACAAGAAGCTTATATTTCATAGTTTTATACATTTCATAATTTTGTGGAACTGCGCTTAGACTTCAGGGTGATGATGTCCACTACATTGTTTTAGAATCTTCCTATAATTTTTAACTGGGAAATGTTGGTATTAAATAATAACCGTTAAACCACAATTTCACTACATATATTTTTTATCTACCCATAAACTCCAGTAAGAATAAACGTTGAAAGAACGCAACTTTGATGACAGGGAAACATATGGATTTTGTTAATGAAAAAGACTTGCCATGTTCCTCTTAAGAAAAAAGGCTTACAGTCACTGCACCACACGCTCTGGTTAACTGTCACCTGGCCTCTGTGTTGAGTCTTAGTGGAATCCCTGTGTGTAACCCTCTTTACCCTCTGGCTCACCTGCAGTCTGTGCCACCAGTTTGCATTGTGACATAAGCCTCAGGAGACCCTGATAGCTCTTCTCAAAGCCCTAAAACACCCAGTATGAGTCACACTGTCTCCCACACAGTGAATTCTGAAAGAACTCGTGTCTGTCAGGGAAATATTAATGTTAACACACTACTGGGCCTATCATATGTGGCTGAACAAGCCATCAAGTTTGGGGGGGGGGGGGTGACAACCTCCCGTGCATCTTTAAAGTGACACATAAAGTTAATACATGCTTTGACAGTTATGGGAAGTGGCATGGATGGCATTCCCACAAGTTCAGGATTTCTTTTTAAAGTTTATATGAAAGATTCTGCAATATTTGAACTGAACAGTGCCAGGCTATATTCAAGACCGTGGCCGTGACTGAAAACCGGACTGACAGAGGAAATAGTGTCAACAGGGTGATATAATCACTTTGCTCTGCAGCATCCACTTCCTGTGGCTGTTCAGGAACAGGTGGGACAGGCTGTGTTAACTTATTCTCGTCATTAGTGGGTTCATCATTAATGGGGTAATCTGCTTTTATTCTATACAGCGCTCAAATATACATTTGGCCTTGAAATATACATTTTGGGGGCTGCACATTGATAATGACTGAGATAGCCTAATATCCCCCCCTCTGTACAGCACTTTTCTCATAGTCCACACAAATAAATAAATAAATAAATAAATGCGGTAAAGTGGTCTGTAGCTTAGCGTCTGGTTTTAGTAAATGATTTTAAGTCTGTGATTAACGCTGTGTTGTTGAGGGAAGACGATATGATTGGTCTGTCTTCCTCTAAAGATATCTTACATTTTGACCCACGCACCACTCGGATATGTGCCAGCAAAATTCCCTTTTCCCCTTGTCTTGGCACTGTGGGTTTGAGACTAATTCCCGTATTAATTCTGTATTCCTCCCAACAGGATTACTTCGTAAACTAAATACTTTGGTTCTCCTCCGTTTACGTTATAACTGTTCCCCTAGAGATGGACAACTTATCCATTATTATTATTATTATCGTTGCGAATATTTTTTGACTAACCATCCGAGACTCAAGCTTTGGTGGATTTCCCCTTGTGCTATAAAAGGTCAAGTTAAGCAACACAGTCAATAACTACAAACAAAGGACGTCTCTTCCCTTGCGAGTGTATTATTTTCAAAAGAAACAGATAAGATATTTTCTCACTCTGGTTTCTAAATTGGTGAAATAGGATCCATGACGTCTCGCCCTCTGCGGTTCCTTTAATGGCTGTGGGTTCCGATCTCTTTTCCACTTTGCAGTTTGCTTAACCGGAACTTTGCTAACCAAATACAGACAGCAAGGGGCGGCGCCGGATCAATGCCTTATTTGGAGTTTCCACTTCAGTGGTGAGTTCGGTGTTCAGCTCGTGCCTGAGCCAAAGTCTGCGGAGGGCTTGCAATATTTACAAGCGATTAAGTTTAGCAATTACGGTCTTTGTACTCCACTACTGTTGCTCCAACTGCATTAAAGTGTATTTATTCAATGGATGGACGTTTTGAAATCGTTTTTCTTGTAAACATTGCTGACAATCATGCGGGTTAATAGTTCGCCATCAGGGGGACCTATTGAATAGCGTGGACTGTTTTTCCCATTCTCTACTGTAATACACTGTCACTGGGCCAAGGGATTATGAACTCATATTGAAATGTTTCAGAGTTTGGGAAGGGAATGGGGCCAATCAGAATGCCATCAGGAAACTATATTGTATGTAATTATGAATGATTCGAAAGAGGTGACCTCTCTGGCCGTGAATATTTCCACGCCCAGGTGAAGACAGTTTCATCTGTGGGTGGTAGCCAGTTTGTGTTTTTATGCGTCGCGAATAAAATGTACCCATACAATATGTAGCTACCTATAATACATGCTATTTTAATATTTGCCTTCTACACACAAGAGTATTTTCATGTATAAAAAATACGTATTCACCTTGATCCTGATATTGCACCAAGTGTTTATTTTAATTCCCTTGATTTCTGGAAGTTTGATAAATAGCTCTTGATTATTATTATTATTCTCAGGAAACTTTATTTGCTCCTGTAAAAAAAAATTTTTGCTTCAGATTTGATCTTCTCTGTCATTTGGCAGGCCCTTAGATTTAGACAATTCTTTTACCTGCATTGTGTACAGGACATTGTGCGCGTGCCCTCTTTGTGACTGAAAGTGCGGAGTGGAATTAACAAATGTGGAGAAAGCAGATTGGAGCTCCGCCCCTGAAAACATTGGTTGATCACTGTGACATCTGTAGGAATGTGTGGTCTAAATGGACATAAACAATCTACTATTCAAACAGCACAGGCACGTTTCCCAGTAGTGTTAGCAGTAATAATTGTGGTAGCGGGTATAGTAGTCGGCTAGTGGTGGTCTTTGTGGTCGTCGTAGAAGTAGCAGTAGTGCAAGTAAAAGTGCTATTTCTGCTCTGTCTGCCAAGGCATCAAACAGCTGTGACATATTCCCACAGGAGCTGCCAGGTCCTCATTGACAGCCAAGACCAGACTGCACACAATGATTTCTTATTAATAAATACATTTATTTATTTATATTTTCTATGCACTCCGAACCAGTCGTCAAATGAATGCTGTTCAATCGCATTAAATAGCACATGAGTTGTCGAGCCTAAGCACGTGCAAGGCCTATTGCTGAGTGGATACCCCGTAAGGCACCGATTATTAAGGTTAAAAACACGTATCCTTGTGTAACCATCTATAAATATACTGCCAATACATATGCAATATAGGCCTATATGAAAACACACAAACTTCATGAAAATATAGCCCTTAAAATAACTGGCGTGCAAAACACAATTTAAGAATAAACACATTTTGCTGTTACTTCACACGTATGGGTGACACATGGTGTACCTTTCGATTATGTTTTTAGAAAGTCTACCTCCTTTATGGGAAAATGGTGCATAATGGCATTAACAAATATGGCATATTCTCTGAGAACCAGCCTACAAGAAAGTACATTTCATTTTTCATTTTGTACAAGTGTAGCAATGGTTTAAGCATGATTGACGACTTTGATTACATACCACCAAAATAAAAATAATTATGTCCCATCGTTTATATATCCATGTTTCCATTCAGCGTCACGTTTTGCACATGTAGCACACGACTTATGGGTAATGGCAATTAATCATTCAAACTAAAAGAAGGCATTTGCAACACTTTCTAATTTGCTATTATTCTAATATGTATATAGCTCTGAGAACACAGCTTTATTTGCAGCTTGTCCTGATATGCAGCACTAAATATAATAAAATATCTTATTCTCAATCTCACAATGTAGCCTATTCGATTTCGTCGTGAGGAGTAGCCCATCATTTAGGCTATTGTAAAAAATTTAAAAAAGATTAAAAGTTCGCTTCTTGTTTTAATGATTAGTTTTGCGTTGCTTCTTTACGGTGGAAAAATGTTGATCCTGTTTTGTGCGCTACGATGAAGACGAAGTGCAAAGACAATTTCATGGTTATTAGCCTACTGTTCGTGCACTTCGCTCGCAAGCAGGACGTGTGTCCCTAACCCACGGCTACATTATCGACTTTCGCCTTGGTCACGAGAACTTCGCAACTAAAAACCTTATCACGCGTAGATTAAATTACTGGGTAGGCTACACCAGGTATTAGAGCGTTGTCACGGAAGACGAGGTTAGCTACCGGGCAAGACAGGTGCAGGCAAGTGCATACAGAGAATACAGAAAAAAAATAAAGCTCTTAGCGGATCGTTGCAGGCAGCAGCTCCGCTCCAGAGAGAGCTGCTCAGTCGTTTCAGTCACTCTTCCTGCTACCGACTATAATGTTCCACTATGAGGTGCTTCCATTGGTGACGTATAGTGTGCCATCTAGCTTTGTGTATCCTTAAATGGTCATCTACGTCACAGCGTTGTTCCGTCCCCCTATTTAATACCAGTAAGCGTTGGAGTTCCCTGTCTGAGCAATACACCGAGCTGCGCTACACTTGCGCAGCCAACGCCACCGTTTCATTTATTCAGACGCTCAGCTAACCCCGACACGCATACGAATATTTTCTCAACAAATCAACTTTTTTAAAAATTCCTGTCAACATACGTTTCGTGGAAAAACAAGATAAATCAGCGTTGCATTTGTCGGGAACTTTGGATACAACAACATACCTGGGATTTGTCTCTCTGTTCTCTCCAAGTACTCTTATTGCCCGCCATCTACCGTGTTGTCATTTTAAAAACTCATTTGTCGTATCGGTACGGATACCAATACGTTCCCATTTATGACAGACTGAATAACTGCTATGACAGGGAAACTAGCGGACAAGCTCCCTCTTACCATGAGCAGTTTAATAAACATTCCTGAAAGCCTTTACCCCGAAGAGGACATTCCTACGTCTATGAACATTTTCACCAGCACGGATTCTATTTCCCACTACTCCCAGATGAATACAGGTAAGGCGAAAATGTTTTAGAAACACTGCGAAATAAATTGTCTGTGCTACTGTAACTGTACTGTACGCGTCTCAGCTGTGAGCGGAGGCAACAGTTGTTTCGAGAGAGTGCGTCTCTGTATCAGGCACCTGTTTGCGCTCCAGCGTATGCTGCGCACACAATTAATGCGCGATATTGTAGACTGTAAAACACATTTCTGCATAACTTAATGTAAATTTTTAGATTACATGTACAATTGAACTAATTTACAGTTCGCAGCAGAATGGGTATTGGTGTAGCTATCCCGTTCTTCAAATTGTGTAGGCTAACGACACATTGCCGCAGTCCCTCGGATTTAAATGTCGACAGATACTTTCTCGTCCTCCAACACGTATTCAATTCTCATTGTTATCTCCTTTAATTCGTAATTTGCATTCATTGTTTCGTGATTTACATTATGACAATGCGCACAAAAGTGCGGCGTGTGTCATTTTAACAGCTCATTTAAAAAACGAAATCTGTCTGTGTAACTGCATCTATACACGTGATCACACCGAGAATCAGTCACATTTTCTGTTCCATAACGTCTGATATGGGTCACATTAACAGTGAGTTGTTTTTTTGTAGGCTACAAGATATGTGATGATGAAAACACGCAAACAAGCAAACAATCAAAGAAACAACACCAGTGAAATGCGTAATGTAACGAAATACAAAAGGTGGTTTGCATTTAGTTTATTCAGTGCATACAATGCAATGAGGTTTTTTTTTTAAAGTCTGGGAGCATAAACTGTCCTTTGTCCACGATATCATTGTTAATGTTCAGCCTGTTACAAAATATAAATTCCACTTTGCATTTCGCATTGAAATACTACGACTGTTCTCACCTCTGAGACTTTTTTTTTTTTTGATACCGTCCCTCCTTCCTGAGCTGTTTAGTGGGCGTACTATCGGCGCGGGCGGTAAGTCCAATTCAAACTTAAGAGCCACGCTTTAGACACGCACAATTTTGATAATGGGCCTACTGTATTAACGCAGGCTACAACATATAATAACTCGCATACGGATACAGTGTGAGTTATATTTGGTTGCCACAAAAGCAGCACAATGGATTTTTTGTTTGTCCTTTATGGGAAATGGACTATTGTTCAAGTAAGTTTAAATTTTGTTTTTGCATTGCATTAGCGTTGTAATAACGTGACAACAAACAAAAACTTAAAGTGTTGTTCATTATACGCGAACCTTGTTTTGATTCGTGTTTTTATATTAAACTTCTTCTGATGGACTGAAATTTGCTCTTGTAGCCTACTCTTATTAGATGACTGCATTCGCTTAAAAGTTGCATTCGCAAAACCAAGTTTCAGTTTTGTCAAAAAATAGGGCAATTTAAAAGAAACAAGACAATATCTTAATAATCGAATTCAATGAGGAAAACAATAAAATCGACACAAACTCAAATGTTGATGTCCTGTAGTGGCAAACTGGCAAGTGCTTGAACACTGTTGTATTTACTGAAATAAAGATGTTACATAGACAAATTATATCCATACATTGAAACACAGAAGCAAGTCAATGAGCCCCTTTGTGTCATCCCTCTCATGATAGGGATTTTTTAGGATAAATTCGCAACAATTTCAATCTCTGTTATTAGTGATCAAAAGTAGCCTACTGCTGGTACCCCGAACCTGCATTATATTTAAAGCTGTGCCTATAGGAAGGATATAACAGCCATCGTAAGTAACAACATGTCTGTTTAAAGATATTTTATGATATGTATACACTTGTGCGTAGAAGGTTCATCAGCATTTTCTTAGACGTCTCAGATTCACAAACCCAAATTCACGTGTGAAGAAAATAAAACGAATATTTGCCACAACAGATTTTACAGAAATTGATATTTTGTGATACTGACAGCTCTAGTGATTTCCATGATTTCCGCAGGTATTATTAGTGTGGTAATCCTCTGTTGTTGATTATTATTTTTATTTGAGATAAACTGGACTAGTATGATACTATCACCCAAGTAAAACGTTTTCAGAAATTATCCCCACTGGTAATGTATATCTAATGTATTAAACCAATCAATAGATGTCAATTTATTTTATTTCCTCATTTTGAAGAGCATTTCATATGAGATCAAATAATGCACGTTCATTTTAAAAGAGTTCAGCCACAAGCCTGCAACCCGTATAATCCATGTATGTCATATGTCTGATTAGATTTATCAAAAAAATCAGGATTTTGAAAGCATGGTTGTTTTTAATATGGGCTCATCCAGTCCCAGTCATAACATATAGTAATTCTGCTATGTGGCAGTAGTCTTCCCTTATTTTTGCTGTCTACTAAGCAGTTGTTCAGTTGTGAGTGTACTGGTAAGGTAACAGGTTTTTGACCCCTGCTGTGTTTATCAGAATGTGCTGTTCAAATATTTCAGTTCTCTATCCAATATATGAATCATTTCAAATGTTGTGTTCATTATATATACATATGTACCAGCTATATATATACACACACATATATATATATATAGACACATATCCATGTTTATGGTTTACAGTCACCTATTTATAAGAAGGAATGACTATGCCAGTTTCTTGATTCAAAGGTTAAAAATGAACAAGTTTGTGGTAAATATGAATAAGCATGACTCATAATAAAAAAACAGCTATGATAGAATGAAAAATCCACCAGGTCTATTCTAAAACCTTGGGTTATAAGATACACTGTGAAGTGCTTCGATTACTCATTTTTTGTAGGTATTCTTTTTGTGCAAGTGACACGTTCCAATTAGTATCGGGGTTACATCTGACTTCTTAGGCCAGTGCAATTAGAATTGCCCATATGTCCTATTAACAAACATGAACATTTTCTAATTTAGGGGAGCTAAGGGTATACGGGGTGTATATTACACATTGTCTAGTCGTGCAATACTGTCTGTGCTGCTCTCATACCTAAAGCATGAATATGTATACCAGTCTAAAATCCTTTGTCTAGGCAAAAAAATATATATACAAAAAATGCTACAAAATGTAAATTATTGTAATGTCAAGTATTTGCAGATCACGTATGCTTGAATAAATCTGTACACTGTATGCAATTGTGGTTTAGCTTGTTTCCTTCTGCTTTCCACTTAGCCAAGCTTCAGTACGTAGACAGCAATTACTCTGACTGGATCATAAGTGCTGTCACACTAAAATATACTGCAATGTAATATATGGGCTTTTTGGTTATTGGTGAGTTGTGGATTTTGTTTACTGTTGAGTGCAAAAAGACTGGATCGTAAAAAATCTTACAAAGAGGTGGTCCGTATCCCTATGTCGAACAGCGCATTGAATTTGTTGTGTTCTCATATATTCACATTTTAATTTCACACTTTAAACCCCCAAGTGCATTGAATCTTCAAGATATTTAATGTGAGAACACATGAAGTGAAGTACTGTCATCGGGGCAGATTGCAGAAACAGATGTGCATCTTAATGCAAACTGTATTTACATGTAATATTTTAAAAGGCTAAACAAAACTATCCCTGGCTGGTGATATATTTTTATTCATTGTTTTTTTCTCATTTTGCATGTCGAAAGCAGATTAATTCATACAGTGTTAAGACTGGAGTTATTGGAAACTCTTAACCAAATGCACAATGCTGGGTATTTCTTCCCTTAGACAGGAAGCTGAAAGAGTTAATTTTTTTGGGCTCAAATTTTTTGTTGACTGGAAAAAGACTTGGAGTCTTGGGGACAAAAATGTATTGGACAGAATGATGGCAGTGATGTCTGCATGGTGCCCCATTGTGAAGGAATCACAGCTGTGCGGCTGTCCTCTTGAAGGTAGTGCAGCGCCTGGATCGTAGGGGGTACTTAGATTCTGATTTACGGGAGCTTGTGGGAATTGAGGGAGGACACTTTCACAGCAACGTTAGCTCTTTCTTTGGCCGAAGTCAGGAGACATACTCACAGGTCTTTCTGCGATCATATTTTGTGGACTGAATTGATTGAAATTCCCTAAGGCTTTGGAAGGGTATTTTTCTTTTCTTTCTTTCTGGTGATCATTCGCAAAAATATGCGTTGAAGCTCAGCTTGAAGAAAACAGAGGACTGCCATTATCTTTGGATTCAAGAGTTGGTTTAAAAAACACAGAATCACTGTGTATAAATATGTTAGAAGCGTATGGAAAACTATATGGCTGATGATTGTCATGTACTTTATTCTTTTTGTAGATCAGTCATACTTTCTTTTCCATGAGTTGCAGATGTTTAGGACTTTGCATGGAGGTTTAGTTGAATGGCCGAGTGTGCGTAGTTGCTTGTTGACAATTTGTATATTTTTTTTCTCTCTCCCTGTTGTCCAGACAATATCATGGATTTGGGGATGGGAAGTGAAAAAGGCACTGCAGAGCTCCAGTACGGCTCAAGTTTCCCACCCAACCGCAGCGGACAGACGGTAACCTACCTGGGAAAGTTTGCCTTTGATGCACCTCCCTCTGGTGGGATAGGCGGTTCAGGCTGGTGCTCGGACAACAACATCATTAGCCTGGTGAGCGCCGGTATCCTGGGCGTGTCGCCGTCCCCCGGGACCATCACCACACAGACCAGCTCATCCGGGGGCACCATGGCCGGCCAGTCCTCAGAGATGGATCAGGTGTACGGAGCTCCGCTGCCTCCTTACTCCACCTGCAGCGACATGTATCAGGACCAGGTCTCCTTCCACCACAGCCCCGCCACCACGACTACCCCGCTCCCTTACCCCGGCACTGACTACCACACCACCTCCAAACCCTCCATGGACAGCACCCTCTTCTCCATGATCCCCGACTATAACCTCTTCCATCACCAGGGGGAGGTGGGCGTGATGGAGCACAAGCCGTTCCAGACCATGGACCCCATCCGCGTCAACCCTCCGCCCATCACGCCCCTGGAGACCATCCGGGCCTTCAAAGACAAGCAGCAGATCCACCCAGGGTTCATCGGCGGGCAGCAGCACACTGCCCAGCACCACCAGCCCCCCCAGACTCTGACCCTCAAGCCCATCCGGCCGCGGAAGTACCCCAACAGGCCCAGCAAGACCCCCGTGCACGAGCGGCCGCACGCCTGCCCGGCGGAGAACTGCGACCGGCGCTTCTCGCGCTCGGACGAGCTCACCCGCCACCTGCGCATTCACACGGGCCACAAGCCCTTCCAGTGCCGCATCTGCATGCGCTCGTTCAGCCGCAGCGACCACCTGACCACCCACATCCGCACGCACACCGGCGAGAAGCCCTTCTCCTGCGAGTTCTGCGGCCGCAAGTTCGCCCGCAGCGACGAGCGCAAGCGGCACTCCAAGGTGCACCTGAAGCAGAAGGAGAAGAAGCTGGCGGACAAGGCGGGCGGGGCGGCCGGCAGCAGCCACAGCTCCCCCCCCAGCTCCTGTGGCAGCACGGGCGGCGGCGCCGGGACCATCATGACTGTCACCACCTGCGCTTAGCAACCGGCTGCACCGGCTCCTAAGACAAGACTGGAAAAAAGGAGAGGCCTGCTTTTCACAATGAGATGAAATATAGGACTCTCATGCTATCTCTTTCTAACTGTTTATCTCTCCCTGTCTCTCTCTCTTTCCCTCTCTCTGCCTTTTTGTTTCCAGATGGGAAACCCTTCCCTTCATTTTAAGATGGACTCTTTTTTTTTTGTTTTAAGATTTGAGGGGAAGTGGGAGAGAATCAGTTCCGTCCGTACAGCACAGAGAGGCTGGAGGGCCCAGTTGCTGGTCTCGTATTGGCAGCACGTGGCAGAGCGCGCCGGAACGGGATGTCCCTTCGACCGTGGTACTTATGTGAGGCTGTGTTAAACTATTGTGGAATTGCAGATCCAGATTCCAGCAGTTTTTGTTTCCTGTATGTGGAAAAATCCTCCTTGAATCTAGTACGAGGAGGGATATCAGGCCAGAGTTACTCTGAGGTTTGGCTAAAATAGGCAGAATTTACAATACAGCTCATTGAGAAACAAGTGAGCTGTCCTTGGTTGTGTCAGGGTTATTTGGCATTTTTGTTTGTGTGTCTGTTTGTTTTAACAGTACAATGGATAGTATTTGCTTACTGTTGATAATACCTTATTTGCTGCACTTTGGTTTGCCTATCTTTCTGTTGAACCTGTAATGTTTTTATAAGCAGAATTATTGTACGACAGAATGTGCCAAAAATGGAATGTAAGGGCCAAATTGATTTCTAAATTGTGCCAGGATTGAGCAAAACTCCCAGGTATATGAATAGCATTTCAGGTGTTCATTACATGGCCGATTTGTTTGCCTTCACCCGTAAAGTATTCAGAGGCTCTGTATGTTCCGTCAATTGTTCGATGCCAGGCCTACTACAGATGCAGGGGACACTGGTGTGGTTTTAATCTTATGTAGTTACAATACATACTTCACGAAGCAGTGTCGCGTCCAATATAAAATACTGCTGCTGCTGGGCAATATAAAATTCCTTTTTGCATACAATGTTAAGCATGCTATTGTGGATGCTGTATTTCTGCAGGGGGAACACTCTGTCTCTATTAAACACATGCAGACCATCCATCAATAGCAAAATGCCATTTGTTTTATATATCAGCATTGATCAAGATGGGAAAATTATTTCCTTTCTCCATCACAATGTGGTCTGATTTCCACGTGGCCTGATTTCAAAATGTCAGATCGCTGGTTTTCTTTGCTGTTCAAATGTTAAGATGGCGGCTGTTGTGGCAAATCTTTCGCTCACACGTGCATCTTTGAAATGGAAGAGCTTGATATTTCTCTTTTGTCCTTACTGTAAAATGCTTATGGTTTTGAATAATGATGTGCACCGGCTATCTTGGAGTAAAGCAAATACAATCGAATAAGATGGATATTACAAAATATCTCACTGTATCATAGCTTACAAGGTGCATCACAAAAAAATATAAGTTATTAAACTTCCACTGTAAATATATGCAGTGTGGATGTAACTGAGAATTCATGTCAGACCAGCAGAGAACAGTGGAAAATAATACACATATAAATTTTGAATGTATAAGATGTCCTTTTACAAGCAGAATTGTTGCTGTTTTTTTTTTGTTTTTTTTCTCCTATCTGGTTTCGGTCACTTGGTCAGCACTTGATGAAATGCTGTTACATATCCTGTCTTGGACTGACATATGCTCATTAATATCACCATATTTCATATACTGTCTGAAAATATAATCTCTGCCACTCCATTGTAAACCAACATCATTTCTATGCCTGGGGTTGGATTTTAAAAGCCTTTACATGTTTAACTGTTGACTGAAGCCTGCCAGCTATATGCCTGCCTAGTGAGACCTTGTTCAATGAAAACTGTTCAAATATTTTGCATACCACTCCAAGCACAGTGCGATGGGACTCATTTTTAAAAGTGTCGTCACGGTTACAATTCATACTGGACACATTGTGGGAGATTTGAAACATCTAACTGAGGGATTGAGGATAAATTTTGTACAGAAATAAATTAACATATATTACTACATCTTTTATACCCAGAATGTAAAAAGCGCAGTAGCTGTCTTCAGTATTAAATGTTGTGAGTGTGTGTGTATGTGTGAATATGTATGTATAATATATAGTATATATTATACATATAAATTATATACGCAAGCACAACAAAATTGACTGAATGTTTATACAGAGGATTTCTTAAAATGCTTTTCTTTTTTTGATGAAGCAAACTATTTGTATATACAGTACAGAATGTTTTATGGTGATTAGACTGTTTGTGCAGAGGACTTGGCTGTCTGTGTTCACAGCCAGTGGGGATGGACTGCCGAATACAGCCCATAGAGGAGCATTGAGACAGTGTCGCACATGGTGCGATTTCCATTTCTTTTATTTTGAAAATATCAAATGTTATACGTGTTGTAAATATAAAAAAGGAAAAGAAAATCCTGGAGACACTGAATGAGGTGTTTATAAAATTAATAAACAAAAAAGATATTTGAAAAACTGTTTTTGTGTATTTTAATTGCATGATTCTTGAAGAGCAGGCCTTTCTGTCATATAGGAGATACATTATAATGCACCAGTTAACAGCTTTCCAGTCTACACATGGGAATATACACGCAAATGAAATGTTACATATCTGAGGTCAAGGACAAGTTGTGCATGTGGTGCAGGAGTATGTCCTCCGTTAGACCAAATATTTGTTAAAATTCCTGATATTAGTTTGCAGATTTTTTTGGCTTGTCTCATAGACCAGTCTGTCTAAAAAATATAAAGCGAATCATTCTGACAGTAACAAGTATAACAGCCAATTCCTAGGACGATTTTCAAAATGATCCCCCGAGACCATCTTCACATCCCTCTTGTAAAAGGCTCCTTGAATATTTTATTGACAGTCACATAAATAGCATGCCTATTTCCCCCCACACAATATAGGCACTCACATTCAACATGCAAGGCCTGTGAGAGATTTCTTTAAAAATAGACAAAAATAAATAAATAAATAAATTACAACAAGATGTATAATATTTGAATTGTGGAAAACTTGCTACACTGTCCTCAATGCTCCATCACACAAGTGTGGCTGTTATTGGAGTCCATTGTGCTAATTGTGCTCGTCTTTCAGTGGGGTCAGGTGTATCTATCTATTTAGTCTCCGTTGCTGTTTTGTGCTTGACATTTGTGTTGAATGGAGGGCCAGCATCCCAATGAATGTCTGAGTATGGTACAGCTGGCAAGAGTACTGAAGGGCAAATATACTTGACAAAATAGTCTTCTTCTCTTTATGCTGCATATGAATCAGCCTTCATGAATTACATTTTAAGCAAGTCTTCTGGAGGGAAAACACTCAGAAATACCCTTTTATTTAAAAATACCAATAGCTGTTTTTTGTTGCAGTTTTGATGCAGGAAACCTTTGTGTGAATCCATTAAAAGTAACATTATGCACACATCTGTAATTTGTTGAGCACTAATGTAAGCGTAAAACTGTTGTTATTTTGTTATTCAGTAGAAATGTGTGTTATCATTTACATATTATTTAGAATCTATTATGTACAAACATAGCCATTGTCGATTTCTGAGGCTGCTTGCCCAGTAAGAATTTCGCTGTTCGCTCAACTCTTGTGTTCCAAGAATTGTTAAAAATAACACCTCGCCCAATCGGGTGGCTTTGTACAGCTAAACAACCCCTGCAGGAACGAGGAGCACTGGAGACAGCCGTTGTGAGCGAGGGCACTGAGAGCGCAATCAAAAACGTGCCTCTAAAGACAACCCTCGCTTGCGCGTACCGGTTTCCTTCGTTGCGTTTTCTGGCAAGCCTCCATTCTGTCTCCAATTAACTAGACGCCCGATGGCTCCAGAAAGTAGTTTTTTCAGCTTGTTTAAGTGGATAAATGAATAGCCCATCGCATTTTCAATATTTTCGACGTTAACTCATTTTTACTGCGGTTATGTAAACCACTTGCTTTTCAAAAGTGTCATATTGCATGGACTTGTTCTGTCCTTAGTTTAATATTTATTTGTCACCAGAACACGTTAACTGTCAAATTCGCTAAAAAATTACAACACCATCCACGTGTTTATTATCCATTTAAAACAATCACTACAATATTGCAATATAATAATAATAATAATAATAATAATAATAATAATAATAATAAATTAAGTAGAAGTACATGGCCATATAAATACATTATCTATAGCAACTACCTTTACTGTTATTGCATTAAATAGAGAAAGTAATCACGTTTAATGGAAGTCCAACTTTCCAGTTCTTGTTTGTGAGATGGTATCATATTTTCAGTATGCATTCACCCTATAACAACCATTTATGCTGGGAAGAAATGTTAAGCAATAAATGCCTCTATTGACCTGAAATGTTAAATCAATCCTCTGCACTGTTATTTGCTTCCAGCTAAGCAAAGATTTTAAATTTCTCTGCAAATATGGCTGCCCTGAATTTATGCAGAATCACAGCCTTTTTTTTTCTTTTTTTTTAAACGTGTTAACTGTACATTCGAGTATATCTGATTGAACTGAGGGACATGGAGGTACTGAGGAGACAAAATACTGAGCAGTTGAGACAGGTTTGGCTCTTAGGTAGAAAGGGCAAAAATAATCTATATCTGTAAAACTTCAGTGTCTCAACAGATTTCATGCTGACTATTATCAAGCCAGATTTGCAATGCTGTTCCAGCCGATTCTGCTTTGCTGTGATGTCTTCATTTCAGCTGCTCTTATGGTGCCAGAATATGCCAAATTCTAGTGGAGCCCACTTGAAAAATAGCTGCTGGCTTAATTTTTTATTTATTTATTTATTTACTTTGTATCTCATTCAGCCAAAAATGAGACTGAGAAGCCGAGGCCAGGCAGCGGCAGTAAAAATAGTAAGGCCAGGTCTCACTCATGATACAGTCGGCCCAGTGGATTTGCTGCTAGCTGGTGAGGGCTTGCATTTTGATTTATGGAATGGAATGCGGCTCGGTTTTGGAAGTGGAACTGTGTTTACCTAAGGCTCGTGAAAAGGGTGGAAGCTGCTCTCAGAAAAGACAAGCAAAATGCCAAAATAATTCTGTCTGGCAACGAAAGCACCTGCCATGTAATTACAGATGCAAAAAAAAGCACATGCGACGGAGGAGGCGCCCTCTGCATTAATGACATACTGTATGCACACACAGCAGGTGATTAAAAGAAAGAACTAGTTTTTTATTGTTTTATTTTTTGTTTTGGTTTGTCCAACATAGCTGCAAGTGAGATTGTGCAAATATATAAGTAAATATGTTTGGTTTAAAGACATAGGTAAATACCAAGGGCTTTGTCCGTATTTTGTTAAGTGCGTGAAATATTATTCTGTACATCACATCTGTTTGAAATCTCGGTAGCCTTTTCACTGGCACAGTACTTCTGATTTACCTGATGTACCTTCTGAATAATGTTCAGTTTATCAGGCTCCTCCTGATACCGGTTACTGATATACAGTACTGGATATTAGAGTAAGCTTTGCGAATTGCGTCCATGCCAGTTTGTGAGAAACATGTCATGGATATTTGTAATGTCAGATTCGGGGGGGTTGGGTGCACTGGCAGTCCTGACTAGTGTCGAATTATAGCAACAGTGAGACACCGGCAGTCTTTCAGCCCAGTCATTCAGCACCAGTGTTGTTGAGAAGGTACATCAAGGTTTTGGCTGGAAAAAAGACTGACGAATGCTAATTTTTCACCATCCATGTTACACACAGAGACACACACACACACACACACACACACACAGCTTTATGAAAGTGAAGGCGGTCATACCCAACAGTAGAGAGACAGCTTGATAGATGTTTCCCACACAGGGCTGTAAAGAGATTGTGAATCAGACTTTCTAACATCAGACTCATGACGGTGACACCAATAGCGATGTTGATGATTATGTTTTTTGAAGAAAGACATACGGAAATAGGAATAAGGAAACAAACATTATTTGAGGGGGAAAACACTGGTCATTCCAATGCTCTGCTGGTATTTTGTATTCTTGTTGCTTTTACTAAGTCTGTGTTTGCCAACAAATGTTGCTGAAATTTAGATGATTCTATACAAATTAGTATTAATAAAAAATTACTAAGCTACCAACAAAGCTCACTTTATGTTCAATTGCATACATGACTACATACAGAGATGTCCTGCACTCCAAGAGTTAATCCTTCATAACTACTTAACTCTTGTTCTTGTAGCATGAATGCTTTGTGTGTACATGTCTGTTTGGTCATGTGTAAGTGAGCATGTGTATTTGGTTGGGTAGAGTCTATTGGATTTGAAGTTGTGGACTGAAAGAAGATTGGCCTCCCTCGAGAACAACCTTGTGCCTCTGTCTTCATGTCTTGCTCTCAACCTGACTATTGGCTATTCGGCCTTGGACTTGAGCCCAAACTAACCAGCCATGCTTGTGCCAAATTGGGTCGCAGGGTCGGGTGATTAGGAACAATATGCGCTGAAGAATCCACAGAAGCAACAAAACGCAAATGTGACCTCAGTCAGATGACAGCTTTAGCCATGTCAGTGCTAATGTCAGTGTTTACTCATTTAATTTACTCCCTGCAAAGCCGCTGTTGTGCTAGGTCATTAAAGTCCGAAAGTAAACATTCCTCACATAACCTTGACTCCCTCTGTGCTCACTATTGTAAATGTGTAAATGACAGATAGTTCATCTCTTCCATTTGAACCCACAGTATGGTGACAAATAAAGTTCAAATAAATGATTAGGCCCCTAAGCTTTATATTGGAGAGGGCGGTGTCAACCATTTTAAATCATTGAGTTTGTTGATACTGACAAGAAGTCTTTATCCCGCCAATGCCGTGCACCTCAATATACAGCTCTGTGCTGTACTTTATATCTACATAATTTGGATTATTTTTAACTCTATGTTTTCTGAGTTTTTTTCTAAACATTGTCTAATTATATCTTCCTGTTTGCATGTTGCTGCACGAAAAGGTTCTTAACATTTATAACATCAACCGGTGGGATCAAAGGTTGATCTTGACTATTTGAATATGCATGGCAGTAAAAAACGAATATTGTTTACAGAAAAGGGGACAAATGCGTAACAAAAAATTCTGACTTTTTAAGGAAATTTGGGAACATTACATTGAGATTCTACAGTATTGTTTGTTTTGTTTTTGAAAGAAAACAAAAGGTCTTGTTATATATTTTGTGGATGTTTTTACTTCATGGCTTTTTCTATTACCTTATACTAAGGTACAATGTGCTAAAATAAGTTCTGAATATTGTTATGAAATTTATTATAATTACCATTCTTTAGTGCAGAGGTGATTTGTTCACCTCATGGTTTACTTGGCTCCTCAGTTTGTTGTAATGCAAATGTTTTGTTATTAATGCATAACGCATTTGAATTTTAAAAAATGAAAAGTTGTATTTGTGTACCATTTGCACTGTGATCAAAAATGAAAAATACGGAAGTAAATATATTGTGTTGCTGACAATCAACAATCTCTGCGTGATTTATGTGTTTTGTCTTGACAAACAGCACAGTATCATGTCCACTGAAATACTTAGAAATCATAGCACAAGGTGTGCTGATTAAGTTATTTGGGGTCATTGTTGTACTGAGGGTATTTTGTTTACAATGATTTTACAAAAAAGTGCAACAATTGCATTCATAAAACATCTGTAACATCCCCAAGTAGATTGTATATTCATAATCATTTCAAATGGAGAGCAATTGCAGCAAGATAAACTTGAAAACCTTACTTTGCTCAATTAAATTTTTTTGCAGGATATACCAGGCGTATTTATATAATTGCCCTCTCCAGATTGGAACTCAAAGCCGTGAGATTCATACTGAGGCCTACGTTAGCATACATTCTTATGGCAAATAAAGTACAGTTGGTATTCTATACTCTCTCTCTGGACCTTACAGAATGGTAACTTATGGTAGCTATCTCACCTACAGTATGGAATATCCATCTATGGACATCATCTCAGCTATATAATTAAAATAGATTTACAGTATATAGTGCCTTTACTTCCTTGCACCTCAAGCCACATTCCAGGCATGAGTAAAATGCCAGCCCAAAGATATACAGTGCAGTACGTAAGTATTTGGACAATTTCTGTTGTTTTGGATCTGTATTCCAACACATTGGATTTGAAATGGAAGAGTGACTATGAGGTTAAAGTGCACAGGGTTTTTACATACATATCAGGCGAACTGTGTAGCAATTGTAGCCCTTTTTGTACATTGTCCTCCCATTTTAGGGGACGAAAAGTAATTGGATAAATTAACATAAACTTAAATAAAGTCATCATATTTAATATTTGGTTGGCATTCCAGGACTTCTTTATATATGTGACCCACCAAAAGTAGTTAACATAAATTTAAATAAAGTCATTATATTTAATATTTGGTTGCATATCCTTTGCATGCCATGACTTCCTGATGTCTATGACCCAACAACATCACAAGACTCTTGATATCTTATTTCCAAGTACTCTTACAAGTACTCTTACAAGCGATACTACAACCTCTCTGCATTTGGAAATAAGATATCAAGAGTCTTTTGATGTGGTTGGGTTACAGACATCACAAAGTCATCGTATGCAAAGGATATGCGACCAAATATTAAATGTGATGACTTTTTTAAAGTTTATGTTCATTTGTCATTTCAACATTCTGAACAAAACATTAGTAACAATGTGGAGTTGGCTCTAGTGTGGTGAATTGATGTGTTTGGCTTAAAACCTTTGTACAGTCTCAGACACAGTTATAGGAAACAGAGAAATTCAAGCAGCACAATGGATTGCTCACCTGTACCAAGTCTGTGTTCAGTTAAATGTTTTCCTCATTTCCCTTTGCTGGGTGAAACTTGTGACAATTATTTCCAAATTCATTTTCACTTGTAGACACTTTGATACTTTACAATATATCAAAATATCTGAATATGCTAGAGTGAGAATGACATATTAAAAAACTAACTGTAACTGTTAAAGTGCAGAGCTTCAAAAATGTACAAATCACAGATACATGCTTAAAAACGCATACTCCTAATTATAATTAATTTAATGTTTACTTGGTTTAAAAATGGGAAACATTTTATTTGTAGTAAAATATATCTAAAAAATTTTTTTACGAACTTCTAGTTGATTGTAGTTTTGTCAGTTAAATGAAACTGACCGGAACCCCTTCGCTCTCCGTAGTTTAAATCAACCTAACCTATGACCCCAGGAACACCACCTTTTCTACTTCCTGGACGCAGTTTTAGAGAATGCTTTTCGTTTTGTAGTTTGATAGCTAGATGAGTTATTTGAAAAAGTAAATACTTCGGAATGAAATTGGATTAAATTGTCCTACAAACATGAGTTGGTGAGTGTTTTTCGCTTTTGGGTTTACTATTGTCAGTTTTTATTCATTCACGAGCTAGCCAGAAAGCTAGCTGACAAGTTACCCCAACAAACAAGTTTTCAGTGGTGTTTCAGCAAGCCAGCTATGCTAGCTAACTTAGCTCCCTATCTAAGCTGCCGGTATAAATGTCAGTAAGTTAACTCACTGGCATTGCTGAAGCATCTAGCGGTCCATTTGGACGCTAAACGATATTCTTGTACAGTAATGTTTGTTGGCTACCTATGATCGGAATTGTTGATTGATCAGTAACATGCTTATCCAGTTAGGAGGTAGCCAAAGCCAGCCAATGCCTGGTTTAGCCGGCTATGGAGCTAGTTAGCAAAACTTCCCTTTCCCTACTCAAAGCCGTGCGTACATAGCTTATTTATCGCGCTAACGTTAGTTGGTTAGCTTGCTTCGTTAAATGTACTCTAGCTAACTTTGAGTTTGCGAATTACTCAAAATGCCATGGTATGGCTATCCGAGTTATTTTAACCTCTGAAAGGGTTCGTTAGCGTTAGCCATGTTATCTATGCTGTGTAGCAGGAAGCTTAGAAGCCCTTTCAGTTCGCTAACTTAGCAACGACTAGTTACGCTAGCTAATTAGGGCATTCCTTGGTTGAGTTTCACCGTGTATATATATATTTTACATAAGGTTAACGTTACACATTTAAAATCTGATCATATCTATCCATGCAAAGATGTCAACCCATCGATACACATCGTTCATTGGTCAGTTAGCTAATTAAACCCTATAGGATCTGGTGTCAAAGGTAAGTTGTTAGGCGAACTGGAGACGCTGGTTCATGGGAAATACTTTGAAAAGGATTTTTATGATCAATTATTATGATTTTAAAACACTGACTCTTAAATGATAATGTTTTTGATTTGGATGCAGTTGTCACACAGAGAACCCGTGAGAAGATGGGTTTCACAACTATTGGATAAACTTGTGCCCGACCTATGCCATTCAATTTGATTTAGGCCATTTTGTCTTAAAATGCACATTCACTCACACTTCCTTTATGGGAAGACTAATGCTAAAGTGGAAACAACAAGGTCAAACCTGTAGTTATGATAAGAAGTTCACCAACATGTAATGTAGGCCGGCTAGGCACATTTCCGCAGACATTAGCCAACTGCTGTACACGGTTCAATTCTGCTGTGCATTTGTTCACGTTCTTATCTGCGTTGCTTCTTACTCCAGTTTGGTGTGTCTACCCTTAGTTTTGGGGCACTGCATGTTGGTGTATTGCATCAGTCATTATCAAGTTGTCATCAATTCAGGCTTGATCGGTTTGTTTTTATTTGCAATGCTCAGATCACAGATTTGTGTAGGTTTTCACAAATCTTGCGCACATGTAAAAACATTTATAACTGTTGGAAACAGGAGTAAGTGAAGAGATTAAAACAGAGCCAGTGCCATAAAATAACAGAGGGCCAAAAGTGATTTTTGATGCATCTCACCTTGGTTTTTTTTTTTTTCTCCTTTTCTTTTCACTGTGGCCTCTCAGCTATGTAACAGAGAGAGGTAGATGACTGTGGGCTGTGTATGAGCACGTTTTTGTAAATGCAGCAGAATCTTATCTTACAAGGGCGAGCATTCATCCCGACATTCCGATGCGTCCTGGACAATGCCGCTGCGGCCGAGTTGCGTCAGAGGTAGCCCGTGTTCTGGGACGGGGGTGGGGGGAATGACGACTATCCACTGGGTGCATTCGCCTGGTTTCCATCCCTTCAGTGTGCGCGTCCGCCACTGACCCCCATTAGCATGTCGAGAAAGCAACGGGGACCGCAGAGGCAAGAGCTGTGACACGCTGCCAAGTCTCGAGGATCAATAGCTGGCAAGCGGCACTTCCGTTAATACGTAGGGCCAGCATGCGGGGTCACGGGCGGGGCGCTGGTCCAGTCAAAGGGCCCTTTATGGGGTGTACCGATGGGTAAATTCCAGCCTGGCTTTTGCGTGTGCATGCATGACGAGGATGGTTTGACTTGGAGGGGGTCAGCGAGGAGAACAATGGCCACCCCAAGTGACTTCAACCGTGCTTCTGTGCTCCAGTGACTAACTCCCTATGATGAGACCTCATGCTGATGTCAGTCAGATTGCAGTTCCATCTGAAAAGGCTCTCGGTGGCGTCATTTTACTGACCCGCTTCCGTCAATCTGCTACGCAACTGCCCCTGGCGCTGGAAAATGTGCGCATTGTCGCCCGAGGTCTTCCCCATATGTCCTGTGTCGTATCTGTTTGGATAAAGCGGCATGCCGGGGAATAGCAAGTATCCTTGTATGAGTGCGAGTCGTGTTCACTTTCTTTTCCTCTGTCTATTATGGAATTCCTATTTTCCGTTCCCCTCATTTTAACTGAGTGGCAGTTTCGTTTCCAAAGAGCGTCTTTGTGTCAAGGGCCTACTTTGTATTCCACATGCGAAAGTAAGGCGTGTTTCGCAGATTTTCCCATGTCTGGTTGGAAATTCAAATCAATGAATTGTACTATATAAGGCCATTGAATGCCATATAAAAAGTAAAAAGCTACTGTTGGTATGGATTTTGGTTCCAGTAAATAGATAGACCTGTTTTTACTATGCATGTACAATAAGTCCAATTTATTTTGCCCAAAAAGTGACATTTAACTGCATTTTGTAAATCATACATTTAATAGATGTACATTTAATATATTTTGGCAAATAAAAATGAAAAAAGGGAGACAATTATAACCTAATATACAGTCAAGCCGGAAAGTCTGAACACTCCCTTTCACCTTCTCCCCGTTTTATTACGTTACAGACATATTCTACAATAGATTGAGTTCATTTTTTGTCTCAAAATTCTGCACAAAATAGCCCATAATGACAAAGTGAAAAGAGGTTTTTAGACATCTGTGCTAATTTATTAAAAATCAAAATGTAAAATATCATATGTACACAAGTGTGCACACCCTTTGATATGACACCCAAAAGTGAGCTGAGGTGCATTTTGTTTCCACTGATACTGCTTGAGATGTTTCTACAACTTAATTGGAGTCCACCTGTGATAAGTTCAATTGATTGGACATGATTGGGGATTGCCAACACCTGCCTATATAAGGTCCCACAGTTGACAGTGCATGTCAGAGCAAACTCCAAGCCATGGGGTCAAAGGAATTATCTGCAGACCTCAGAAACAGGATTGTGTCAAGGCATAGATCTGGAGACGGGTACGGAAAAATCTCTGCAGCTTTACAGGTCCCAAAGAGCACAGTGGCCACCATCATTCGTAAATGGAAGAAGTTTGGAACCACCAAGAATCTTCCTAGACCTGGCCGCCCAGCCAAACTGAGCAATCGGGGAAGACTTGGCCAGGGAGGTGAGCAGGAACCCGAGGGTCACTCTGACAGAGCTCCAGCGTATCCTTGTGGAGATGGGAGAACCTTTCAGAAGATCAACCATCCAGGCAGCACTCCACCAATCAGGCCTATGGTAGAGTGGCCAGACGGAAGCCCCTCCTTAGTAAAAGGCACATCACAGCCCGCTTGGAGTTTGCCAAAAGGCACCTAGAGGACTCTCAAACCATGAGAATCAAGATTCTCTGGTCTGATGAACCCAAAATTGAACTTTTTGGCCTGAATACCAAGCGTCACGTCTGGAGGAAACCAGGCACCGCTCATCACCTGGCTAATACCATCCCTACAGTGAAGCATGGCGGTGGCAGCATCATGATGTGGGGATGTTTTTCAGCATCGGGAACGGGGCGACTAGTCCTGATAGAGGGAAAGATGAATGCAGCTAAGTACACCGAGATCCTTGAAGAAAACCTGCTCCAGAGCGCTCTGGACCTCAGACTGGGGCGAAGGTTTAGCTTCCAACATGACAACGACCCGAAGCACACAGCCAAGAGAACAAAGGAGTGGCTTTGGAGAAAGTCTGTGCATGTCCTTGAGTGGCCCAGCCAGAGCCCAGACCTGAATCCAATTGAACATCTGTGGAAAGAGCTGAAAATGGCTGTGTACCGACGCTCCCCATCCAACCTGATGGAGCTTGCAAGGATATGCCAAGAGGAATGGGCAAAAATGCAAATTGCAAGACCAAGGCCAACAGGATCCTGAGAGACCCCAGCCACCCAGGATATGGACTGTTCTCTCTGCGACGGTCAGGAAGGAGATACCGCACTCACATGGCGAGCACAGAGAGGCTCAGGAAGAGCTTCTTCCCGCAAGCCATCCGGCACCTGAATGACTACATCTAGAACATCTGGTGCACATAGAACTCTATAGAACTCTGAATACAACCATGAACAATGTCATTACCCCCCCCCCCCCCCCCCCCCCCCCCCCCCTCTGGGATTATTTATTACTTATTATTTATTAGCTATTACATGTACAAATACACCCATGTCTTTTTATGCCCTTTAATGTGTAATATGTAAATTGTAATTTAAATTTGTAAACTTTGTAACTTTTAATAACTCTGTAAATTTAGATTTTAAATTGTAAATTTGTATAGTGTGGTACATTTTTGAGTATCTGTATTGGGCATAATCTTGGAGACGGCAGTAACATTTCACTATAACTGTACACGTACGTTATATGTGACAAATAAAGAAATCTTGAATCTTGAATCTTGAATCTTGAAATGTCCAGAAACAAGTGTGCCAAGCTCGTAGCTTCTTTCCCAAGACGCCTTGAAGCTGTAATCGCTGCCAAAGGTGCAGCAACCAAGTATTAGGCTAAGGGTGTGTACAGATATGTGACCCCTAAATAACCTATTTTTGTCAGTAAAATAAAATTGCATGTTTTCTAAAAAACTGTTTTCACTTCGTCATTATTGGCTATTGTGTGTAGATGTTTGAGGCAAAAAATGAACTCAATCTATTGTAGTATAAGTCTGTAACGTAATAAAACGTGGAGAAGGTGAAAGGAGTGTTCAGACTTTCCGGCTTGACTGTACATCTGGCTGTAGTTTGTGCCATTATTATAAAATGGGGGCAAAATCGAGTGTTAGAACATAGACAGCAGTATGTCCATGTGAGCTCGACAATACATTTTTCACAGAAAATGTAGTTTTTAGGACTGTTTTAACTTAATCGCAGTAGTGATCAAACTTACAAGAAGTAAGTGCTAGTGTGTTGTTAGCCTTTATTGATTGCAGCTATATGAGGTCGTGTGGTGTAGCTAGCACAAGCCAATAGCACTACCCCAATAAATTGAATTGTAACATTACTTGTTTAAAGTGAAACAGTTTGATCATGGTCAGCACCACCAAAAATTTCTGTCGCACCCTCAATAAATGGCAAGGGTCCCAGAGTAGAAAATGGAATGAAGTCTTTAAAAGTTATATATTTTTTGAGTCTTCATTGATTTCCTTTGGCTGCTGTCGATGAGGGGTTGTGATCTGAGCAATTGTTGTATAAGTTACGTCACAGTATTCAGCATTGTTATTTGCTACCTAAACTTTGGAGTAACCAATAAGCTGGCACTTATAAGGTGGGATTTATTAAGTGTCCAGCTAGATAAATGGACGGATCATTTCTAATAGTTTTTGTTGCGTGATTTCTCGTAGGCGTCTTAGGTGGCTTGAAAAGACACTCAGGCAGCCCGCCTGAGACATTTCAAGCAGGAAAAAACCCTGGATACAGCACGGCTGTGCGAGTCCTCCTTGGCCCACAGTTCGAACTCTCTCAGCACACCCTCGGCACTTCTGACATTGACTACTGTACTGCAGGCATTGTAGTTCTTCAGAATCTTTGCGTGACAGTCGACAGCATGACACTAAATGCACGCTGTTTATGCACTGCTTGTGCTTTTGACCTCTCAGGCACATTCTGATGAATACTGTGGTGCTACTTAGGGCTGGCCGATATATCGCAACGATAATTATCGATTGCAATAACGGCCGTTGCCAGCATGTGGGGTATTGCCTTTTTTTCGTCTTTTTTTCTTTAATTATACCTGATGCGGTAGTAATCTAAACTTCAAAACCCGTGTGAAATTCTTCTGGGGGAAAAACGTCATCACTGTCTACTGCGCGTTGATAAGACGGACAATCACAGAAAGGCGTTGCACCTTTCATGCGATTGAAAAAACACATCACATGATCACGTGAAAGCTGTACGACCTTGCTGCTGGTTGGCTGTCTTATCAACACTCAATAGATATCAGCGGTGATGTTTTTTTCCGGAAGCTTTTCACGCGGCCTCTGAAGTTTGGATGTTTACTGCCGTATATTGGGTATACTTAAAGAAAAAAAGACGAAAAGAAAGGCGTCCCACACGGTGGCAACGTACGTTATTGCATTCGATAATTATCGATGTTATATATCGCCCAGTCCTAGTACTACTGTGCATACTGATATTACTGTAATGTTAGGTGTTGTTTTCCCCAGGCATATGTATATGCTCCACTGGTGGTGTTTGAGTTCCAGAATTCCAGTTATCCCAGTGGCATAATACAAGCGGTGTTAATCATGGTTAAAAGCACTATTAAAGCTGGAATACGCAAGTCGCTTTTTTCTTTTTCAAAGAAATACCGGGGAACGGTCATGCTTAGTTGATAGCAATCGTAGAAAGAACTGTTGTGAGAGAAATCCAGCATCATTCCATGTGTTTCAATGTGTTACCTATAACCGGCTACTCCGCTATAACCATGCATGCCAGCTGTAGCCAGATAATGCTAACGCTACACAAACTCAGTGTGATGCAACAACAGAAAAGATTCTGTTGTTTTACCTGGACTCTTGTAGCTGACATGCTGTAATGTTAGCTGTACCAGTCTGTAATCCTTCAATTGTATCTAGAAAACATACATGTTCACAACAAGGTCTGTGGGAGCAGTGGGGTGGTGGGTGTGTCTCTTTCTCTGTGGGCAGGGCCAAGGGCTGTTATGACTTTGCAATGTTTTGACAACAAATGCGATGGTTGAGAAAGTTGCATACTCCAGCTTTAAGTATAAGCAATTAATTATTCTGCCATAAGAGTACTGAAGGAGATCAGAAGGATATTTTAGACACAGTTACAGATGCTCCATCGCAGGAAATGTAATGTAATTTATCAATCTGTCTTTAGCCTTTTGGATGTAGTATTCTGTGCTGTGTAGAGCAGGGGTAGGGAACCCTGGTCCTGGAGAGCCGCAGGGTCTGCTGGTTTTTGTTTTCACCTTAAATACAGCAACTACTTAGACCAAAGAACCAGGTGAGGTCAGTTAACTGTGTAATCAACTGCTTTAATTGATCAATTAAGTGGCGAGTAACAACTAAAACCAGCAGACCCTGTGGCTCTCCAGGACCAGGGTTCCCTACCCCTGGTGTAGAGCATCAATGCAGTTATGTCACCTATTCGGGTTGAATTGAGGCTTAGTTCATTCAGACCTATTAAATTCTGTCAGATGTAATGTGGACTTGACCCAGGACCCAGAATAATCTGTGGCATGTAATGTCAGTTTGTCAGGGGCAAGCCGGTTGCTACGCTCATTTCTGTGAAAGGTGCCCCTTTTGTCTGATCCATTTGCCTTTGTTACAGCGGCCTACATTGTGACAGCTCCTTTGTTTCCTCTGAATATTACGCTATTAAGCTGCTGTGAATATTAAGCATTATACCGTCCACATCATTTAGTCTGCACACTCAAATCTTGCCTGCAACCCCTCAGATTATCAACACAATCAACAGCACTCATTTTTGTGTTAGTCTCTTTGTAGGACCAAGAACTGGACGTTCGGTTGTCTGCTTCCCTCGTTTTGAAATAAGGGGGTCAGAAGTTGACTACCCTCATCTTGGACCCCTCCTCCAGTAAACATGTGTGTTGTGGTTGAAGGGTTAATTAAAAGCAGACAGGAGTGTGTTCTGCCACTGCAGAGAAATGCCTTCCAGGATAAAAATTAAATGATGTATCTGTTTGCTTAGTAGACTAATTAGTATGCAATTCCAGTCCTCCCACCAGAGTCCAAAGGTTTCTCAGCAAACTGGGCTTCCATTCTGCCGTTCTTATTTGTGAATGACCATCCTTCTGCGTAAAGTTAAATCTGGTGAGTCACTTTCTGCCACACTGACAGTCAGCGGAGAACGCGCGAACCGTCCGGTTTCACGGCAAATGACGCCAGAGCCACGTTCAGATGTGCGGCTCTAAAGTTTAATCCGCTGTGTTTGTTTTTTTTTCTTTTGTCTAAATGTAGCTAAGGGCTACTTCACAGTGCACGTCCAAGATAACACGCCTTTCAGAAATATTTACGGTAGAGCTCAGTTTTTACAGGTTTAACCGAGTTGTGGACGCTCATGTTTTTGTAAGGGGGAAGGAGGATTCAGGAGTCGTTCTGTTTGTGTGCTTTTTCTTTTTTCTGTCTCTTTCTTTTTTTGTCTTTTTTTAAGCACTGTCTCTGATGTAAACATCCTCGACGGTCCATGCACCTATGATTACCCGATTAAAATGGGAATGAAATTGCTGCTCACATCCTGTTTACCTGCTCTAGCGTTGGGAGGGGGCGCCATGAAATGACTAGAGGTGCAGTTTTAGGAACTTGGTCCCTGCCTTTACTTAATGTGCTAGGACAGGTATTTCCATGATAATGTGGTGTAATTATGCCTGTACAAAATGGCTTAAAAGCCTAGTTGCTGTGAGGAAAATTGGAGAAAAGGGGATATTTCTCAAAAATAGGTTATAGCATCATTAAAACAATTATGCTCTCCTATAATAGAACATTTTACAAAGTATTCATTCCTCACTAAAACACACAATATCTGCTAGATATACTTGCATAGTTTTGTTTCCTTTTTGTGTGCGAAAACATTCAGGGCTGCGTCGCTCGTTGTAACTGGACGTTCAGGGCTGCGTCGCTCGTTGTAACTGGACGTTCAGGGCTGCGTCGCTCGTTGTAACTGGACATTCAGGGCTGCGTCACTCGTTGTAACTGGACGTTCAGGGCTGCGTCACTCATTGTAACTGGACGTTCAGGGCTGCGTCGCTCGTTGTAACTGGACATTCAGGGCTGCGTCGCTCGTTGTAACTGGACGTTCAGGGCTGCGTCGCTCGTTGTAACTGGACGTTCAGGGCTGCGTCGCTCGTTGTAACTGGACGTTCAGGGCTGCGTCGCTCGTTGTAACTGTGAAAGTTACTGGACGCAGTCGCTTAAAATACAGCGTTTTAAGATTTGAATTAAAAGCTGCACACCTTGCTGTGTATTTGTGCTTAAAATGTGTTTCATTGTTTCAGTGGATAGTAGTGACTGGCTGTGTTTCTCATTTACGCTTGTATCCGGAGTGCAGGGTGGCAGGTCTGTGGCAGTGTGCTCTGGCTGACCCAGTAGGTGCGTGTACAGTATACACAAAGAGAAGGCTTTCCCAGCAGGTGGAGTGCTGGGCTCGGTGTGTGCAGGATGCAATGAGGAGGGACGGCACAGGGCTCTGTGCAAGTCTGTCCCAAGCCCTGTGACCTTTAACCCCGCTGCGGTCCACCAGGCCCACTCAGAGGGTGCTTTCAGCCAGTCCCCAAGGCATAGGACATGGGATTGGGCGCTCTCGACCAACCAGATTTAAAAAAGCAAAAAAAAAACAACAACTTTGGTCTTGTGCGGGGGTCGGAAAAAATGTGACTCTTATGTGAAGAACCTTCCGGACAGATTCCCACAGTGCAGGCCATCTTACCTCCCTTGCCCCTCAGTATTCCTTTATACGTGACTGGGGCATTGTGGGTAAGCTCATGGTTCTGCCAATGGCGGTCTTATAACTGGTGTTCGTTTTTGACTTTTCTGCGAATCCACGGAGACTCCTTTTGTGGCTTCGTGCCAGGGTTGTCTGAAAGCTGTCTCCTCATTCGTTTAGTTTTACTGAATTAGCAGACAGCCTGAAGAGCTTTTTCTGTTTTTTTTTTCTAGAAATAAAATGTATTTTGTTTAGATCAACACCCTCTCATCATTGAGACTATTCAGAATGGTATTTTTTCCTAATACCACTGAAAAGAAATGTTAGCATATTGTGTTGCAACTTAACAAAAATAATTACTTCAGTGCCTTTTCCTCACTGCCAAGTCTTCTGTGATTACAGTTCAGATAGTCTTTACTGTAGCATGCTAGTGTTGCGTTACATTAGTTGTAACATGACTCACTCCGTGGACTTGAGGAATTCAAGTGGGTGATGACACATAGTTTTCCATGATGTTATTAGCTAGAAAGAAGTGTGACGCAGGTAAAAGTCGTTTTCTTACATGGAAGTGTGATGTTGTCGAAATAATAAAAGGTGTGGCCCATTGATTATGTGAATGATTATGTGTGCTATAGAAACATCAGTAGTGCCGCATAAGGAGTTAATAAAAGGGGGAAACGGAAGTGAAGAATAAAGCTTTTTGGCAGTTTCATGTCCTCCTTGTTGATTGGCTGAGCTCTGATGGATATAATTTTGGCCCACTCAGAACTGACTTTGTTGGAGCGAAGCTTTGCTTGACATGTGACCTCCACTTGTACCACACCCGGCTCATCTTTTTAAAAATAATTTGATTGGTTGAACTCGTCTGCAAAGATAAAAACAAATATATGAAGTACGTGGACAAAATTATATAAATTTATACAACAATGAGATCCGAACGAGTAACTCGATTGGCTGAGATGTTTTCCACCAGTGCTGGTATTTAGCACGACCGCACTGCCAGTGCGTAGACGCGTTTTATAGAGCTTTGCCTAGGAAGCATAAACAACAACAATAGCAACAGCAACAGGGTGCAAGCAAGTTAGCGAATCCGAAATAAAGAATGAGTTAATCAAAAGTTATTGTTTCAATACTAATTTCATTACTTACTAAATGTTTATGTTAACATTGTTGTATAAAAGCAATAGACCACTCGAGGTTTGTGCGTTATTGGATATAATCATAACGCACCCCCTCACGTGATCTATTGCTTAAATATAGCTTTTCGGAACGTAAAGCCCAGCACTTGCAGAAATGTTCAGTTGTTAATCTTTTCACATTTTATTTCCGAGACACGCTCGTCTCCTTGTCCGCACGTTTGGGCTGCTGATATGATATCTGGCCTATGTAGGCTATATTCTCTCCTTTTTGGTTCTTGTGGATTAAGGCCATTTTGTGTCACTTTCTGAGCTTCTCTATTGAGCTGTCAGTAAAGAGAGCTGTCGGGCGTGTCAGCGGCGTTTCCTCATCGCACACTGTGGCCCTGCCTCTCGCCTCTTTCTTCCCATCTCATTAGTCTACACAACGCAGCTGCTTTTCTCGCCCGGCCTGCCAGAAACCGCCGTCTATCGCGCGTCTGGGATATCATTAGTGTCACATCAATGGGGGTGTATCCAGTTACAATAAGATGGGTCATTTTTCTCACGGATCCCCTGTCACCCCAGTAAATAAAAGAGAAACTTATCACAAGGGTAGAAGTGTGAAAAGAGAGTTTTCTGGGCCATATAATTTTTTTTTATTTTTAGTCCCAAGTCTAAAACCACACCGCCTTACCATTTCTGAACTTAACAATAGAGCAGGTGACGGTATTTTGCCAAGTTTAAATTTAATTGCACCTTCCAGTAAAGGTGGCTTTTTTGCTCTGCGACGCAGCTCAATTTGAGTCCATATTTATGAATATGACATAATACGCGGAGAACACGGACAGGACGTGCCCGGCAATGTGCCTTCTTTTAAACGCGAGGCGTTATTTTGGGAAAAGCGGTCGGCCACAGCCCAACAGGAGGACGTTGTCCAGCGAGCTTTAAGACTGGAGAAGCAGGAGCAGGTCTGCCAGCTCTGGAGAGGTGTGGGTTTTCCCGCCTTTCAGAAGTTCAGCCGCGCTTCCACTGCTTGGGCCCGAGCACCCTCACAGCTGCCCAATCCTTTAGGCCTGCACATGGGCCTTTATTACCGCCTTTCCCCTCACCCCCTTGGACCATACAGTTTCCCCAGCATTAGGTTTGCGCTGCATCTCAATTTATGGTCGTGAATCTGAATTATCAGAAGGGAGGGGATTTATTTGTCGTCCCATGTGGCAGACCTCTATTAGTTTGACATTGGGTCAGAGTTAGGGTCGCGTAATTCTAGCCGCCTCTTTGCTCCATGGTCTTATTGTGTTATTCAGCAGATGTCAGCACTGAAGATGTTCTTATGTTTCAGAGATGCTTAATTTGCTGTCTCGACCGTCTGCATAAATGATGTAGCCTAGCCTAGGCCTATCCAGCGTTTTCAGAACATTGCTCCAGTCATTAGCTTTTGTCATGTAGTCAGCGCACCGGTGCACTGAAGAGAGATCCCCTCTCTAAATTATGGTAATAATCGTATTCTTTATAACCAAACTAAATGAATCGAATGTAATAGTAATGGAAAATGAGGAGCATGTGATTGACTGACTGCTGTACGAAGGCTGCCTCTCAAACATCATACCGACTGAATGCGCCGTTTTGGAGAGCTCGACCCTAAAATAACACATTTAATGATGCAACTCACTTTGTGTTTTAAAAAGGTGCTGTAACGGTGGTAGCGTGTGTGGGGTGGGGGTGGGGGGCTGTGGTTTCGGGCCCAGTATCAGTGGCACGCTGGCCCTGGGGGGGGCTGGAGGAGAGGCCGTTGGGACTAAGGGGACAGGCACTTGTAATTAAGGACATCCGCCTGCAATGGGGGCCAGATGTGCAGAGCGGTGACAGGAAGTCGACGGGGGACTGTGAAGTCGGCTCCGGCGGGACAGAGGTTAACAGGACCTTCGAGCCGGCCGAGTAGACACTTCAGATACAGCCCCTCTTCCCTCACCCCCCGAGCCTCGTAGCACAGGCTACGCAGACCTCAATCTGCTGATGACCCGTACCTGTCCGCAGCCTTTTCAAATGATTAACTTTTTGAAATCGCAACCGTAAGGCGCGCCAAGCGCTCTCTTAAAGGTATATAAGTGTGACGCCATCAGAGAAAGTAAGTGGGTGCTGCATCCCTCATGTCACTATCCTTCAGTTTTAATTTGCCTGAATCAATACCATGCAGTGGTGCTAAGTGCAGGACTTAGAAATCCCTTTCTCCTGTTATGGTTTCGCTGGCCTACCTTTATCCATTGGCTAACCGGCATGATTAGTTGAACACAACTGGCGATGAACAGGTTTCCTTGTTTCCCTCTGTGAAATACTGTATAACTTAACTTGTATAATAGTTGCTTTGTTGTTCCCACAGTGTGTTTATTCCCTGTTCGCCATGCTCTTTTCTTTCAGGATTCCTTTCAAGATTGGACAACCGAAGAAGCAGATTGTCTCGAAAACGGTAAGCTGTTTTCAAGCCAGCTTTGTATATTTCCTTTATGCTGAATCGACACGCCGCAATCGTATAACCACACTACACAGGGCACCGGGTGCGGTGAAGCTCGCTAGGAGCACAACGCTTCAGGCTTACAGAAGACGGCCAGCGCACTTCCTCACCGGGAGCTTTTCGCCATGTTTATTGGGTGCAGGGAAAATGAAGGTGCCATCAGCTTCAGAGGAGTCCTGTACTTCTTACAAACCGACAGATTCCTGATATAATGATTTTGCCCGAAATATAAACCGAGGAAGTTCCGTCCGGTGCCTTTAATGAGACGTCGGAGATGCCCTGGCGTTGACTTTGTGGTCGCCGGGGATACGGCCTGCCTGTTAGACAGAGCTCAGACTCAAAGAGAACTGCTGTCTGCGCTGGTGAACATGAAAGGGCCAAGCCAGTGACCACCGCATGTGTGGCCCTCAGACCGACTCTAAACCCTTACACACAGTGCTCCGGGGCCTGCAGAGCGGCCATTCTCTATAAACTCCACCGACAGTCGAGGGCCAGCTTTTCAATTCCCAGTCCAAATCAAAGAGTGTAATTACAGCATTTGGGGGGAGGAAAAACATTTCAAATGAAGAGGAGAAGGAACAAGAAACGCTGTAGCAAATAAATGCATCTGCTCTGAGCTTAAACCTGAGGAGACTGCCATTACCTGCTCAACCAAATGCACTGAAATCCTTCCTCTTCATTCCTTATGTTGCTAGTTACTCTTACCTCAGACCATGTGTGTGTGTGTGTAGAGATGCTTGTTCTTTGTCTACTAGACCACTGGTTCCCAAACTCGGTCCTGGGGGACCCCTATGTATGCTGGTTTTTGTTACAACCCAATCTCTTGCTCAGTCAAGGTTGTTGAACAATGTGTGTTCAAATTAATTCATAATTTTTTCCTTAAGCTTATTAACACAATGCAGGTTTGGCTCGTTGTCATTTGCTTGGTGTTTGAATACTTCATTATCTACCACACAGAGAGAATATTTACCCGCATTTGGCGCTTGGCGGGTGTTCATTTTTGACCCTGACCACACTTTCACCAATTAGGCGCCTACTGATTCACCTTTTAATTTGATAAGTTACATAAATGTATTTATTATTTTTGTTAATAAGCTTTTTTAATGTAAATGTTTGCATATAGTACAATAAGAGCAATGTGAATATGGGATATGTATTCTTCATGGCGTGCATGGCTATTTCTGACGAAATGTGGCTTAAGAGGGTTAATAATCCCTCTAAACATGAAAAGAGTCTTAATTCAGAAAAATTAACACCTTGTTAAAATTCTGGGATTGAAATTGTGGTTTGAACGAAAACCAGCATACACCGTGGTACCGAGTTTGCGAACCGCTGTACAGGCCTGGCAGCACCAGTGAGTGGGCGCTGCCTCCGCCAGGGGAAAAACCACTTCCACTGTAATCTGTCTGTGGCCCGGCGGGCCGGCAGACACGCGGATACCGACTCCCGTCTTCCCGTGACATCACAGGCCCGGGCCGGAGGCTCCGCGGCGCTTCCTCCCGCGGCGTTTATTTGTTTATGCCTCAGCCCGCGCAACCTCAAACAGGAACTCCCTCCCTCCCTCCGACTGGCCCGGCCCCGGTACAATTAGAGCAGTCAGACCCCAAAGACGGGGGCTCAAGAACATCCACAGGCCTAAATTGAAACAGTATTGCGCAAATTACAGGAGATGGACTAAATTGTTAATTGTGGAAGAGACAAGGGGGGGGGGGGGGGGGGGGGGGGGGTGGGGACCACAGTGTGTGACACACTGGGATGCTGTCGGAGAGAGATCAAACCTCTGCCAACGACAAGAGTGACGAACGCCAGAACATTCCATTAAGCCAACGTGATGTTCTTTCCTGGATATTGTATATTCTTCATGTTTGCTAATCATGGTCTTCATTTTTATCATCTCCTTGTTTTTAGAACTTTCAAAATTGAATGTAACTGACGCCGATATAAGTATACATGAACCCCTCCTGGCAGTCCACTCCCCCTTTTGACTGCGACCTCTCTGTGTTATTCACCGATTAAATCACAGTCATGCCTTGACGGTCTCTGTCGCTCTGTCTTCAAAATAGGTAACTGTTGATTCCGTGTTTATTTTGCCTAAAAATCGACAGGATGTTTGGCTCGCAGGAGGCTTAGGCATTTGTGCATAGATACAGGTGTTGCAGTGGTTTTTTTTCCACTTGCCCAAACTCCCACCGGCCTGGCAGAGGCCTTATTCCATCTCAAGGAGTGACAACATGGCCAGTGATGGACTGGAGAGGGTTGCCCACACGTTGCTTTTCAAACCAGCCCAATCCCTGCTCTCCTCCTATCAAATGCATTCATTTCTGTGGCATGTGTGTTCTGTCTTCACAGGTTGAAAGAGACTTTGAACGAGAATATGACAAGCTCCAAAAGTAAGTTTTGTGTGTTCGACAGCTTCTTTTTTTCATGATATATTTCTGTCGGTGGGCGCCCACGCTGTTATTGCTGGGCGCCATTGCTATCGCTGAGGAAATTTTGCATTAAACCCTCAAAGAACTCGAACATTTGGGTCGATTGGGGCAAGGCATGAAAGTATGACTGTCCATAATCTCACACCACATTTCCATTTATAGAAAAACAGTGAGCACTTGAAAACCCATTTATACTTGGGCCCATTTGTCCTGTTCATGTAAGGTTCTATAGCCTAATTGCATCCACAATTGAAGTTGACAGTTAAACATAACTGGTCCGCTGCAAAGATATGACTGTATTATTAAGAGGGCACAATATCCAGACATCCAAGATGGGTGCAGTCTTTTGTTCCCGTGTTAAACTTACCAAAGTTCCCAAGAGCCAAAAAGTTTAGAGAAGAAGTATAAATGTGATTGGCGATGACGTGCTCCAAAGCCCCCCGAAATCGTCGCATGCTAATGAAAGCATCTGTGGCAGTGAAATGCGGTCTCCCAGGTTAAAGACACTGGCCCAGAGCTGGGCCAGAGTATGTGGGCCGTGCCCAGGGCTTTCGTTGAGTGGGGAGTACCAGCATGCAATGTGAAAACAATGGAAGGTAGACACCGTGAAGATGAGTAAGGATGCAACATGCTTTTCTGGGGGGGGGGGGGGGGGGGGGAGTTGGGAACTGCATAGACCAGGCATGTAAGAACAATTCAGTTGGACAGCACCTGTGGGCTACGCAATGAACTCTGACGCAAAAAGTCTGATTTAGCATTTTCACCAAAGCGTAAAGTTGTGTCACCTGAAATACGGTTCCTTTTTCCACAGTAAAATTATGCGCTACACAAATGTCGAAGTTCATGTGTGTCTAAACTAAATAATATATAAAAAAATAAACTGTATATGTGACTAAAATAATTGAGTATATATGAGCATGTGTACATATTGTTTTAGAAAATGTAAATTTTTAAGATTTATATGCAATTTATTTTACTTATTTTTCTTGTTTGTTCAGAACATTATTAGTAATTCATCTGACTGAGCACGGATATGCAGACACCAAGCAATCCAAAAAGTGCCCTCTTTCCTCACGAGTCTGGCATTAGCACAATGCCGCTCTCGGTCCACGGTGTTAAACTGCCGGCAGTTGTCTGGTGTCGGGGCTGAATGTTGAGCGCACCGCGCGGAGCAGCTGGTACAGTGCGTCTCTATTAACACCTAGCGGAAACGGGCGTCGCGTTCACCTGGCGCTGACAGGGAGAAATTCTTCACACATGCTCCTGTTTTTCACCGAGTGTTGGTCCTACTCATGCGCGCAACTGCATTTATTGGAGACGCCCCCCCCCCCCTCTTTTTTTTCTTCCTGTTTGTCACTTTATCGAATTCTCAGGATGGTTGAGAATCTAATCTGCCTCTAATTTTCTGCCTCTCACTTAATTGATATAATGCCTAGCGCCTCACACGATGCTGTCCCCACAGGCGCGTAATTGCTGCTGTTAGCCGTGACAGTTTTCGGTCGTTAACGGGTCTGCGTCAGGCGTACGTTTCTGAATGTACCTGTCGCTAGTTAACTGTGAGCGCCGTCCCCTCGGTCGGTTTCCTTTCACCGGCATCGCGTTATGGGTCGTTTAAAAACCTCGTCACAAGGCACGGGAACAAGGGGCAGAGGAGGCGCAGCGCTCATAACCGATATTCCAGCTTCGGCTTGCGTACGGTATGCTTTGAAGGATACTCTGATATGCTGACGCCAGACATCTCAAATGGCGGTAGCTTTGCAGTGTTGCGGGCGCGCTCATTTGTGTGGCAATGTTTCCCGTATCTCGCATTAAACTGATGTCCTATTAGCCACCTGCGTTGTGCTATGTGCTGAGTTGTTGCTTTTCTTTCACATGTGATACAGCACGGAAAGGACGTTACTGTACGTCCTCTGTCTGAAACAACTCCCTTGTCTTACTGTGATGATATCTTAAGCACAATTGAATCACATAGAACAAAGAATACCGTGATACATTTATAATTATCTCAACAAAGGGATAGAAATATCTTGATATCATTTTTGGTCCATATCGACGAACCGAAGTGAGAGAAACGGTGAGGAATAGATTGGAGGCGGTCCCCGTCGCTGTCAGTCAGCGCGCGGCGTCTGTCTGGGCTCCAGGCTGGTGGAATGCGCGGGCTGTGCCAGCTCCACGCTCTCCCCGTGCCAAGGCCGGGGCAGACGGCAAGCCAGTCGCCGTAGCCGGCCAATCGCATTTCACCGGGTGATAATGGCACGTTTATTGAGTCCTGTTCCAAGGTGCGTTGGGTTTAATTTGCTCTCCTCCCTCTAATCCATAGATTGGAAGATCAGACCAAGAAGCTTCACAAAGACATGAAGAAGAGCACGGAGGCTGACATAGGTACGTCTGAGCGCCACGCTCCACGGGGAGCCCTGTGCAGCCGTGATAAATCCTGCTGTCGCTCTATAATTTGATTAACCCCATTTCACTGCCGCACAATTCAAGACGGTCATGCTAATTGTTCCCACTCTGCTGTGCATGTGCGGAGCACGGACCCGGGAGTGAGCGCTAGTTATTCTGTCGCACGTAAAACCAACATTTTCACAAAAATCTACATTGCTCATGCCATCTTTTTTTAATTTTTATTTATTTTATATATATATATATATATATATATTTTTTTATAATAACCCACCCCCACTTCCCCTCAGGTGAACCTTTTAGCTGGGTTTAAAAAAAAAAGATTTTATTATATTTTTAATATATCTTTTTCAGCTTTATTGGACAGCACAGTGTAGAGACGGGGGGGAACAGGGAGTGAAAGAGAGGGGGGGGCATGCTACAAAGGTCGCGCGGTCGGATTTGAACCGCCGACGTCGCGGCTCACAGCGAGCATGCGGGCGGTGCTCTACAGGCTACGCCACCGCGACACCCCTGAAAGCATTTCTGATAATTCTGATAATTCTGATAATTCAAACGTGCTACTTTCCACAGTGACGTGCGCGGTTTGGTGCTGCAGCGTTTAGAAATGTTTTTCATGTACTTCAAAAATGTTAGTTTAATTGTGTTTTTGTAGTTTAGGCGAGAGGGTGGAAATTGAGCGCCGGCTTTGCCCTCGGTCGGTGCAGCACATCAATGGGCTGCGCTGAGGGTGGAGTAATCGCGGAGGTGGGCAGGGTGGAGCGCCCGCGCGCGGCTTTTTCACTTCCTTTGTTTGTTGCTCTGGAGTACGGGAAGCCTCATCAAAGCAACTGAGCTGTCAGCTTCTCTACTTTAATTAATCAGGCCCATCTGTTGCACATCAACTGCGAGTAGCGCTGAACGAAGCGTCTCGCCGTCCGTTTACTCAGCAGAGCCCGATAAAGCCGCCATTTCCCGCACGTTCCGCCCTACAGACTCTTATAAATATGGTATTTTTGTATTTGCCAGAGCCCCCTACACCTGTGATTCTCAGTGCCTTAAATGATAATAGGCCTCACCACGTAGCATGCTAAAATTGGCTCAAGTGGGGGTATAGTATCGGGCATGATTCATTGGCCTTGGTTATTCACCTCTCGCCATTTTGAGTGCTGATGTCACGGTCTACTAGAGCAGGAGAAAGGAAATGATGTGATAAGAGGGGTATACGTGTTCATCTCCTGTTCCTTTTGTTAGCTGAGTTGTTCTGACAAATGTAGCTAGCTGTAATATCATGAGCAAGTTCAGGAACACGAAAAGTGTGGCTTTGTCACCCAGGAGAAACCTGCCATTGATTGTTAAAGCTGAAACTTTACTATAAGCTTAAATCATCAGCATTGATCAGAATAACTATTGAACATCGAACCTGCTCAAATGTTTGCATGAACTGCCTTGATTAGAAAGTTGTGTCTAGACCTGGGAGGTGGGCCGTACACCAGGCCAGTTCTAGTGAGCTGCTCTTGTTTATTAGCTGGTATGTACAGTATAAGCTCAAAGAGCTAAAGTACAAGTTAATTTATACAAAGGCACACTTCTGTTTTCTGTAAATGGATACTGTAAAGGGAAGTAAAAATGATAAATGTCTGAATGTTAGGTGCTGACAGGGACTTAGGAGTTTTTCAACTTGCACTTGTCATAGTTCAAAAGGCAGATGATCAAACGAGAAAATATGTACCTTCGGAAATGTTTAAATTTTTATGTACAATGGAGCTTTCACGCTTAGTTTCTCATAGGTGGTGCGTCGGCCTTCCAAATTCATACAATTTTAGAAGCACACGGAGGTTGGCACT
>CM056376.1:23248372-23284340 GCA_029718625.1 Synaphobranchus kaupii | reverse complement strand
CTGTGGAAGACAGTGAGAAAAATCTTGGCAAAATTTAAACTGGCAAACTGTATTTTATTTAATTATTTTTCACCATTATAAATGGGCAGTTATGTTTTATAGACACATTTAAATGGAAATTCATATTTCTGATGTGCACAGCCCCCTCCAAACACTGCCAAAGCAATATTATTGCCTCATGGGCCTGGCATGGGCACTGCTGGCTCATGGACACATTTTTCTCTCTCAGCCGTTCAACTCTTTAGCTCCTTTCAAAGTCACTGTTGAACTCACAATGGTTTCCCTGACTAAGTTTGTCCTTGGCCAGCTACTCAGCTTTGATTCACTATCTGACTGAATGACCTAACAAAGACAGTCGTATTTAATTTTATTTTATTTTCAGGAATCATGTAAACGGCCATTATTACTCACATTAACTAACTGTGTGTTTTTATTTTAGTTGAACCAGTCTAATTTATGTTTGTCATAGGACGTAATCTGAATACTAATGTGGTCATTCTCATTCATTGTTTCATAGACATACCGTATACAAAATATATATATATGAAATATTCATTCCTATTTGAATGTGTCATTATTTCATGCTGAGGCAGCAAAATGGGAAACTTTAAAACGTACATATTATTCGATATAAGCAAATTGACAAGCAAATTTCAAGGTGGGTTGAATCATCGCCCAACTAAATGCCTTCTGGTGATTGCCCTGAACTACACCTGTACTAGGTCAAACTGCAGTCATGACATCTTAACTCAAATGTTGTTCCCCAATCATTGTCTATTAATCTGACTTTGCATTTGTATCCTACAGGTTTTGGACTGATATTTCAGCGGGGACCTTCTGTGTAACAGTAGGCAAAAAAAGAAAAACCCATCCCCCAAACAGGCCAAGCACAAAAGTCTGCCACCAGACATTCTCTGGTCTGCTGCTTCGCCACAGACAATGGTGAGTGTCATTATCACTACAGCTCTAGAAGGGGTTTTGGTTGGACAGACCAATACATTTTCTCCTGCATGATATTCAGCGTAATTAATTTTATTTCAGTGAACTTCTATTTAAATACAGACACAAATGAAATCTATATTTGATTATGATTTATAGTAATAATTGGAAATTTTACAGTAGAGAGTGGTAACATTGCAAACGTATCTTTATCAGCACATTAGGGGATGTGACTGTTAGTTCTACAGGCACTGTAACAAATATTCTACAGTTTGAAACTCAGTTTACAGTTTTTAAACTCTAAAACCTTGAAAATAACATCATTTAAAATTACATTTCTAAAAACAGATTTCACTGAGAAAAAATATACTGTATATATACAGTGCACTCAAGTCCACTGTTTGTCCAAATGAGTTTTAATATTTTGAGTGCCTCTCGTCCTCTCCTTCTGCCCCCCTCTTCTCTCTCTCTTTCTCTCTTTCTCTCTCTCTATCTCTCTCTCTATATATATATATATATATATATATACAGTTGCACTCAAAATTATTCAACCCCCTTCACTTTTTGCACACTTTATTGTGTTGTAGATTCATATAAGATATCGAGAGTCTTTTAATGTTGATGGGTCACAGACTTCAGGAAGTAACAGCATGCAAAGGATATGCGACCAAATATGAAATATGATATTTTAAAAATACATTAAACATGAGAGATTTCAGTTTTAGATTTTTAATACATTTGCAAAAATGTCTAAAAACACGTTTTCACTTTGTCATTATGGGTTAAGGAGTGTAGATTGATGGCAATTTTATCCATTTAAAATTAAATCTACAACACAATAAAATGTGCAAAAAGTGAAGGGGGTTGAATAATTTTGAGTGCAACTGCATATACAGTATATACGTATATTTCTCATTCAATGAGATTTATAAAAAGGTATATTGCCCCATACCTGATTATTACAGTGCAATCTCCAGTGGTAATTTAACTCTAACAGCATTTATATGAGCCCAATGGAGACCGGGACCACATGTACACTGTAAGAGCTAATTTAACACTGAACATTTTACTGTGTAGCCTGAGTAAGCCCTGTGTTCAGACAGGGACAAGAAAATGGCTTAAATGCACAAAGCAAGTTCACAAAAAAGAGCAATTTTGTACATTATGGTAAGCGAAAGAACGACTGCTGTTCATTCCAGTACTTTATAAAAGCTCTGGTGATTCTTTGCATTCACTGAGTGTATTATAAATTGCGGGATATGAGACTAGAAGAAAGGACTAGAAAGGAATATCGCAAAAGGTAAATAGGATACATTTTTGGCTAGCCTGTGATTTAAGATGAGAGGACTCGGGCATCAGCCCCGACAGGCTGGTGATAAGGCCGTCTGTTAACACATTTCTGCAGCCAAAAAAAGTTCAACGTGCGCCCGTTTAATCCTGGCTTGTTGAAGCGCGGACAAAGGATGAGGGGCGGTTAAAGGGAGATATAGAAAAGCATTCTGCCTCTTGGGCAACAGGGTGTTTGGAATGGGGTGGCGTATTCTAATGCAGACATTCATCTGCTCAGTAACAAAATGCTTGAATGTTATGGTGGGGTAGGGGGAATGGCCCTGGCTGCTAAGTAAAACACATTGCCTGAAACCCTGGTGATGCAGTTTGCAGTTCATTACCTTTTATCGAAATTTGCCGGTATCACTGAAAAGGCGCGCAGGCACCTCCGTCGCTCCCTTCTCCAACCTGTCACCATGGCGCTTGGGGAGAAGTGTGCTGCCGCATGCATTTTTCATTACTGTATCAGGCCTTCAAAGACCAGTGGGTCCCAGATATGGTAAATGCATTTCCCCCAAGCCTGATTGTCTGTCAGGCATTGTTCAATGGAGATAATACGCCCGAGACGTCTCATTCACGCACACACACAGCCACGGAAACGCATGAAATGACGTGATGTTTTTTTTCAACTTTTTTGGGGCCAGAATCTTAGGACTTGCCTTTCCAAGGGAAGGGTCAATATTTATTTGACTTTCAAATTTAAATAACAGTCAATCCATCCATCCATCCATTATCTAACCCGCTTATTCCTGGTCAGGGTCGCGGGGGGTGCTGGAGCCTATCCCAGCATGCATTGGGCGAGAGGCAGGAATACACCCTGGACAGGCTGCCAATCCATCGCAGGGCACACACACCATTCACTCACACACTCATACCTATGGGCAATTTAGAGTCTCCAATTAGCCTAACCTGCATGTCTTTGGACTGTGGGAGGAAACCGGAGTACCCGGAGGAAACCCACGCGGACACGGGGAGAACATGCAAACTCCACACAGAAAGATCCTCGGCCGGGATTTGAACTCGGTAGCTTCTTGCTGTGAGGTGACAGTGCTAACCACTGCACCAGTCAATTAAAATATATTTATGGATTCGTTTTTTATTTATATATTCCCTTGTAGGCATATCTGGATACCAGTGTACTGTGTGTGGAGGACATTGGATGAGAGGTTTTGCCAAGCTCATGTTCCAAAAGTGACTTCAGCCCAAACAAAGTGGAGTTATCTGTGGGGACCTAAATGCTCCTGACATTGGACTACATAATTCGTATCCAGCACCAGTTGAGCAACGGCGAGTATGCTTAGGCTACTGGAGTAAGCAAAGCAATGGGTGTGTATGTGAGGAATCAGAAGTTCCTCAAGGGCTGGGGAAAAAAGTCTTTCACAATTTTTTATTGACATTTTTGTTAAAATGAAATGCTGTGACACAGAACACTTTGGATAGGATTTGCACATAAACATCAAGGTCTGAATTTTGAACAGCTGATGAAAAATTTCAGAGGAAGATGTTGACCATAGAAGAAATATTTGACATGATGTTACACTAGCAGTTGACATTATGCCTGCAACCAACCTTAGTTTTTTCTAGAGGAGTTGAGTAAAACACATGTTCAGTTTTGTGCAATTGAAACAACAATCAGATGACTTGATATGCTAATGCAACTCTCCTACAAACCATTAATTGTGTAGCCACTTCCAATTCAGTAACAGCAGTAACAATAAATAAAATATATATATTGTATTTTTAATGATACGGCTGTATTTTATGATAGCCTACGTTTTACTGTCAGAAGCCACTTTATCACCATTTTAGAATGGTTCTATATGGGTTTGAGCACTGAAGGCTCGGACAAGCGCGTATGCCCCTTTATTGTGGATTCACCTGGATTCCCACCGTCTCGTCCCCTCCCACAGTAATCCCGTGATTGACAGACCGGGCTCGCAGTGGATCCTCCTTCCTCTTCGCGCTGCTGCTCTCATCTCTTCTCGCCTGCGCTGGAGGCTCAGTAAGTTTGTGCACAGGGATGCGGGCGCACAGAGAAGCCTGAAAATGGCTCTCCATTGGATTTACCCATCCCTTCTCAGCATTCTATTGCTCATACCGACCCAGGCCTTACGGAATTATCCGGACAATGAAGGTAGGGCACACAAAAATTGCTTTGGAATTTCATTGAATTTATTACGGAGGTTTGGGTAATGGAAGCCCCCTTGAATTCAGTTCACTTCGGTGCAGTCTCGGTGGATGCGGTGGTGAGGGCATGAATGATGCATACTACAGGGAAACGACCAAGAAGCGTGGAAAATAGTTTCAGGTTTTTTATTTTTTTTTACAGGGTAGCCTACTCGCATTAAAATTGAATGACGGGTATGCTTTATTGTTACATTGAAATTTTTTTTTCAACCTATGCTATTCTACAACTGCAACTTGCAAATGTTTTATAGTTTTCGGATGTTTCATGCTTAGTGTAAAATGGTTAGAAAATAAATTAGTCTGCATACAACGTGAAATAGCCTACAAATAAATAAACGAATACATTAATGAGTAAAGGAGCTCAATTGTAGGGTAACAAAAATACATTTTAGGTTTAAAAATATACTAAACAAAACCTTTTAAACCCTTCAGGTCAGAAATGCACTACTCAACTAGCTAAACTCAACTTTTCAAGGATTTCAGTGGCTACCGAGTGAAGTTCTTCTTGGAAATATAAATAAAAAAGTATTTCTAAGGAAAATGTTGTAATATTTAAAAAATCTTTGCTTTTAACAATGTCTTGGATTTTAGATGCGACTTTACCTAGGTAATTTATTTTGACGCGAAACGTCCGCTTTGGGGGGTTCCCGATGTAGCCTATAGCCTATCCTACACATATAGGCTATAGCACTCCAGTGATCTGAGATTTAAGAATTTACTTTGTGTTCGTCCATAGCTATACCCGCAGATCACCTACAGTCCAGTCTGTTGTAACCTATATTACCTCGTTTTTGAACGCCTTTCTTAAGTAGCCTACACTAAACACATAGGCTACTATATAGCCTACCACTTTTGTGTTTGAAACAAAGCGTGATTCGTTAGATTATTCCTGTAAGCAAAACTCACATATTTATAATTTTGCATATCACATATTGAAATTTAAAAGTGTGAATTAAGCCACTCTTTTCGTCTTGAAATGATAACCGTATAGCCTGCACTTCAGCATTCCATATAAATTATTAACAGTTGTGACAAACGTGGATTTTACCTGTACATTAATTGAAATGGTAGGCTAGTTTATGAGCTTTGCGTAAATCATCGCGTTCCAGTGCATGCATTATTAAGGCTCTTGGAATTACGTTTCAGGATTTGTGGATAATGCGTAATTGCTAGCTTATTGCTATTGCCTATTTGTCTTCTGCTGTCAATTCGAAGTTGATTCAACAATATCGCGCAGATCGCCTTGTAACGTCACACATGCCTGTCCGGTAGGAAGGCTTGACAAATGACCGACGAACTCCATCGAGACCTTTTCCTTAGCTTGACAAATAACTACGCTATGGAAAATCGCACAATCGAACTGAAGTACTTCATTGTCTTCTTACATAATGATATTCAGTCGAGCTCATTTGAATTAATGTAGGCTAGGCAATGCCACAAAAGACTTTATGTGATAGACTACTGTAAGAGCCCATATTGCAGAGAGAATGAAACAACAGAAGCACAGTAACCTAGGCAAACAGGCTCCTTGTTGAGGCAATTAAATATAGTGACCTGTGGATTGATGGGGGGGGGGGGGGGGGGGGGCGTTATTAAGTTAAAAAGGTCACCTTAAAATCATGGTAGCCCTTCTCAGTAGACTATAGGGTGTTTGAAACCAGCCAGTCCACCCTCCACCCCTCCCCCCAACAATAAAAAAAAAAAACACACATTATACTATGTTACAGCCAAGCCACTAGTGATGAAACAACCACTTTAGCAAAATTCTACATTGAACCGATTGTTGTCCTGAGAAAAAGTACATTGAACAGATTGTTGTTCTGAGAAACCCGCCATTGGCTTGAACATGCTTTGCTTTGAAAGATAAGAGGTGGTATGGCATGGGTAGTCCTTGGTTGTACTGCTGTGGGGTGGCTCTGTGAGTTATTACTGATGCAGACCAAGTTGTAGAATCTCTGATGGGAACTGAAGGGATTTGAGGTGGCAGACCCAGATGTGGGTGTTAAGCAGCTGGAAACCTGGACAGGAAATGGGTTTGGATGTATGTTTTGTCCAACAGTCTGTGCACACTGGCCCCATATTCCATCATGTAGGCCAGAGATGTCTGAGAACATTATGTGTGTGTGTGTGTGTGTGTGTGTGTGTGTGTGTGTGTGTGTGTGTGTGTGTATTTGTGCATATGTGTGTGCGCGCGGACGCATGCAAACTGGTTCTTGATAAGCAATGTGATTAAGTTAAAGAGATCCTGTTTCCATGGGTTTTCTTTGAAAACCAAGTGCTGCATCATTCTTTTTGTCTGCAATGACAGTCTAAGCAGATTAAAGAAGATATTCTCCATGGACTCAGTGAATGTGATTGTAATTGCATCCTATTAGATGTACTGTTTTAGTCTGAAATCAAGTTCCTCTGCTAAGCAGACTGCAATCTTGAGCCATCTGAGTGTCCTGCAGTTTCTGAGCCAAACAGCAGATGGCACCCAGGCAGCTCTTTTTGACGCTGATGTTTCTGGTACCTCAGCTTGTAGTTTATATTATTTATGCACGCGTGTACGCGTGTGTGATTGATTGATTGGCACAAAGTCAGAGAACTAGTCATTAAAAAAAGAGTAACACCTGAGTGAACCCTTTAATTGGTTACTCGCACTGTTTATTTGTGTCCTATGGTATTACTGTCGATAACAACGAACAACTAATAATAAGTAGCACACATTCAGCCAAAGATTGTAAGGGGGACATGGTAAGTTGAAGGTATTTTCCTTCATCCATAGCCAAGGTTGCAGTCACCCACAACTCACAATAGATTTGTGAGTCTATGGTGACTCCTCAGGGTAGCAGATCATAATGCCTGTGTGCAAATCAGTGACAGGTTGCTTTTTTTGTGTTGGTTATATAAGTGGAATTTACCTTTTTGTCATAATAGGTAACATTAGTATAGTGCTGTGCACTTTAATTTTCTGCTGAGCTCAATCTCTTCAAAGAGGAAATTTCCATATTCTTTTTATGTCCTAATGGTGTCTTGAGCTTTGGGAAAAATGCTTCAAATGAAAGAGTTCACACCGCTCCACATGACCTTGTCTTAGCCTTATTTGTTGGGGCCTCACTCCGAAACAGACAGTACTGCCTTGCTAGCAAAATAGATCCGATTGGAATTGTTTGCAACCACGAAAACTGCCAGGCGAGATTTTGTCGACAGGTCTGCTTCTCACTTTAGTCTATGCGGTCGTTCCTTTGCGTTCATATTTTTTCAAAGCATGAAATTATACACAATGGAGCTGATGAGATGATCACAAGGAGAGTTTTTTATTCTCATTAGGGCTGGATGTTGGGGCGAGATCTTGCCCGCTGATTTCGTTAGCGAGGAGTTCTAATTTGGTGTCAGCGCTCCTTAGGGCTTTGATAAGGTATTAGCATGTGAAAAGGCCTCTGCTGGGCCCACACTGAGGAGGGTGGGTTAGAGGGGACCGGATTCGCTAAGCTCCCCCATACGAGCGCTCTCAGAACAAAAAGCAAAGCTCTCTTGGACAATGAACTTGCCCCCCCTCCCTTCAACATCTCAGTCTCGATCTCACCCTGTTCTCCTGTGCGCTGAGTTGTAGTTGAGGTCACAGTCTTCCCTTGGCCTTGGGTTTGCTTCCAGTTGTGCAAAAAAGTGTAAAACCTTTGTTTTGTTCCTGCTAATATAATATTATACACTATGGGGATGAGACTGGATATTCTCTAATGTCAATATTCGGCCATGAGGTAGCAGATCGATTAACTGGTTCAGTATTTGAATGCTTGCTGATTAAAGGAAAAGCATCCAGAGTCGCAGAGCCTAAGAGACCTGCATAAAACCAGCTGGCGATATTATTCATTTTCTGGCCTGTAAGCATGGGTGAGTGTGGATCAACTTGCAGTGAGCCATTATTACACACAAACAACAGGGCCTGGGGCAAGAAGACAAAAATGGTGTGAGAAATTTAATATTGCTTTCTGGGAGCCATAGAATTTTTAAATATCAGGTGCCAATATTTTTAAAATATGCATTCCTCTTGTGTACACACATGTAGATTAGATATAATAGGCTATTAAAGCGGTTGTTGCCTTGGGTTGGGGCACTGGTCTTTTACTGATCCAGAGAGTTCTACCCATACACTCCCATCTGCAGCCCTCCACAGGCCTGACACCAGGCAGCTGTCTTTGCAATTCAAAATTACAGGCCCTGGTATTGATCCAGCTGTATGTAACTGGTCTACTCATTTAGTGATTAAGAAAATAACAATGAAAAAACCTCATAACATGGTCTCTCCGTACCTGACGCACAGCTGTTTCTCTTTCATTTCGTGTCTGAGGCAGGATTCGTACGGCAGCCCTGAGGGGACAAAAAGGAAAGATATTTGTCTTTTTTACGGAATCCCTCCGGCAACGGCTGTGCTCGCAACCGCTGTTTTCCTTGAATGGGATTTTCAGGTTCATAGCAATTTGATTGTACAGTTTGGATTTTTGCATTAGTATTGAGGTCGGTGCATTGCCTTATGACATTAGTTGCTTCAGCAGGCACTTATCAGGAGGGAAGGCTTGCTGATGGCCCTGCATGACATCATTCTATAATTGCTTGGCAGATGTCCTTATCCAGGGTCTCATGCAGTAGTACATCTCACACACTCGGGCATCCAGCTGTGCCGAAGTTTGCTCCGGGCTGCAGTTGCGGTAGTCATGCGTCCATTAGCATGAATTTGTGCCACTTTAGAATGTCAATTTGCCACTTTTGTGAGGCCTGGCTAATAGACACAGGCATTCCATGCTCTGAAGTGAATGGTAGCGGATGGAGTATGAACCTTGGTGTATTGGTAAGTCAACGGTTCTGGAAAACGCTACATATTTGGCCTAAATGGACATCAACCCTCTAAGTGTTCCTGCATATTTTCAACAAAGATTGCTCATAACTCAAAACGTGTAATAGCACTTATTTTAGCCCACCATTAAATGGTTAAGGCTAATGAAGACAGTGGAAAGATGCGCAAAGCCTACCCTGCATCTCTTGACCACAGTGAAATATCCATTGTCCTATGATTGCGCCAACTTCTGGATGCAGGGATCTGTCAAATCAGTGCGCTTTCCAAAAAAGCAATTTGGAAACACCTGTCTTTGTGGTTGCTGTGCTCAGCTGGAAGGAATTGTTTTCAGTGCCCAAAGGTAAATTTGCTTCATGATTCTAATGGAAACAGAGGTGCTGGCTCACCTTAGATTTGAACCGATGACCCTCAAGTAAAATGAGCATCTGCTAAGTGAGTTTAGTGAGCTATACAAAAATCGCTGACTAATAATAAAAAACCAACACATGCACACACACACACACCCTTCTGAAAATATCAGCATGTGAAACGCATATGCCTTCCTCCATGTTCTTCATATTTAATAATCATGTATAGTTATTAATAATAATCTATCGCCGACTGGAGAGGGTTGGAGGTCACCGCAATTTTTACGCTTTTCAACTGGGACAATTGCATTCATTGGCAGGCGATGTGTCAGGCAGGTGTAGCGCAATGGACGGCCCTCGGCTTGTTATTACGTGCATGGCCTTCAACCGAGGAGCACGTTGATCTTGACTCCTGCCTCTCATGTCCTTAAGCCACGCTCTCCCAGGTTCGTGTCCTCTGCTAGTTTCTATGCTCTAACATGTGACTCATTTCCGTAGCGTACGATCGACATGACAGCAGCCAGGAGAGACTTAAACCCAACCCGTTATCAACTGGCAGAGTGCTTTTTTCTCATCCATTTCCTTTGCCAGGTAAATATTGCCAGAAACGGCCTGTATGTAGTTGTGTTTGTTGAGGTGGAATGTCGGCGGTGAGACACAATGGAAACGGTCAAAAAGTGCTTTAAAAAAAACCGAAACATTCTTTTTTTTTTTGTTAAATCAGCTGCCGGTGCGTAGTCCAATTCTTTTCTGCCGAGAGAGGGGAATGGTGTAATTCACACAGAATCATCCAATTATTGAGTGGAATTTAATAGACAATTTAGCCGAAATAAAATGGAGAAGTCCTGTGAAATGAAGTAATAGAAACAGCAACCGTTAATGCCTCCTTCTCTCCTTCATCTCTGCTCGATATCGTCGCCCAAGTCTCAGCTGGGAAGCTGTCTGAGCAAAGTTGTTTTTTTCTCGTACAGATACTTGTCTTGTTTGTTTTTGATTGGGGAAAAGTTATTGATTTACCCTCAAGGCCAGGTTAATCAAAATCATTGACCCGGCTGCTAGTTAATAATTAGAAAGACATCACACAAGGCACTTGCCACCTCACTGAATTAAAATAGTTTTTCCAGCCCAAAAAACACTTACTTACGTCTTACTTTCAAAGTGTTGACTTTTCCAACGTTTCATATTTAAGAAAGAATGCCCTTCCATTTGTGGGAATACATTCATTGTGATGTACTGTATCCCTGGTAGAAGTTGCTGTATAGCAGTGCAGGCGTGCTAGCTAAAAAATGGTACGTGATTATGATGATATATCACAGAGTTCTCTCGTGCAGTGTTGGCACCGGATGTTGTAGCCCTGTGTCAGTTAGTCTGGTGCAAAGCGTAAACAGTGGGGGGCCTGACAGAGCTGGCAGTGGGAGCTGATTTTTCTGGGTGGCCATGTTTGCCAGAGCTACTGTCGTTGGTGCTACCATCAGTGGAGCTGCAATCTTAGGCACGAGTGCAGATATGAACCCGATTAGGTATTTACAGTTGAAGTCGGAAGTACACTTAGGTTGAAGTCATTAAAACTCATTTTTAACCACTCCACAGATTTCATGTTAGCAAACTATAGTGGCAAGTCAGTTAGGACATCTATTGTAAGTAATTTTTCCAACAATTGTTTACAGACAGATTATTTCACTTTTAATTCACTATATCACAATTCCAGTGGATCAGAAGTTTACATACACTAAGTTGACTGTGCCTTCAAATTTTTTATATTTGGCCGCATATCCTTGTATGCCATGACTTCCTGATGTCTGTGACCCAACAACATTAAAAGACTCTTGATATCTTATTTTCTGGTATTCTTACAGGCGATACTATAATGTCTCTGCATTTGAATGGATCTCTATGGGAATTGAGGGGTGGGACTAGATTTAGCTGTAAATTACACTGGAACAGTATGGAACACATGGTTGGCTAAATGGCTGTAAGACATCAAGGGTCTGACGTATCAAACAAGCCTTAAATCATCACTCTGCTGCCAGAAATACAGTAAATATGGATGGATAACTTGAAGGGTTTCTTCTCCTGACTTATTTTTCCATAGAGTTCAATAGGAAAACTTCCGACTTCAACTGTAACTTCAAAAGTATTTGGACTTTTCATTTATACATTTTATATATATTATAAAATCAGGCATGCATACTGACACACATACAAATTTGTGTGCATGGGTACATACTGGAAAAAGTGCTTCTGACCTGTTCTGTGCTGACACACATGCACAGACAGAATCACAAACACACACAAACATACAAACACGCACACGCGCACACACACACACACACACACACACACACACACACACACACACACACACACACACACACACACACACACACACACACATACACACATACACACACACACACACACACACACACACACACACACACACACACACACACACACACACACACACACACACACACACAGAAGAGGGGCCAGGTGCAAGAAAGCCAGCGTCTAGACGTCCTGAGGCTCGGCCCACACTGCTGTCTCTAACAAACCCCTCTACAGTTTGGCAAATGAACAGAGGTCATTTGCAGAACTCTTCATGAGATTCGACAGGGGCTGCTGGCAGGAAGACAAAAAAATCAAACATTAAAATGCTATTATTTCTTTTTTAGAGAAATCAGCAGTGCCTGGCTCTTTGTGGGAGGAAGAGCCGTAATGGTCTTGTTTCCCATACTTACTTGGATCAGTCTTGGAGGCAGCACCAAACACCGTTCTGTCTCTTTTGGGCTTATTTGTATGCTGTCGCAGTCGCAGTGCTAACATCAATCTTGTGTGTCTCCCCGTGGCCTACGGTTTGTTTAACTCTGACCTTTACTCCTTTCTCCGAAAGGAACAGATCTTGTTTGCTGCAGAGGTCTGTCTTTGGGCTATGTAGCTGAATGTTGCTGACCAGGCCATTGTCTGGTCTGTCTGCTTGAGAGCCCTCCAGTTACCGGGAGGCTATGCTCCGAGCAGGTTCTATATGTGTATCAGGTTTGTACCATTAATTGTATCCTATAGCTTGTTGTTTAAGTTTGACTGACCACTATGAGCAACAGATAGTTCCACAAACAGCTCAGTTGCAACAGTTAGGCCAACCTTTTCTCAGCTGGGTGAATATCCACAACCATTACCCTTGTGGTGAAATGACAGCCACACCAGAAATATAGTATAATCTAGTCACTGAAAGCAGTATTGCTGATATAAAAGAGGCATCGACAACTCCAGAGTTTTTCTCATGTGACTGACCCCCAGCAGAGAATCAGCTGAACATGGCAGGAGGCAGGATTACGGATGTCGAAAAGTGACTAAGGGAAGAGAGGGAAAGAGGGAGAGAGAGGGGAGAGAAAAAGAGAGAGAAGCTGTAGATCTGGAGAACTGACTCCTATCTGTAGTTGCTTTGGGTGCAAGGGAGGACCACACTGCAGAAGAGTGTGTGTGTGTGAGGGGGCAAGAGTGCGTCTGTGAAACCATGACACTCAGCTCTAGAAGAAAGGCTCTCCATCGCTGCTCCACAGACTGAGAGGACAGGACTGTGATCCCACCGTGGCCCGGAGATGGGGGACAGAACCTCGGACGCTTTGTTTCCCAGCCTTTCCCACACTCCCGGTCACCTCTAACAGGCCACGTCTGGGACTCGACGAATTTCCCACCATCCCCCACCCCCGCCTCAATGTCTGCTTGTCACACACCTGAGAGAGAAAGAGCAAAAAAATAGAGAAAGGACATAAGAACTATCAGAATGGCAATCAAAACTTAGCAGCAGGAGAAGAGGTCATCCTGGTTAATGTGCTTTTTCCTGGGCTTGGTGGCTGCTTTTAGCTCAGCTAGTCCGGGCAGCCCTGTCTGTATGCAGGCTGTGAGTCACTCCCCTCCGCACTCTTCTGTCGCTCCCCCCTCTTTATCTCTCAGTTCAGTTCAATCCAAATTAGCTTAAGCTGAATGACAATAAACAGGATGACGTTATCAATGCATTTTGAACACAAAATGACAAGACGCGTATTCTAAAGACATATATTACTGTCCCTTATTTGAACATCCCTTCCCTTAAAGAAAGAACACAAACATACAAATCAACAAACACTGGAATGTATAGAGATATATTACACTATGATTTTGAGATTATCTCTCATAGGTATGGAGCATGGTGCCTACTCAGCTAACACACAATGTAAACGCAACCTCAGATGGCCTTCTCATGCGCTGGTTTAGTGGCCCATGGGCATTTTATCCTCTTCTCCTGAGCACTCCTATCATTTTTCACCCATTTAGTGTTTAATCGCTTCCAGGAATCATTATCAGCGCAGTCATTACAAGCACCTCAATTTTGACCACGCCCGCTAATGTTACTTTCATTCTGCACCACCTTTGGGGACCGTTATTGAATGAAGCATTTCTCATGTTAGAAATGGCAGCAGTGCAGCTGCTGAGGATGATTGATAGACGGTGCTTTTCCTATTTGTCAGATCTTACTGGGTAACTGCTGTGCATGTCACCTTATGCTTCTCTTACTTTAAACAATGATTCCTCACATGTAATGTCGGCTGTAGTCATTTGCTGTGTGTGTGTGTGTGTGTGTTCCTGTGCACGTATGTTTACTTGTTTGCATGCACGTGTGTGTACGTTGTGTGTGTGTGTGTGTATGTGTGTGGGTTTATGAGCACATCTCTGGTGTGTTGTTGGCTGTAGTGTGGCTCATAGTGCCTGTGTGTGTGTGTGTGTGTGTGTGTGTGTGTATGTGTGCATTTGTGGGTATGTGTATGTGTGTATGTTTGTGTGTGTGTGTGCACGACTGCACGTGTGTGCATGCATATTGCTCGTTTGTGCTTATGTGGACGCTTACAACTAATTTCAAGCTATATTCATTATTGCAGAGTAGTGCTCTTGTATTGCCTCATATGCAGTCCTTTGATTCCTGAAACACATTGAACATGCTTGAAGCAGGCAGAGCTGTTTGGTTCAGCTGATTCCAGTTCAGAGAGTGCTGTGGGGTGGTGGAGCAGCTGTCAGCCCCCAGCCTGGCCCCTTGCTGTTGGTATGGGGTATTTGATTCTCAGTGGGTCGATTAAAGCAGAGCTCGCACAGAAAAGGCTGAGGATCGCAGACTATACGAAGTCTAGAAGAGCGGCACTCTTGCTGATCACGGAGGGACGTGCAGTGGGAAAGGAAAGAAACAAAGAGAGAAAACAGAGGGAGAATCTTTGAATTTAAGAGACAGGGGGATAGGGTGAAGGAGATAGAGAAGGAGAGGACAGCTGACTGAAGGAGATAGAGGGAAGAGTGAGTGAGAGAGAGAGAGAGCACTGGCAGGGGAGCCGGAGAATTGCTTGGAGTTTCCTGCTCAAACCAGTGCCCCACACTGTCGTCCCGGAGATGACATTAGCAGGCTTGAAATTGCCTCTCTTCTCCCTTTCGTTGCGAAAAGCAGACTCGCACTCTTTTTTCGACAGAAGTGTTGCGAGAACGTTCTGCGCCCTTTCCATTAGCGTTTTGTTTTACCGGTCTCAGTTCCTCCATTAAAAATGAGTTGAACAAATGGCCGCTGCTGTTATGAGCCGTTGCCAGGCGAAGATTAGCTAATGAGCCTCTTAACGACAAAAATGAGTCACCAAAAAGTTCATTACAAACGTTCCGGCTAATTAGATGCGACAACTGGAGATGTTCAACCCCCACACTTATGGACATCAGACATAATTCCCATTTCACTCGTCTTATCCTTGGTATTAGACGTTTATTACCGTGCAATCTGCCGTGCCTGCGTGCCTGCTCGTCCTGCCATGGATTCGATCCAACGACCTGCTGTTTCTGGGTTCTGACAGCTCCAGCACATGGTGCCCATGGCTGTTGAGAGCCGGGTTCTCAGCCTCATTGGGATCAGCCCGTCTCCTGAGTCAGTTAAAAAGACTTTGTTTTCTCAGTAGCAGTCAAGGCCGGACAATCGCATCCATCATTCAGATCTCAAATGCAAGCCAGACTCCCTTTTCCCTTATGCACAGTGGTACTCACAAAGGCACATGGCAAAAGTATTTCACTGTATGGTGCGGTGAGTGGCACCGTCTGCGTTGGCTGTGGATTAATGTGTCTTTCAGCACTGTGGGAATTCATGTACAGTGTTGACTGTGCATCTTTTCTTTACTTGTGCAGAGCATGCAGCAAATATATATATATATATATATACACTGCCTGGCCAAAAAAAAGTTGCACACTCTAATATTTCGTTGGACCACCTTTAGCTTGATTACGGCGCGGATTCGTCGTGGCATTGTTTCGACAACCTAATGCAACGTCATAACATTTATTTCCGTCCAGAGTTGCATTCATTTTTGGCCGAGATCTTGTATTGATGACAGGAGAGTCTAACCACTCCGTAAAGTCTTCTCCAGCACATCCCAAAGACTTTCAGTGGAGTTAAGGTCAGGACTCTGGTGGCCAATTCATGTGTGAAAATGATTCCTCATGCTCCCTGAACCACTCTTTCACAATTTGAGCCCGATGAATCTTGGCATTGTCGTCCTGGAATATGCCCATTTATGGGATAACCTGGTCATTCAGTACATTCAGGCACTCAGGTGACTTCATTTTATTGCTGCATAACGTTGCTGAGCCTAGACCTGGCCAATTGAAGCAACCCCAGATCATAACACAGCCTCCAGAGGCTTGTACAGTGGGCACTATGCATGACGGGTGCAACAGAAACTTTTTTTTTGGCCAGGCAGTGTATATACAGTATATATACATACATTTGTTACAAATGTACCCACATTTGTTATTTAGCCAGAGAGTTATGTAGACCTATGTAAAAATGAAGTAAAACTGTTGAATCATATTGCATGGTAAAATGGCTTGTTACAAGGCAGCAGTTTAAGACGAAAATGATAACATCTCACCATCGACGGAATGATGCATTTCAAGAGGGTGTTATTCATTCCCCATTTTTATGCAGGGGCCGGGAAGGGGGTGGGGGAGATGGGCAAAGGGAGTCGAGGGGAGGTGGGTGTCTCCGTGTCCCGTGGTCACACTGCAAAAAGAGTGTTTTGGTCTCACGTAAAACCAATTTTTTTCTTTCACATATTAGCTTGTTTTAAGTTACTGTTTGCTTGACAAGTGAAATTTCCTTACGCCATTGACAAATCTTGAAATGAGTCAAACTCTCTCCGCTCATTGTCAATATTTTCATCTTATTTAGCAAAAAAATGTCATATGAATAAGATTTTAAGGCTAAATATAAGACTAAAATACTTGTTGAGATTATTTTTTGGTTTTTGCAGTGCACCTTCTTGCCAGCTGCTCCGGTGCACCCTGTGGGGCCTTTGGTCTCTTTCTGAACCTGTTGTCTGCCCATCTGTCCACCCACTTGCTTTTCGCTCTCTCTTTCTCTCTCAGAACATGATGTAACACTCCCATCTAGTTGATGATAATCAATAAGCATGCATGTCCCAGAAACCAGATCCGTCCTAAATCCCATGCTGTGTGTGCTTGTGGAAGCTGATACAGTGCAATACTCACAGAGGTGGCCTTAGCTACAGAGCATCATATTGAATCGTTGGGTCTGTCAGTGCCCGCGTGCTGTAAACATACTTACCTGCACGCTGGGCTGGAATCATTAGAAATATGTTAAACCAAAGTTGGTTGTTGTTTGTTTGGCATATTTTGAGTTATACATTTGCAGAGGTTAGCATAAGGTGTAATAAATATTTGAATGTGCAGTTATGCTGCTCGGGGACATTTAAAAGATGTATTTCTAAAATGTTTCTACCCCATTTCTCACCCAGTTTGTGAAGGCCAAATGTATTTATCAGCAGTCATTATTGCAACCTCCACTGTCAATTCGGGAGAGTGCACATTTTGAAAGTCGGGCTTGCACAGACACAAGTCGGAGGAACACACTTCATGCTCACCTTAACAGGTGACACGTAGCGGACACTGGTGTGCATTGAGACGCTATCATCCTGGGTGTCTGAAAGTGGGTGATGTTAAAGCCAACCGAGCAGTGCCCTGCCAGGTTGCCGGCCAGAGCTGATACCAGACTGTGGTACAGGTCCTTACACTAGAACTGTTCCTTAACAGGATGAGCCACCCAGCAGCCCCAAAAGTTGTATTCTTAATCATAAATATTAGGTCTTTTATTTGGCAGGCTAGACTTCTGATGTATCACTTTAAAATTCACAATAGGCATTTAGCAGATGCTTTTAGCGAAACTGGCTTATGGCTGCATTTAACAAGGCTAGAAAACCACCACCAGTGCTAGAGAGAAGTAAAGCTGCAATCAAATCAATGCTTACCACAAGACCTGCAAAGTAACAGATGGGTTACCTCTCTTTTCATATAAAATTAGAATTTCAGTGGTGTCTGAAAAGTTGGATATCAATCCAGAAGGGCTGGCAGGAGCCCACTATTAATCTGAATTCAGTTGTAGGCCTATGTCGACACACGGTCCTGCCACTTTGAATAGTTGGTTTGACATTCTGCTTTGTTGTGACCCTCATTCACATGGTTTAGCCATGTGGTCTCCATAGATTCCCCTGCCGACCCCATGTTTTCTTTGTCGTGCATGGCCCCCATTGATCGCTTTTGTGGTATTGCGTTTAAAAAATCTATAAAGGTGAAGGGGGAAAAATACTTTTTAACTTCATCATCAAAAGAAACACGAACGTACAACATCAGAAATTATAAACTTTGTTAAAAATTAAAAACAAATAAATGACCGTTTCTGTCTTGAAATAGCAAGCTTGCTACTGATAGCAGTTTCCAGATGGTATGAGCAATTCTGACATAGATCTGTACCTCCTACTCTCATGAATTCCACTACCTGACAGCAGTAATATATATTTATAATTGATACTAATTATAACTCAGTTAAGTTCCTTACAAAAAGACGAAAATTTGAGTACTTTAGAATGTGCATATTGTCCAATTTTTCTATCATCAGCAAACTATTTTTACCGCCATTACATACATATTTGTTCATTCTTCCTGGGTTGCCTAATGCTGAAGGACGCAGCGCATTAATTTTAGTGCACAGGCAAATCTGGGCCAAGGTGAGCCTCCTAAGGTTCTGGAACAGTTGGTTAAACTCCCCGCTATGCCGGAGAGTCAAGTGGGGAATTGAAATAGAACTTTCAGACGGCTTGAGATTGTGTGCCGAAAACTGACGGAAGATTGGGCAGCGGGAAGCAAAAAAAAAACCCAAAAAAAGCGTGCAGAACGTCTGATTGGCCCGTCTCTCAATACAAATGACGGGCATGTTACGCCATGTTGCCTCATCAGATCAGACGCCGGCAGGCCAGCAGAGGGTCAACTCAAGAGGGGAGGATGACTGATTTGTTTAAAGTATTCATTTGGTTCCTTTGTGCAATGTGGCATTGCGGCTCCATTGATACGTTTAATGCTCAGTCTGGCTCACCGTAAAGTCTGATTAGATGCCGCTGACTATGATCCACATCCACATAGGCAACATGACTAATGTTTAGATCTTTAATCTCTGAATGGTGCGGCTTAGGCCTGGTTTAGGTTACAAATGCAGTGGGGCTGCATGCGTTAGATCATTCCCTGGGGAGAGATGGAGATAGAGAGAGAAAGAGAGAGAATGCGAGACCTTTTTCTCTGCTTTAATTCTCCCCCAGCCTGAGACACTGTGTAAAGGGCATCATCATGAATCACTGCAAGAACATCGACTTGACCAGGCAACATCGCCGAGAGGCATTTAAGCATTAAAAAAACAAACCCTAAGACAAACACAAGGAGAGATTCACTGCGATACACGCAGTTCAGTGTTGAATTATTGAGTGTTGAGTTTTCAGAGTCATCACCTGTAGGTTTTTGAAATCCCAGGCTGCTGGAGTTGGAAGATAATCTTGAGAGAATGAGGATTCCATCAACGGTTGTCTTTAGCATCGACGTACAAATTAAATGATTTGTGTTGATTTTTTTTGTTACAAAGTTTGGCAACCTAATTTTGGTGTTCACTGTACTTGCCAAACTTTGTGTGTGAACAAAAAAAGAACATTGTGTTTCCTCATTAGTCAAAGCTAAGGGTAAAATGTTTCTTGAATCCTTGCCTGATTTTGCTGTGAACAGAAATAACAGAATGAAGGAAATTGACTTCCTGGCTCTATCAGTACACTGACAGTGCATAACATTAGTATGAATTCTAATTACTTTTAAAAACTCTTTTAAAAGTTTTATTGTGCTCCAATCTTATTGTTCATACTTGCTAGTTCATTATTTTTGTTGTATTTGGCTGAGGACCAGTCAACATAAATAGGCCTAATGAGAGAAAACATTGTTTTGATTTACATGAACTTCCTGCCTGAGTCATTGGGATGCAGGTGAAAGAGAGCAACGTGTTTGCGTTCATCCCAAACATGAGGAGATGTATATATATCTCTAATTATAATTTAAATTTAGATGGATTCTATTTCAAAGTTTTTCATTAAAAGGAGGCGACACGTGCTCGCACTGTAGAACCGAGTTGTTGATATGGGCTGTGAACATGGAACATCTGCAGATTGGAAGTAATTAAAAATTAATCATTCACTGTGCCGGGACTTTAATTGGTTTGGAATGAAGCTGAAAGAGGGAAGTACAGTTCAGAGATGCACGGGGGGAAAAAAACAGACTCTGGAATTTAAATAGGCGTTTAAAAGGCCTCTTAACCTTTCAAACCTTTTTTTTTTTAAGCGGTCTGTACAAACACCACCATTCCACCCTGTCTCCACCAATAATAAAGCACCGTGATATCTGTAATGTCCGTTTTCGAAACGTTACTGTGTGCTGCAACTTTTACCACACAATAAACGACTGAAATGTTTGCTGTTCTGCCTAAACTGACATTTGAATCGAATGCGTTTGATTTAATCTAATATGCTTTAAAAAAAAATCAGGGCTTGTTTGCCTCTGTCTTGTAAAGGGGTCACTGATTTTCTATTTTGTATTTTTTTTATTATCGTAATGGATAACAGAAGGAGTAAAATAAGACAAGTACGGCTAATGAACTGCCGACTGGCCCTAGGCAAATGAGGAAGTCGATAGTTCCCTGCCTTCCAGCCGCTTGTCTATGAGTGGCCTGATAATTTTGGAAACAAATATGCCTAATTGAGGGTCCAAATGGCCTGCTCTCATCAGGATGGCATGCAGGCTCTTTGGGCCTGAGTGATTAATGGTGCCTGTTTCTCTCTCATTTCCAGTTACTCTGCTAGACTCCATGTCCGCCCTGGGAGATCTGGGCTGGGAGGCGTACCCTGCTGAAGGGGTGAGTACCGACCAGCCGTTACTATTAGAGACGCGCATAGACACATGCGCGCACACACACAAACTTACACACACAGTCACACATAAAAACACATTCGCACACATGCACACATATGCTACATTCAAACACACATACACAATTCAGATTACGCACTATTACTGTTACACGCACACACAAAGGAGGTGCATAGTGTTCCACAGACGTTCTCTCCCCCAGTACTGTCGCTTTTCATACAACTGCCGCACCTCATAATATACTGTACACACCCAAAATTACCGCAGCGGCACCGACTCACAGCCTGCTCTGAAACAAGGAAGTACATATGGTAGGCAGGGCCTCGGGCTCTAATGGCATCCCCATAGACACAGCCGCCGGTCGCGCGCGGAAGGTTAGCCGGCAGCGCAGGAGAAGAGCTCAGGAACAGGGAGGCCGGGCCATAGAATGCGCACAGCGTGAGTTTCTCCAGCTGTCAGCCGCTTTATGAAGAATAGAAGGTGATGGATGCCTTCATCTCCTTAATGCCTCACCAGCAGTGACTTAGAAAATAATCAACTTAATAAAAGCCCCATGCCGGGCCTCCAGGAAAATCAATCTTAAAGTTTGAGGGGGATGGAGGGGGGGGGGGGGGGGGGCGGCGGCTTAAATGATTCAGCAGCAGAAGAATAGCGGTGGAAAGATCACCAATCACTGGCCTCGCTCTTCACCCTAGGTCGAGAGAACCTGCAGCAGGAATGAGGGGATTCGGAGCGGGGCAGCGTTTGGATTTTTTAAATATTTATTTGAAAATGTAAACTTGTTTTGCAGGCGATGTGATGCTTCTCCACATATTGAGAAGAAACTAGTGTTCATCACTGTAAAGATTTACAGCTTCCAGATTAGTCACACCACCCGAGACTGCTGTGTGAAAACAATAAAGGGTGAAGCAGGTTGATGTCTTGTGGGGTTTGAGAAATTCTGAAGCACTTTTGCGTGGTTTTTTTACATCCACTGCTCAGGTTTATCACACTGGCCAACGCTACCACGCCACATTAAAAAAAAACTTAAATAGAGGCCATGGGTGGGGCAGACTGCTCTTCAAGATGGCATTGCTGCTCAGTGTCTTCTGATACCTGGCTCACACTCCCCTGCCCGGGAGCTGTCGACCGTTTGGTGACCCACTGCAAGGCTACAGAGCACAGCTGGAGATCCGGGGAAAGAGCTCCATTCCAAATGCCTCCTGACTCGTGGGGAAAATGTCTTGTGTCACACTGACACAGATTCTTGTGATGGCAACCTTCCAAAGCTAATGCTGGATAATGCAGGCATACGCACTTCAGAACGAGTCTTTCCGGCCCAGCCGAGTCTTCGAAATGTAACCTATTGTTGGAGAGGATCAGAAGGCCCCAACAAAAAAAATTTTTAAACTCCTTTTCCTCACATTTTTCCTCCCACAAAAAACTCTTCTTGCTCTTGAAGGACGAAGGTTTTGCATGTGGAATGTCAGCCTCTTTTTCGAGTTTCCCAAAAACCTGAAGAGTGGAGGGAGGGGGAAAAAAAGCCTTCCAACAGAGAGCTAATTGAAAGGTCCACCTCTGAGTCTTGCGTTTCATACGAGGGGATTACAACGTTTGACCTCCGACCCCTGATCTGTAGACAGTGTAATTGGTGGAGGAATGGAAAGTGAAGGTGGGGCGGGGGAAGAGAATTCCCTCAGCTTCCCCGCAAAGCCGCTGTTTAGGTCTCCTGGATATTTTCCTCGAGTGGGTCAATGGTACCCTCTGCCTCTTAACCCCTAGAGGAACAAGCCAGACAGAGCTGCTACAGAACCAGATGTTCAGGGCTTTGGAGGTGATCCAACCAGGCCATTTGGTGTTGTGGTTGGGGGGTTGGGGAGCTGGGCAGATAAGGGTTAACAGCGAGCTTGGGCCGAAGAATGTGAGGGAAAAAAATTATTTAGCCCACATTTCTGTTAAAAGGAGGTGTTCTTGCAGGTTTCAAACTAATTACTGCTTAAGTATCTCTAACCACTGGGTGATTGCAGGGGGAGGAAATTAAGCTAAGCCAATGAAGGGCCTCACTGAAATGTTGTCCTGGCATACATGCTCCGCTTCAAAGCAGTCCGATCTCCTGAAATGCGATGTCTGCATTGAGCGGGACCTCGCGGGTGAAGCGTTTCGATCGGTTCCCAGCCAAAGCCCTAATTAGAGATCAAACCTTGTGGCCCCAGTGTCAGAGGCTTTGATGGAGAGGGGCTAAGCTCACCACACTCTCGAAAACAGGCCCCGTGTTCGTGAGAAAGCTCTGCTTTTCTTAGAAAAGTGACAAATGGCTCAATAAGTAAATAAATACATAATTCCATAAATTTGGCTTTATCACCATGTAAATAATCCTTAAATGCCCTCATTTGTCAGCTTTCACAGATTGGAATACTATTTATTTTTTTTGGTCACCCGGTCACTCTATCTCTGTTGATTTTCCGGGCAGTTGTGTTCAGCGTGGTCAAGTCCCGGCTCAACGGCGTCTCGGCCCTATTGTGCTTTATTTATTTTTTTTGGACAGTGCAAAGCCGTTGCCTGGCAAGTCACGAAAAAAAAGAAAAAGAGAACTATTATTACTTTATTATAGCAATTGGATAAATGCGGAGAGAGTGGTTCCAATTCATCCAAATGAAGTCCTTCAGCACCGAAGTTCTGTAAGAGGCAGGTTGAGTGACAGGTGAATCACTCAAGCCTGTTTAGTGGACAAAATGCTTAACATAATGGATTAAACTTGTGCTAGGTTATTTGCATGCCAAGTATAATTTTTGTCAAGACTGCAGCCGTCCCCCCCCCCCCCCCCCCCAGCCATCCTCTCCCCCTACCCATAATGTATGCATTATGCAGTAGTCAAGGTCTGTTAGCATCTGTTCTATGGGAAATGACAAGGAAGGATTTGAGAAGGGGAGCTGCACTGCCCGGGACTTATGCGGCTGTGTGTGGAGAGAGACATGTAACAGGGCGTGTGCTTACTGCTTAGTAGCTCGTAAGAAGGCTGAGATGGGTTAACTGAAAGGCTTAGCTCTGAGATTTGAAAGTTTTCTATGTCCCAGATCAAAATCTCAGCAGCAAGTTTTTTTCTGGACTAAGATATTTGAGGAATTGCAGAGGAGTCATATTTGGTTTTCCTTCAGCGAAGCAGTGGGAACTGTGGTTATAAGGACTTTTTTTTGTTCTGTTTATATTCTCCGTATTTAAATGGTATTCATTGGGAAAAACATTTTTAAATCACTCGGGATAACAGTTTCTGCTCAGCGATTATTATGTAATGTAATCCATGTCGGCACACTTACACAATCTCACGCACATATGGATGAGCATGTATACACACACACACACACACACACACACACACACACACACACACACACACACACACGGACGCACATGCCTGTACTTGCATTAGCCAAGTAAGTTGTGTGGTGAAAGATGATTACCAGCAGCATTTTTTTTCCTGTTGAAATAAACATCAGTGAACATTGTAAATACCCTGTGTCCAACTAAACCTGCATTTACATATGAAATCCCGTTCCTCCAAAGAACAGAAGCTGCAGTTATGTGCATATGCCGACTGAGAATAGGGCTTGAAAAAGTATTTATCATTTTTAAGATACTAAGAACAAGAGCTGGAAAAAAACCAGCTGGCACACATACGTGTAGATGTATACACACACATGCAATTACTTAAGCACATTAGATATGCATATGCACAACATACTTGGCACACACTCAAACACCTGACACACACACACAGCCGACCCAAGGAAAAACAGGTTTGAGAGTTTTTTTCCCTGTGATTGTCTCACGTTTGTTTTCATCCTCTCTGTCCTACATTTGACCCTTTCTCTGACCAACCCCCCCTCCTCCCCGTCCCGCAGTGGGAGGAGATCAGCGTGATGGATGAGCGAAACACGCCAATGCGGACCTACCAGGTGTGCAACGTGATGGAGGCCAACCAGAACAACTGGCTGCGCACCAGCCACATCCCGCGGGACGGCGCCCACCGCGTCTACATCGAGATCAAGTTCACCCTCCGCGACTGCAACAGCCTGCCCGGCGTGCCGGGCACCTGCAAGGAGACCTTCAACATGTACTACTACGAGTCCAACAATGCCAACCTGTGGTTCATCAAGGAGAGCCAGTACGCCAAGATAGACACCATCGCCGCCGACGAGAGCTTCACCCAGGTGGACGTGGGCGACCGCGTCATGAAGCTCAACACCGAGGTACGGGACATCAGCAACCTGAGCAAGAAGGGCTTCTACCTGGCCTTCCAGGACGTGGGCGCCTGCATCGCCCTGGTGTCGGTGCGCGTCTTCTACAAGAAGTGCCCGCTGACGGTGCTGAATCTGGCGCGCTTCCCCGACACGGTGACGGGCGGGGACTCGGCCCTGGTGGAGGTGCGGGGCTCCTGCGTCAACGACTCAGAGGAGTTTGAGGCCCCGCGCATGTACTGCAGCGCCGACGGCGGCTGGCTGGTGCCCATCGGGCGCTGCGTCTGCAAAGCGGGCTTCGGGGAGCACGAGGGGCACTGCCAGCGTGAGTACTCGCCGTTTACCTTCTCTTCTTCCTCACCCTCACAACAAGGAGGTCAAGGTCACTGAAATGTCACTCCTTTAGTGGATTTTTCCAGTGAGGCAAATGTGTTGATTCAGGCGTTATTTTCTTATCGTTTTCATCATGCTGGTTTATTTCACTATCTTTGCCGTTTTTGTCTTTCTCTGTGTGAAAAAAAACATCATTCGGATAATTGCGGTGGTTTGATGAATCAGTTTGCATGCTTGGACCGCTTGTCCATGGCTGTGTGTAGGGTCGTGAAGTGAAAACGGAGTGGATGTTAGTCATCAAGGGGGAGGGGACCTCCTTGTGTTGTGGAATGAGAAATGGGGTACCCTGCTGACTGGATAAAGGCTGATGGATGTAGATTGGTAGTGGCAGCGAGACAGTTCTTTCCTGATGGCTGTATTACTGACAGCGTCCGGGTAGCGTCGTATCCCCCCTGCGGCTTCTCCTTCAGTGTAACCTGTTGATCTGTATAAAGATTGGCTTAGAGCCACTGTGACACACTATGTAGTTTACATGATCTGGTGTGTGTTGAAGCATTGCTGCTGGTGCGAGATTACGATGATGTTAAGCTTGTTAAGCATGACGCCAGCTCTGTTTATTCACCTCTGGAGTGCATAGGTTTGAGTACAATCTGTGCGCATGTTTATCCACGTTTTTGTGTGCAAGCGTGTTTGCCTGTGTGTATGCACTGCACTTGTGTGTATAGACGGCCCATATCTGCTAGTAAGTGTGTGTGCGTGCGCGTGTGCGAGTAAAAACATGCGCGTGTGCAAGTGTGTGCGTAAACTAGAAAACGGGGCCTGCTTTAGGATTGAGAATGAACTGTCAGTCCATGCGCCGATGTGCCGTTAAATATCAGAGTGCTAGCATTACAGAGGTGTCAGCTTCGCACTCATTATACTTGTCTTACAACAAGGCACAGTAATTAGCGGAGCTTAGTATCAGTCGCTGCACCACGGCAGTGATTGAAAACAATCTTGTTGTTTTTGAAGGAGGAGTAAAAGGCTTCCCCAGCAAAAGCGCGTGGGCTGCATCTGCCTAGCTTGTTCTCAGTCTTTATCTGTCTGTTTAGCTGGATTTCAGCCTCCAGCTACACCCCCACCACCAGCAATACAGACACACGCAGATGAATGAAGAGAATGCACCATAAAAGAATAACAAAGATTGAGAGAGCAGAGGGGGAGGGCGAGGACACACTAGACCTACGTCCTTTTGAAGCTTCATCAGAGCGTTCCCTCTCACCTGCTGCGCTGCGTGCCAGGCCTCCCAGCAGCTCACGGTGGGGCGAAAAAGCGAGCTCCGAAGGCCGACGATGTAAAGAATTCACAAAAGCAATGGAGTAAGAAACAGAGGGCTGTTCACCTTCACCGAGCTGCAGTCTTGTCTTATTACGTGAAGGACAGGTGCACGGAAAAGCAGCGCCCTTCTGCTGGCGGTTGGGGGGGGGGTGGGGGGGATGCTACGTCGTCACCAGACCTCAGCAGGTGTGGCTGAAAAAGGCGAGCAGGTGGCCCACAGCTGCCGAATGGAAACCATTTGAAGAAGCAGTGCCGTTTTGGCTCTCTCTTCTGCCGTCGACTGTGGGTAGAGGGGGAAACGCGCGGAAGAGGTGATTGTGGTGAGCGAGTAAGATCATTTGGACTGATTCTCATTGGGTACATGTGACTGTTGCTTTCCCGTTGACTGTGCCTGTAAATACTTTGGTTGCATACATGGTCACTGTATAATGGTGACCGACGAAGATAAAAGATTGTGGAACGTCACTTTGGAATGCACAGAGCAATGATGAATATTTACACTTATACCATCAAGCACCCGACATGTTTTTTGAAGTTTAAGCTGCCCCTGTCTATAACGCAAAGAATTGTGGGAAAGATGTGGCCTGCACTATATTCTACTGTATTGTACCTATAGGGCTGGGCAGTATACTGTATTTTTAGGTATACTGTTATAAGCTCACACAACGATTTCGCAATACCGTCGGCAACGGTATTTTAGTGTCTTTCGTCCAATGAATATCATTAAGAAACATGACGTGACGTTACAAACCATATTATAAACCATATTGATGATTATTGAATGTTTTTTAAGCGTAATAACAGTCATCTTTCTCTCTTGTCTGTGAACATGTCATGTGCTTTTGTCAGTCACGTGTAGGCTGCAAGGCCTCGCTGTTGAGCGGATGCCATATCACCACCCAAGAGATAGGAGTGGTATTGCTTTTTTCCCCCCCCGGAAGCTTCTCATGTGGCCTCTTGGATGTTTACTACCACATCAGATATAATTAAGGAAAGGAAATATAAAATAAAGCTGGTATGGCATGTGACGGCGGTGATTGTTATTTACGCTAAAGAAAATTTGTCATTAATTGTTGGTATGGTTTATCGCCCAGCCCTACCTGATACTTGGAAGTATATATTTTTATTTAATTCCAAACCTAGAAGCTTGGGTTTTTAAAAAATGTAATATTTTGTATAGTAGCCTACCATTTGCAGGTTGCACATTACAGTTTTTTATGTTTACTAGGCTATCCAATTTTTGAATGTTACACTTGTGTGTATTTTTAGAGCTTTATTGGACAGCACAGTGTAGAGAGATGGGAATAATGGGAGCGAGAGAGAGGGAAAGAATTTGAACTGTGGACGATGCAGCTCGCAATGGACGTATGGACGGTGCTGTACAGTCTACGGCACCAAGACACCCCAAACGTTTTTCATTTTATTCAATATCTCACACTGTTCAGTGTTCATGATACCAATAAAAATAGTGAAATTGATTATTACTGCATTTTTATTTATCCTTATTTTATATATATACATATATATATATACAGTACTTCAAGAAATTAGAATAGTGTGTCGAAAATCAGCATTTACTTCAGTTATTTCAGAGAATGAATGTTTTAGACTGAGTGTCACACTATCATCTAATTTACTCAAAACACCTACAAAGTTTATCTCAGTTTGGTTCAGTATGGGGAAGACTGCAGACTTGACAATTGGCCAGAAGACCATCATTGACACCCTCCAGAAGATGGGTAAGCCACAAAAGGTCATCGCTAAGGAGGCTGGCTGTTCACAGAGTGCAGTGTCCAAGCATATCAATAGAAAGTTTAGTGGAAGGGAAAAATGTGGCAGGAGAAGGTGCAGAAGCAAAAGAGATGACCGTAGGCTTCAGCGGATTGTCAAGCAAAGACGATTCCAAAATTTGGCGGAGATGCAGAGGGAGTGGACTGAGGCTGGAGTCAGTGCTTCAAAAACCACCACGTACAGACGTATCCGGGACATGGGCTACAACTGTCGGATTCCTCGAGTCAAGCCACTCCACTCATTCTCTGAAATAACTGAAGTAAATGCTGATTTTCGACACACTATTCTAATTTCTTGAAATACTGTTTTGAGGGTTTTCTGGAGCTGTAAGCCAAAATTATGAAAAATGAAACAAATAAAGGCTAGAAATATTTCACTTGTGTGTAATGAATCTATAATCTATGAAAGTTTCACTTTTTGAATGGAATTATGGAAAAAAAACAACTTTTCCATGATATTCAAATTTTTTGGAAAGGATCTGTATATACACTACTCACAAAAAGTTAGGGATATTTGGCTTTCGGGTGAAATTTATGGAAAATGTAAGTTCACGCTACAGTGATATTATACGTATCATGAAAGTAGGGCATTTAAGTAGAAGCATGCAATGGTGATTTCCTCATCTCAAACAATTTATTGAAACAAAAGCCAACAACAGTGGTGGGTATACCACAACAAAAATGTCAATGTCTCAATAACTTGTCATGTGCCCTTGAGCATCAATTACAGCTTGACAACGACGTCTCATGCTGTTCACAAGTCGACTTATTGTCTGCTGAGGCATGGCATCCCACTCTTCTTGAAGGGCGGCCCTCAGGTCATTGAGGTTCTGGGGTACAGAGTTACGAGCCTCTACACGGTGAGTCAGCTGATCCCATAGGTTTTCTATGGGATTCAGGTCTGGAGAAAGTGCAGGCCACTCCATTTGAGGTACCCCAGTCTCCAGCAGCCTTTCCCTAATGATGCGACCTCGATGAGCTGGAGCATTGTCGTCCATGAAGATGAAATTAGGCCTGTGTTGTTCATGCAGGGGCACAATGACTGGATTAATGATGTTATTCAGGTAGTATGGGCTTGTCACTGTACCATTCACAAAGTGTAGGGCAGTTCTGTATTGACTAGACACACCTGCCCACACTGTAACACCGCCACCACCAAAGGGTCGTCTGGTGACAACAGTGGCTGATGCATAGCGCTCTCCTTGACGTCTCCAACATCGTTGGCGGCCATCATTTCTGCTCAACGTGAATCGACTTTCATCAGAGAACAGCACTGAGGCCCACTGGTCCCTCGTCCAGCGTAAATGCTCCCTGGCCCATGCAAGACGATGACGCCTGTGCCTGGTGGTGTGGTCAGGTACCCTTGCAGGTCGTCTAGCACGCAGACCACGCTGATGTAAACGGTTTCGAATGGTCTGACGTGACACTTGGGTGCCTCTCACCTCCCTTAAATGTGCCTGGAGTTGAGTGGCATTCATCATCCGGTTCCGCAGGGCACTGTTCACAATGAAGCGGTCATCAGTGTGGGATGTGGCCAAAGGACGTCCACTTCTATGCCTTTCTGTGACTCTTCCAGTCTCTCTGTATCTCTGTTGCAACCTGCTGATGACACTCTGTGACACTCTAAGCTCAGTGGCCACTTCCCTCTGAGAACATCCTGTTTGAAGCCTCGCAATGGCGAGGTACTGTTGATCAATTGTTAGGTGTCGTCTTGGTCTCATGATGTCAAAATGTGAACAGCATGATGAAGAGGACTGTTTAAATACCAATTCTAATTGAACCAGGAAATTTATTGGTCGATTCATGGATCAAACACCTGTTGTGAATTTTGCCGTTCAGCTCCTTGTTAGAGAACAGCAAGTTGTGCAAAAAAGTACTGAAACATTGAATAGTTGGACATGTGCATTCAAAAGTTTAGAGAAGGTCAAATTAATTTCACCTGTAAAGGTTATAGTGCATTTTAGGTTCATCCTGAAATTTCACCCGAAAGCCGAATATCCCTAACTTTTTGTGAGTAGTGTATATATATTTAAATTTACTTCGTGTGTAATTTGTATTGGAAAACCAAATACCTTCAAATACTGTCATACTATCAATAATATGAAAAATATCATGCTATGTTGGCCATATCGGCCAGCCATAATTGCACCGTATTTTTTGGTGTGTGTTCTATGCCAAAAACAGGGTCCATATTCTGGGTAAAATGATCTCATCAGTTACTGGTTAGTTCTTATTTGTTGACTGTTAAAATGATTAGGTTTGATCTCATGTTCGGTCCACATGAAGTGTCAATGAATGGCCTTTTCAAACTAAATGGGCTGTTAGTTCTGTTCCAGTGAAACATTGGATAAACATTATTTAAAGCAGACAATTAATGTGTACTTTTGTAGAAACATTTGCATTTTCAGAGTATCAAGGAAGTTCGCCTAGCTAGCTACGTACGTTAGCCACTTTGTAATTTTAATTTGGCAGCATGAGGAATCTGCCATCTTGCCAAGGTAGTGCTTCATGTGACTGGTTACTTTTGAAGTGATTGAACAACGGTCCCTTGCTGGTGTGTGAAAATTCTTTACACATAAAAAATTTGCAGTTAAATTCTTTGTCTTCTATTTTCTCAAAAAAGGGTCCTGATGGAACTTATTTTCTTTCACTCCAGGCGAAACATTTTCAAGGCATTCAATCCAATTCCAAGTAATGTGTTGCTTCACCGTGTGCTGTTTTTTGTGCAACATTCTTAAAGGAATAGTACAAAATTTCTCTTATTGTTTCGGTGTTTTATACTATTTTTTGGTTAATTAAAAGTCATAACCCTAGTTCTGCTTTCCGTTAGTAACAGCGCAGGCATGGCGAACAGCAATATGTACTAAACTACTGAATTATTCAAATGAAATGAAGACAGAGCTCATACTGTAGGTTCATCAGAAGGACTAGTTCTGGCACTGGCTTGTTTATTTTTGCACTGATCATGGGGATTTTGTGAATTATATTCCATGGCAACAGATACACATACTTGTACTGTATATATATATATATGCAATATTTGTGACCAATTTTTTTCCAGCAGTGGTTCTGTATTTGTAGGGGGGAATTGGCAAATAGGACTAACCAAACTGACCATCTGCAAATTGTTCTGGAAACACACATCACACTGACCTGAACTGAGCAAACATTAGTTTTTTTAAATTTAGTTTCTCACACAGCATTTTTATTTTCCCAGTCACCGGCACAAGCTAAAAACATTTTGTCGGATTTTTTGCCGGGCTTGTGTCCTAGTGCAGCGATGTGCTGTGCAATCTGGAGCCGAACTGCGGCTGGGAGCCTCGCAGGACGCCATGTAATCGGCCGCGGCGCTGCCCAATCAGGCAAGGGTTTCTGCCCGTAGAGCAGCCCCTCGCCTCGTCGCTTAACAGCGATTCCTCTTGTCAACAGGCCATGTGCGCCGGCGCGTGTCGTTCACACAGGCCTCTGGCGAAGCGTCCGTGCCCGCTTTAGTGCCATTTCTCTGCTCCGCGCTGCAGCCGTGCTGTCAGAATGCGAGTTGCTGCCAGCCGAAACGCCCGCGGGGTGCGCAGGCCGATGATGTTCGCGCTCTCGGCTCACGCCTTTTTTTTAAATTTCTAATGGGAATGGAAGGCTCGTTAAGTAACGACCCTGGACGCAACGCCTGAACTCTGCCCTCCCAATCAGCCTCATCATTAATTTGGTTACGGGTAGCCGTGGTGACAGACTGATTAAAAAAAGATAAATGAAATGCGCAAACTTTTAAGTTGGCAGCGGCTGCTGCACTGAAAGGGGAACGAGAAAAAACGTTTTTTCCCCAGAATAAATTTTTGGCGTCCTGTTATTGTTTGGCCATGTCATTGAACAACTTGAATTATTATCCAGCTTCCATAATTTTTTTTTTTTTTAAAACCCAAGAAACATCAAACAATAAATGAGACGGTTAATTACAACTCAATTTAAAAAGAAGGAGGAAAAAAAGAGTCTTATGCTGTTGTTGCAGTACGGCTTCCCTAGAGATAGATAAATCCCCGCTTTTGAAGCCTTGGGCTAGACCGCTCCAAAAAAGCTTTCCGTAAACAAAGGGTTGCAGCCCTAAGAGAGAGGTAGACAGCGTGCATAATTTCCATTGTGAATTCTCCCCGCTGTAATGGATTTGAATTTTGGTCTTTCAGCTTTTCTGTACTTTTTTATGTGGTAGGTGCTAATGGACTCATTAATTCATCCCACTTTCTCCCTGAAAGGACTGCTGCTTATAATAGTGGACATTTTTTTCCTGCTTATTATTATTATAATAATTTTTTAAACTTTTTTCTTTCTTTCCTGATGCTGCAGGAATGGCCTCTTGAGTGACCTGCTCTGTGGTGTTCAGAACACCCCCTTGACCTAAACATGTCACTCACATTAAATTTTAAATGGCTTGTCTTGGTCTGAAGTCTGGTCGAGCCTTAACCCGATCTACGTTGGCCCCCTAGTGGTAGACATATCTGTCCCAATTATAGTATCCATGTTTGTCTGAAATTATAAACTACAGCTTTAAGAAAAACCTGTAAATTTTGAAGCAGAATTGTTTAAAGGGGTAGCCGCTTGCGAAAACCTCAGCCTCTCCAGTTGCACTGCAGGGCAATAAAATAGAAGGGTGCTATTAATAGCCCAAAGCACTTACGACCCCCTCTCGCCCCAGCCACAGACTGTAAAATGCACCGTTTAAACACACTAAGAAAATCATGTTCAGATATAGAAACAATAATATTTTTTTTAAATGTTGTACAAATAAGCATTCAGCGTTTTCCCTTGCTTACTGTACTATATACAGTACCTGATGCACTTTCGGTTTAGAAGACACCTAATTTTTTACTCTTGTATAAATATGTTTATGAAAACTAATATTATACCTGTATTTGGAGCTACAATCTTGTTACATTTAGTATAAAGTCCCGTATAGTCTACATACATCCTCTCCATAGTATAGTGCACTAACCATCACTCCCCCTCCATAGTATAGTGCACTAACCATCACTCCCCCTCCATAATATAGTACACTAACCATCACTCCCCCTCCATAGTATAGTGCACTAACCATCACTCCCCCTCCATAATATAGTACACTAACCATCACTCCCCCTCCATAGTATAGTGCACTAACCATCACTCCCCCTCCATAATATAGTACACTAACCATCACTCTCCCTCCATAGTATAGTGCACTAACTATCACTCCCCCTCCATAGTATAGTGCACTAACCATCACTCCCCCTCCATAGTATAGTGCACTAACCATCACTCCCCCTCCATAGTATAGTGCACTAACCATCACTCCCCCTCCATAGTATAGTGCACTAACCATCACTCCCCCTCCATAGTATAGTGCACTAACCATCACTCCCCCTCCATAATATAGTACACTAACTATCACTCCCCCTCCATAGTATAGTGCACTAACCATCACTCTCCCTCCATAGTATAGTGCACTAACCATCACTCCCCCTCCATAGTATAGTGCACTAACCATCACTCCCCCTCCATAATATAGTACACTAACCATCACTCCCCCTCCATAGTATAGTGCACTAACCATCACTCTCCCTCCATAGTATAGTGCACTAACCATCACTCCCCCTCCATAGTATAGTGCACTAACCATCACTCCCCCTCCATAGTATAGTGCACTAACCATCACTCTCCCTCCATAATATAGTACACTAACCATCACTCCCCCTCCATAGTGTAGTGCACTAACCATCACTCTCCCTCCATAATATAGTACACTAACCATCACTCTCCCTCCATAGTGTAGTGCACTAACCATCACTCTCCCTCCATAATATAGTACACTAACTATCACTCCCCCTCCATAGTATAGTGCACTAACCATCACTCTCCCTCCATAATATAGTACACTAACCATCACTCTCCCTCCATAGTATAGTGCACTAACCATCACTCCCCCTCCATAGTATAGTGCACTAACCATCACTCCCCCTCCATAGTATAGTGCACTAACCATCACTCTCCCTCCATAATATAGTACACTAACCATCACTCCCCCTCCATAGTGTAGTGCACTAACCATCACTCTCCCTCCATAATATAGTACACTAACCATCACTCTCCCTCCATAGTGTAGTGCACTAACCATCACTCTCCCTCCATAATATAGTACACTAACTATCACTCCCCCTCCATAGTATAGTGCACTAACCATCACTCTCCCTCCATAGTATAGTGCACTAACCATCACTCCCCCTCCATAGTATAGTGCACTAACCATCACTCCCCCTCCATAATATAGTACACTAACCATCACTCCCCCTCCATAGTATAGTGCACTAACCATCACTCTCCCTCCATAGTATAGTGCACTAACCATCACTCCCCCTCCATAGTATAGTGCACTAACCATCACTCCCCCTCCATAGTATAGTGCACTAACCATCACTCTCCCTCCATAATATAGTACACTAACCATCACTCTCCCTCCATAGTGTAGTGCACTAACCATCACTCTCCCTCCATAATATAGTACACTAACCATCACTCTCCCTCCATAGTGTAGTGCACTACCCATCATGACCTCTAAAGTTGAGTGCAGTAATCATCACTCCTCCCTATTATCCTCCACACTCCTGACTAAGTAAGCACCGCCAACTCTTCACGTTGAGCCTAGATGAGCTGAATGGCCTGTTCTCACCATTTTGTATTCTTATGTTCTTACGTGTGTTGTATCGTAACAGCATGAGGCCCTTGTATGGTGGGATGTTGGCAAATCCCACCCAACAGGCTGATGAAATATTAATGTCGTTGTGCACAATGACTTTGTCACAGATCCTTTGTAAAGTGGATTGCGCGGTTTGACTGGATAACTCAATTTGGTTGAGAGTCGCTTTCATGGGGGGTGGGGGGTGCACAGGAGACACGGAAGAGCAAATTACGGGCCGTGCCGATCCAGACCAGCAAGCCTCCATTACAGCGGGACCCCGAGGGACCCGATAATAAAATACCGTCGGTCCATAAATACGAAGGCAGCCCAGACGGCAAGGAGAGATAGGGAGCACACAGTCCAATCCAATCTTGTCTGGAAAAAGGAAAACAGCAATCACATCTACAAAAGACCAATTCATCTGAACAGACAAGGCTTGTGTCGTCGATTTCAAGACAAATCTAATGTTAAGTTCCTTCATAGATGAACGCCACAGACGTGAGGAACGTAGGTTGAAACAAATTAAGCAACTTTTTGATGTTTTCTTCAGGAAAGGGATCACTAGGTGGTTTTACTGCATTTGCTTTTTAAACATCTGGAGGTTCCTGTAAATTACATTTGACCAGTTCTTGTAAACAACCCTGTCTGAAACATAATAGTCTAGCCATGGG
>CM056376.1:23214407-23247872 GCA_029718625.1 Synaphobranchus kaupii | reverse complement strand
ATAAAATGTTTAATTTATGAACATTTTGAAGTTAAAGCATAGGCTAATCAGTATATTCGTGGATAAGATCATTTTATTACATTTTAAAACCCACCTCCACCCCCCCCCCCCCCTCATCTTATAGGACAACTTTATTTATGCCCAATAATACCAAATCATTATCTAATCTTATATGGAAACAAGTAGCCTATATTAAAGACAAGCTATATTCCTTCATCATTTCAGTCTTTGTGCTATTTTCGATTTACATGTGAAACTAAGGTACTGTAATCGGCTCATCATTTCATTTATATACAGTATATATATAGTCAAGCCGGAAAGTCTGCACACTCCTTTCACCTTCTCCACGTTTTATTACGTTACAGACTTATACTACAATAGATTGAGTTCATTTTTTGCCTCAAACATCTACACACAATAGCCAATAATGACGAAGTGAAAACAGGTTTTTAGAAAATATGTAATTTTATTTTACTGACAAAAATAGGTTATTTAGGGGTTACATATCTGTACACACCCTTAGCCTAATACTTGGTTGCTGCACCTTTGGCAGCGATTACAGCTTCAAGGCGTCTTGGGAAAGAAGCTACGAGCTTGGCACACTTGTTTCTGGATATTTTTGCCCATTCCTCTTGGCATATCCTTGCAAGCTCCGTCAGGTTGGATGGGGAGCGTCGGTACACAGCCATTTTCAGCTCTTTCCACAGATGTTCAATTGGATTCAGGTCTGGGCTCTGGCTGGGCCACTCAAGGACATGCACAGACTTTCTCTGAAGCCACTCCTTTGTTCTCTTGGCTGTGTGCTTCGGGTCGTTGTCATGTTGGAAGGTAAACCTTCGCCCCAGTCTGAGGTCCAGAGCGCTCTGGAGCAGGTTTTCTTCAAGGATCTCGGTGTACTTAGCTGCATTCATCTTTCCCTCTATCAGGACTAGTCGCCCCGTTCCCGTTGCTGAAAAAACATCCCCACATCATGATGCTGCCACCGCCATGCTTCACTGTAGAGATGGTATTAGCCAGGTGATGAGCTGTGCCTGGTTTCCTCCAGACGTGACACTTGGTATTCAGGCCAAAAAGTTCAATTTTGGTTTCATCAGACCAGAAAATCTTGATTCTCATGGTTTGAGAGTCCTCTGGGTGCCTTTTGGCAACTCCAAGCGGGCTGTGATGTGCCTGGTACTAAGGAGGGGCTTCCATCTGGCCACTCTACCATAAAGGCCTGATTGGTGGAGTGCTGCCTGGATGGTTCTCCCATCTCCACAAGGATACGCTGGAGCTCTGTCAGAGTGACCCTCGGGTTCCTGCTCACCTCCCTGGCTAAGGCCCGTCTTCCCCGATTGCTCAGTTTGGCCGGGCGGCCAGGTCTAGGAAGATTCTTGGTGGTTCCAAACTTCTTCCATTTACGAATGATGGTGGCCACTGTGCTCTTTGGGACCTGTAAAGCTGCAGAGATTTTTCCGTACCCTTCTCCAGATCTATGCCTTGACACAATCCCGTTTCTGAGGTCTGCAGATAATTCCTTTGACCCCATGGCTTGGAGTTTGCTCTGACATGCACTGTCAACTGTGGGACCTTATATAGGCAGGTGTTGGCAATCCCCAATCATGTCCAATCAATTGAATTTATCACAGGTGGACTCCAATTAAGTAAACATCTGAAGCAGTATCAGTGGAAACAAAATGCACCTCAGCTCACTTTTGGGTGTCATATCAAAGGGTGTGCACACTTGTGTACATATGATATTTTACATTTTGATTTTTAATAAATTAGCACAAATGTCTAAAAACCTGTTTTCACTTTGTCATTATGGGCTATTTTGTGTAGAATTTTGAGACAAAAAATGAACTCAATCTATTGTAGAATATGTCTGTAACGTAATAAAACGTGGAGAAGGTGAAAGGAGTGTGCAGACTTTCCGGCTGGACTGTATATATATATACACATATATATATATATACACACAGTATACTATATATATATATATTATATATATACACACAGTATATTATATATATATATATATATATATATATATATATATATATACACACAGTATATTATATACAATTATTTTTTATATATATTTTATACCTGAGACGCCGGGGGGCTTGCCTCTGTTGACGGCTGCCGTTTCGCCGTGAGAGTGATAGAGAACATAAGAGAGAGAGACAGACAGATATGATAGTGTATTTTAATATATGTGAAGTATTCCAAAGTTTGAGGAAAGTAGGCTGACAAGCCAACACGCAGCAGCAGGCTAGCTAACACACGCACACGCACACACACGTGCAGCCAGCTAATGCAATGCTGCAGATGTTTTGCAGAATCGCAGCTATAACAACTAGGCTAGATGCAACATGTAATCAATCTATTTAAAATCTCATCTCCCAGACAGAGACTCTCGCCACTACCCTCAACTCACTGAGTAAGCTAGGCTAGCGAATATTATATCCTCAGCAATGCGTAACAGTTAGTTATCAAGAACAGACAGCATAGATTGATCAAAGAAACTGACCTCTCTCTCTCTCTCTCGCTGCGTCTCCATGTTTTATATGGCCAAACTGACCAATCAGATATTAGAGAAATATATTATTTCTATGTGGCATTTTTATGATTGGCCGAATAGTCTGTAGCTCTAATAGCCTATACTGAAGGTGCAACGGGCACCGACTTCATATTGTCGGATTTTATTTTTTCTGGATTTGGTTTTGGGCTTTGCCCCCCCGGCTCTCTCTCCTGTGGCCACTGTTCATCTTACTTGCTTGAAACAGTGATATCTTGAATACATGCATTATCAAATCATAACAACAAAATGATATCTGATTAAAACAATATTTCTACCTACCTCCCCATGTTTTCAATAAATTTAATCGCATTCTGAGATCAAGACAGTACTAATTGTGTGCACAGTCATGCATTTTATCACAAATGAGGCTACTGCAAAAAATAAAAATGGCAGATTGGTTTCAACTGACTTCAGATGGGTGAGGTGACATTTTGAATTATTGACAAAAAAAATTGGAAATGGTAGCCATTTGAACTTAATTTCTGAGGTAGAATACTACATCTCAAATATATTCTCTGTAGTAATTAATTGCAGAAATTCAACCATATTTGTTCAACTGCTGCCTAAACACTTTTGACTCTTAAGATGTTGAGAAATGCTTCCTGATGGCAAAAAGCATTTTGCACATCAATACCTCCAAATTGTATTTATTGATGCATCTTTTAGAAGCAACAGGACGATTCATTTCGTTTTGCAACTGACACAAACGTTCATTAAATTATTGAATGCAATAAATATTCAGCATGAACAATTCTCTATATAATTATATCAATGACATCTAGCTGGCAACCGTCTTTTAACAGTTGGTAACAATTTTAAACTATGCAAACTGCTCTTATTTCTGTAGCAAACAGACAACCAAGCATTTTGAAAACCAAGCAGTGAAATCTGACATAAGGATGGATGGTTAGGTCATGTTTGTTGAGCACTGTAGTTACAAAGTAACAGCTGGACAGTTACTTAATCTTGCTAGCTAAAAGTAACTAATTCCTCCTAGTTGTGTGCTCTGATTAGACAGGTTTCCTATTAGCAAACAACATGACATCACTGTTTATATTGAACAAGAACATTGGCAATAATATTCACCTATATATAACAACCTATCAACAACTACAGGCTAATAATCATAATAACGTGGCGAGGTGGCAGCTGTTTGGGCAGAGTGAAAACCATATAGAACACGTTTGATGTGCAAGGAGAATACTCCCGTTTTAACATGTTATAGCTTCAATTTTTTCAAGATTTATCCCCTTATCCAAGCACCCCTGAAATGTACTAGATGTGCGCTCACAACCTTCTCGACAAGCTCTAGCTTAAAATCTGTAACTCTGACCAAACTAAAGTTGCGTTAGCTAGATCCAAGGTCCAGAAAACTGTCTGCCAAGCTAGTGTGCAGTACCCGTTACAAACGGGGATGCCTCCCAGCTAGCCAGGTAACAAATACACCCTTGTTTGGATACTGGTATGATTCCAAGAAACTCAATAAGTAGCTATACTGGGTACCCTAAATATCACCTGGGATGATTTGTTTTTTGCAGCACATTACTACAAAAACATAAAAAACTGATACTTCTGTAAGTGTATATGAAGACTGGGGCTGGGCGATATACTTGTTTGATAATTATCAAACATTTTTTTGAGCGCAGTAATGGTCTTCACCACCAGGTGGTGTATTGCCTTTCTTTCAGAGTTTTTTTCTTTAATTATACCTGCAGTAGCAAACCTGCAAAATTCAGAGGCAACGTGAAATGCTTCCGGGGAAAAAAAAATCAACTCTGATATCTATTGGATGTTGAAAAGGCAGCAACAGGGGCGTACATCTTCCATGAGATGTGTTTTTGTTAATCACATGGAAGCTGCAAGGCCTTGCTACTGATTGGCCTATCAACATCCAATAGATATCAATGGTATTGTAGTCTGAGGTGATAAACAAACAAGGTGCAAAGAGGACTGTGTGTAAAAATGGAAAGATACACGGATTTTTGCGGGTTAGCCAGAATGAATATGCAAAATTTGGCATACCCATGTTATTTCGCTAAATAGTGGAAGGGGGCCATGCAAATAGCTTACTTTAGCACGTGTAATGAGATTTACTAAGCCCAAAAGCAAGTTTGGGAAAGGTAATTGCTTGTGCATTTTAGTACGAATGGAAAGCATGTATTGAAAGACACGCAATCGATAAGATGACGGCTGTCATTGTAGCAAGACACGTATGGGTGCGTTTGGAATATCCATAACTGAACGTTCTGACTGATTGTGCAAGAATGGGGGCTAATTAACTGGCCCATTCTAGCTAATGCTCAAAATACACAAAGAGAGAGTTTGTGGCTACATGCATCATGAACAGTAAGAATACATTTTTAATCATGAAGGCCTACACCGCTTGAGAAAAATAGTACACTGTTAGGCCATAACATGTATGTAAGGCTATAGCTAGGCTACAATAGCTTACCCCACTGTAGCGTACTTTTGAGTCTTTTTTTTTTACAGGAAATAACTTCATAATTTTTACCAACATGTTAATTCGCACGGGATTGCTTTAACCTGGGGGTTAATTTTACAGGTCACTTAATAGTAGGTAAAAGACGCCGGAATTTTTACTGGCGCAGGAGCGCGCAGTCCGTAAAAAGTTAGACATGGCAGATTCAGACGGGACTAAAATAACGGAGATAATAATGTAACAATTACATTACCCCACCTCCCCCAGTAAAACTTATCCCGTCCGAATAGGGTTTAAGAGACATCCAGTGAAACAGTTTGTAGTAAACGGCCAGGTTGTTCAGTGTAACAGTAGCATATACCTACACTGTAAAAAAATGCCATAAAAAACGGCAACAATGTTGCCAGTGAAAAACAATCTAATGAAGGGGGGAAACTGTTTGAATCCTGTTATTTAGCTGTAGTCTATAAATCCTGTTATTTAACTGTATAAATCCTGTTATTTAACAGGATTATGAGTTATTGCTAACATGATGGTCATCTCCCAAAATAACAGGATTTATACACTGCCTGGCAAAAAAAAAAAGTCGGACACTAATATTTAGTTGGACTGCCTTTAGCTTTGATTACGGCGCGCATTCATCGTGGCATTGTTTCGACAACCTTATGCAACATCACAACATTTATTTCCGTCCAGAGGTGTATTCATTTTTGGCTGAGATCTAGTATTGACGGGAGAGTCGAACCACTCTGTAAAGTCTTTTCCAGCACATCCCAAAGACTTTCAATGGGGTTAAGGTCAGGACTCTGGTGGCCAATTCATGTGTGAAAATGATTCCTCATGCTCACTGAACCACTCTTTCACAATTTGAGCCCGATGAATCTTGGCATTGTCATCCTGGAATATGCCCAGTGATGGGATAACCTGGTCATTCAGTACATTCAGGTACTCAGCTGACTTCATTTTATTGCTGCATAACATTGCTGAGCCTAGACCGGACCAATTGAAGCAACCCCAGATCATAACACTGCCTCCAGAGGCTTGGACTGTGGGCACTATGCATGACGGGTGCAACGGCTACTTTTTTTTTGGCCAGGCAGTGTATGTTTTTTTCCCATTCATTAAATTATTTTTCAGTAGCAACATTGCTGCCAGTCTTTTCACCGTTTTCTTACGAGATATTTTTTTAGTGTAACATTCCGAACACTCAAAATCTCTCATTTAAATATGGCTCCTTGCAGCTGAAGTAATTTACATAAAGACTCTTAGTTGTTCACCCCGCAGTGTGAAATGATAACGCGTACAATTACTTTGGCTGCGCACACAAAATAACACTCCTTATTTGGGATCTTAGTAAATCAACCCTATAGTTCGCTAGAGGTGATGTCGACTCCACAAAATGGACAAGTTTGTAATAAAAAATTTTTAAAAATTAAAAAACTAAATAAATAAAAATGCAGAATTAAACATCACTTCTGCTTCAAAAGATTCTGAGGCAAGTAATGTTAGCAGGACAACTTCTGCCTCCCAGTGAACATTTTTGTGTTGAAAAGTAGGTGAAATGATGTCTGGCATTCAGATGAAAAGCTGGCTAAAATTGGTTGAAAAGTTAAAGTCTTTTAACCGGCTAGGATGTAGCCAGGCTATATCCGGGTAAAACCTGAGCTAAATTATGCCAAATTAACACGTTTATGTCAAAAACCTAGATTTCCACCCTTCTAGATATCTGGACTCCAGTGTAACTGCTCAACCTGAATCCCCTGCTCAGTCTGCATCCCCATTTCCAGTTCCGGAGGCATGTGATGCATCGACCCCCTTATTGGATACGCTAACGCTAACACACTTTTACACACGTACCTATCTGCCTATTCATGTATGAAATTTTTGCCAGTTAGTAGCCTGCCGCTAAATAAGTTATTACAACATTGCAAGCAAGATAAATCCAACATTTAGGCGATAAGAACTGAATAGAATTTAACATGGCTTCTAATGTGGGGGAGGGGGGCTTGAGTTTTTTTAGGGCACCCCCTGGTAAAAAATAAACCCGGCGCAAGCAATTTTGATCCAAATCTCAAATATGTATGAAATATCCTTCCATTAGAGACAATTTCAGAAAAATCCGAGACATCAAGGGAATTCTGTTTCCAAATTCACAGGGAACATCCCCAGAGCTTAATTCGCTGGTTAGGTATTTGAATTCTACAATTCAGAATTCCACAATGCCTGACAGAACCACCGTCTGTATATCAGAACCATAAAGTTCCAATCCCTCATTCTCACACTCACCACCAGAGAAATGAACCAGTTTCCTCAGGTAACACACACAGACACAGTGTTTGCACTTCCCCCTTTGAGACAGGTAGCACCGTCACATTACAGGAGGACAAAAAAGGGAAATTGTGGGAAACGCTGGCACAGAACTTGGCCCAGCTTATGAAGTCATCAGAAAGGCAACATGAATCCAAGCATTTGTGGGGCCAGCAGGGCTCCAGTGGGGGCGTTGTAGAGGCAGGGCTGCTGGGCAGCATCTGAAATCCATTTAAAAGCGTAATAAACAAACAGCATGTCTTATGTGAACAATGAGGCTCCAGCGCACTGGGGGAAATACAGCTCTGTTGGAGTTCTGATTCGTACGTGCTTCCCATTTCACCCTCACATGTGCCTGATTGGCTGGCCAGGCCAGTCCGTCATCTCGACGCCTTCTGATTGGTGTATCTTGATTAAGTAGACCACTGTCTTCCTGCCATGGTGACACGCAGCCAAAGAGGGCAAGTTCACGCACGCATGCAAACAGGGAAAACACTGTACTGGAGGCCTGGGAAGCATACACACTCTGCCCCTGAGTGGAACACGAAACATGGGTAAAATATCACGGAGTCTGGATTACACCCATAGTGGCGATAGAATATGGAACTATGCACCACCGCCCCTGTGCTACCTCGCTACTCCCCCCCCTGCACACACACTCTCAGCACTGCATGTGTTTCCCAGGCAGCTTAATCGTTCCAACTCAAACAGCAAACAAAGCAGTGTAAATGTCACCCCACATTACGGCCCCTCCCCAGAGTCATTACTCTGTGTGTGTGTGTGTGTGTGTGTGTGTGTGTGTGTGTGTGTGTGTGTGTGTGTGTTTTGCGTGTGTGTGTGTGTGTGTGTGTGTGTGTGTGCACATGGGGATTCCTTCCTTACAGGAGAAAACAGCAGTGAAGGCTAGTATGGGTGTGAGTGGTGTTTTACCACTGCACTTTTAAATTCAGAGAAACTAATTCAATTACAGCCAGGTAGGATTAACTACATCTATTTGAACTACATCAGTGTTGTCATGTAATACCAAACTAACTATTAGCACACAAAGTGAATGGATATGACAAGGATGAGCAAAGTACTCGCGCAATAGTAACTGTCAAGATGGTCAGTATTTGCAGTGCAGTATCTCTGAAAGTATTAAGTAGGCTTACTCGTGCTGTAGTATCTGCGAAAGTGAAGGTACTCGCACTGTAGTATCTGTGAAAGTGGCAAAAACTTGCGTTGTAGTATCTGTGAAAGCAACAAGTACTTGTGCTGTAGTATCTCTGAAAGTAGTAAGTAGGCCTACTCATGCTGTAGGAACTGTGAAAGTGGTAAATAGTCAAGCTGTAGTAACTGAGTAAGTGGTAAGTACTCACACTGTAGTATCTCAGAAACTGGTAAGAACTTGTGCTGTAGTATCTATGAAAGTGGTAAGTACTCACACTGTAGTATCTGTGGATGTGATTCCGGATGTCCTGAAGGAGCTTGTTTCTGATCTGGACGAGGTGTTCGACGGGATGGCCCACACATGGGACATGACAGCACCGCAGCAGGCTGGGCTCCACCATCGTCCCCTAGGACATGAAAGCACATTAACACAGGTGCTGCAGTCACACTCAGCGGTGACCCGCACCTGCAATCACATGCACACAAAAACATACTTGCCCACGTTTTGTATTATCGGACAGCAAGGCTGATCTTCCTGTGTGAGGCGATGGTGCCCCTTGTCACACAAGTGAATAAGTGAGGGCCAGAGCTTGCCGTAGGGGTGGGTGATAAATGTAATATCACAATATTTTTCACATTGTATTTGGTCAGTTTTTATTGTGGGTTGTACTAGTATATAGAGGGAGTCTGGCAGAAAAATTGACGCAAAAGTTTGGTGCTTCTTTCATTTGTTTGGGGTGCAAGGTAATCAAACATGCAATCTTCAGGTGTGAAAATGTTATTGCCCCCCCAGATAACGCAACTAAATTAAAGGGTTAATTGGAGTTAGCTGTTTGAGTGCTTTGGTTAAAGACCAGGCCTGATTTGGAGCGACGGTAGACTCCACTGCACCTGTAGGCTATCGTTCACGTTGGCTCGCTTCTGTATTATCAGAACGGCTCCCACTGTCCCCATTCTCCCGATCTCACATTTACATGTAAGGAAGATGAGATCTTTTTCAGTGGTAGGCTCCTTTTATTAGCTGAAGATGATATTACCATTAGCTATGTTAGTTATTCGCTTTCCTGAGGTAAAGTAACCTAAACAAATCTATTCTTCTGCGCGTGGCTAAGCAGCCAATCGTAGTGAGATTACCGCGAATCAAAACATTGTGAGTTTGTTACTAACCGAAGAGTCTAATCTATTGAATCGTTGATCATTTCTGAAGATGGGTCACAATGGAGAGCTCACGCAAGCAAATTTTCTATTGATTTTTAAATGATAGTAAATTCGTTTTCAAAAAATGACATTGCCATTATTTTTTTAGGCAGGGCGGCAAGCTCTGTAATGTATTATAGGGGAAACAATGAACTCTAGAACAACATCCAAAGATCTGCAGGCCTCTCTTTCCTTGGCTAAGATCAGTGTTAATGACTCCACTATCAGAAAGATACTGAGCAAAAATGGGATCCATGGCAGAGTAGCAAGGAGGAAACCATTGCTCACTAAGAAGAACATGAATGCTCATCTCAAGTTTGCTAAGAAGCACCTGGATGAGCCTCAAGAGTTCTGGAACAATGTTTATTGGATAGATGAGTCAAAAGTGGAACTTTTTGGCCGACATGGGCCCTGTTATGTCTGGTGGAAACCAAACACTGCATTCCACAGTAAGAACCTCATACCAACGGTCAAGCATGGTGGTGGTAGTGTGATGGTTTGGGGATGCTTTGCTGCATCAGGACCAGGACGCCATTGCATCATTGAAGGAACCGTGAATTCTGCTCTGCATCAGAGAATTGTACAGGAGAATGTCAGACCATCTGCCCATGAGCTGAAGCTGAAGCACAGCTGGGTCATGTAGCGATGTAGCAAGACAATGATCCGAAACACACAAGCAAGTCTACATCAGAATGGTTGGAGAACAAGAAATTGAAAGTTTTGGAATGGACTGGTTAAAGTCCAGACCTAAACCCCATTGAGATGTTATGGCAGGACCTGAAATGCAATTCATGCTCGAAAACCCCTGAGCTGAAGCAGTTCTGCAAGGAGTGGGCCAAAATTCCTCCACGGCGTTGTGAGACACTAATCAATAACTACAGGAAGCATTTGGTTGCAATTATTGCTGCAAAAGGTGGCATAACCAGTTATTGAGTCTAATGGGGTGATTACTTATTCACGCAGGGGCATTGGGTGTTGCATACCTTTCTTTAATTTGTCTTTGTGACAGTTCTCTGTAAAAAGCGCTATACAAATAAAATTTAATTGAAAATTTAATTTAATAAATATATTAAATGTGTATCACATTGCATTCTTTGTTCACTCAGGGTACCTTTTCTGTATTATTAGGCTTGGGTTGAAGATCTGATAACATTTAGTGTAACAAATATGCAAAAACTCAGAAAATCAGACAAAGGGCAAATACTTTTTCACAGCACTGTATACAAAAATATTGTATGAGAAAATAAAAGTAACTGTTCTTATAAGACAAAATCTGACATCATGTTTATTATGTAAATATTCCTTTTGGTACATATGTGAATAACAAAACAAATATACAAATGTAAAATATAACTAATCTAAGAGGTATTTTATAACTTCAACTTAAAGGGTAAGTACACTCTAGATCACTTTTTATTTTTAGCTGTAAACGTGTTTGTATGTCTACCTTTATCCATTCCATTATTTCAAAAATTCTGAAATAATATTGTATATCAGAAAAAACTGTCAGAAAAGCAAATTGGTGCTGCCCTCTATCGGTCTTTCTGCTCTCCATTCTGCCCCCGCCCCAATCGTGATGTCAGCGTACCTCTTTTGAGGTACCTCTACATCATATGGATAATTGTTGCCGCCCACAACGGAAATAGCCGGTACCTGATAGGTTGGATGCACTACGCTGCTTTGGTTTGCCTCCACGTTTTTTAAACCTGAACAACATGGCGTCCTGTTAATAAACTCTCTTATTCCACCTAAATAGTCCACTAAAATATGTTTCTGAAAATATTTGAGGTGAGAAATAGGCCATGCAGTTGCTGAATATTGATTCATATTTGATCTGCAATGTCTAGTTTGACAGTTTGAGCCAAGTTATACAAAATCATTTGTACATTGTACGTTCATTTATGCAAATGAGGATGGACACACCTCCTCCACCCCCTCCCCTCTCCCTCACTCACACGACAAAGTATTTTTCAAAATTGTGTAGTAGGCGGAGACAGGCTGAGACAGTGGGTGAACTTACTCTTTAAATATTTCTGCTTTTAAAACTAACTCTAGCACTTTCTCTAGCACCATCTTTTCTGAACACAAGCCCAAAAATAAAATGGTTACTGTTCTTGAATGGTTACTGTTTTGATTGAGCTTATTTTTTGTCATGTTCCAAAATAAGGAACTGTTGTCACTATAACAGTGGAATCGTAAAATAGTTTAGAGATAGATTTGAGAGTTTTAACATTTATTCTGTGTATTCTGTGACCAGATTTAGAAATTTCACAGTAAAAAAAATGCAATTAAAGCAAATAAACAAACACTAGTTAAACGGTCGCATTTGTGGTCAAAACATTTCAAAGTCATAACATCCCTAGGACCTGCCCATAGAGATAGAAAAACACCACCCAGCCACCCAGCCCACTGCTTCCACAGACCTCGTTGTGAACGTGCAAGTCTTCTAGATACGATTGCAGGATTACAGACTGGTATAGCTAACATTACAGTAGAAATGTAATCTAAAAGTCCAGGTAAAACAACAGAATCTTTTCTGTTGTTGCAGTGTTGTTGCAGAGTTGTTGCATAACAGTTTGTGTTGCGTTAGTCTGAAGCAGGCATTATCTGGCTACAGCTGGTATGCATGGTAAATTATAGCCGAGTAGCCGGTTCAAGCTAACGCGATCTATACAACATAGCGTTAGCAAACATTTCCTTCTTCCAAGAACTAGCCGCCGAATAAAGTAACATTATCAATAATAGCAACCTAGCTACTATTCATTATAGGCAATTACAGTTGGCTGGCAAGCAGAAAGTCCAGGTAAATTTGTGTTGAAACCTTTGATCTACCTGTCCAGTAGAATATGTCTGTATTTAAACCAATTAGCTCGCCACCTTCTAAAATGAGCACCTATGTTTACTCCAGTTTTTCAGCAAGGCTTATCCAATTCCCTTTTCCTCTTTTTTGCATGAAATAGCACCAGTGTAACGGGTCGCTGTGAATGTCTAGCTGGTAAACTGGCAAGGTCAATCTCACTGTTGATGTGAACCGGCCTATCTCTATGATTTGTTCTACGGTCTATGGTCATAAGCCACTTTGTTTTGAAAACAAAATTCGGGCCGAATCGCTGGTTTTAGAATGCAGAATTTGAGGGTATGAACACAGTGTATGGTGCTGGATTTCTCTCAGAACAGTTATTTCTATGATTGCTACCAACTAAGCATGGCCGTTCCCTGATATTTTTCTAAAACAAAAGTTTGTTTTGACGTGTTTGTTGATCCACCAGGCTACTGTTCGACTGACCTATCAACAAATTTGGCGATTTAATTGATGATTGTCATTTTTAATAATTATTCAATTAAATCATATAAATATATTATTAATATATTTTGAATGTAGGTTAAGTGAGGGGTTCTAGCACACAATATCGCTTGTGTTCAGTATTCACAGTGCTGGGCATTTTAACAAGGGCATTGACTGTTGGAACCGCTGGATTCAGAAAATACACATTTTACCTAACCCCACTGACCCGACACCTCACAGACTTGCAACAACTCAAACCCATTTGTTTTAACCTTAATAACTGGAAAGGAAAAACAGAAACAGAGAGCTGTTGCACCCAAACAGAATTCCTGCATCCTTCTTTCTCCATGGCTGATTTCTGGCTCCCTGGCACAACTGGGCACAGGCCCTGGAGCAGGACATGGTTCTGGCCGCACTGCCCTTCAGTGCCTGACTCTACTCAGGACTGGGCTCCTTGGGTTTGTGATAAGCCCCCCCCCCCCACCAGCACAGCCCCAGGGATCAGCACAGAGTCAGCCCCCCCACTAGCACAGCTCCAGGGATCAGCACAGAGTCAGCCCCCGCACCAGCACAGCCCCAGGGATCAGCACAGAGTCAAGCCAACTCTCTCCTCACCGCTCGCCCCCCCCCACCAGCACAGCCCCAGGGATCAGCACAGAGTCAAGCCAACTCTCTCCTCACCGCTCGCCCCCCCCCCACCAGCACAGCCCCAGGGATCAGCACAGAGTCAGCCCCCCCACTAGCACAGCTCCAGGGATCAGCACAGAGTCAGCCCCCGCACCAGCACAGCCCCAGGGATCAGCACAGAGTCAAGCCAACTCTCTCCTCACCGCTCGCCCCCCCCCACCAGCACAGCCCCAGGGATCAGCACAGAGTCAAGCCAACTCTCTCCTCACCGCTCGCCCCCCCCCCCACCAGCACAGCCCCAGGGATCAGCACAGAGTCAACCCCCCCCACTAGCACAGCTCCAGGGATCAGCACAGAGTCAGCTCCCGCACCAGCACAGCCCCAGGGATCAGCACAGAGTCAGCCCCCCCACTAGCACAGCTCCAGGGATCAGCACAGAGTCAAGGCAACTCTCTCCTCACCGCTCACCCTCCTAATTAATTTACTCTCTTATCAGTGGGCTGGTCATAGCAAGGGATGTGGGATAGCGCTCGTTCTCTCTCTCCTCTCCTACACCCCTGTATCCCTCCCTTCCTCCCTCCATCCATGCGAAGTGGCCCAAGGCCAGACGAAGCTGAACGGTGGAGTGAATGCGGTAGTGTTTTAGTCTGCAGAGCAATGGAGGGTGTGGGGGCATTCTAGACAGGGAAGAACGTGTGGAGGAGTGTGTGCGATTTGGGACAGGCGTGGGGGGAACGCGTGCAATTTGGAACAGGTTTATTCATTTCTGAGAGATGAGAGAAAGCTGTGGGCTGCATAAGCCTCTCCTAATTGGCAGCTGATTATCTTCCTCCTCAATGATACACAGGGCCAAGAGGGCCAAGTCTGCCATGTCCAACCCCACCAAACTAGGACGGGGGTCTTTGAGTTAAGAAGATCAAAGACTAAACCCTAACCCACCCCTATTCCCCCGGAATCTGTTACCAAAGCTTCTACAGGACCCAGATCAGCTAACACAAGCAAACCTGCAGTGTGACACCTGCCTTTCCTCAGACAAGGAAGGGATTGGACAGCAGGCCAGCATTCTGGTACTCTGGACCCCGTCAATGTGTGAGTGTGAGGGGGAGAGAGAAAGTGTGTGTGAGACAGGGTGTGTGTGTGTGTGTGTGTGTGTGTGTGTGTGTGTGTGTGTGTGTGTGTGTGTGAACGTGTGCGTGTATACGTGTGAGAAAGTGCTTGCATGTGAAAACGAGTGTGTGTACGTACGCATTTGAGTGCATGTGTAATTGGTTTTGCTCCACTTTTTGTTTTCTTTTAAAAGGAGAGCAGACAGTTCACCTCCCTTATGTATTTAAATATGTATTTTTTTCATTGTATTCATACATGGGTAAAGCTGAGAGGATTACAGACAGAGATGGGATGATGGCACAAAAAGTGCCACAATGGGAGATTGAACCCCAGGGTGCACAGGGGCGAAACAGAGATGTGAATTTCAACAGCATCAGCAATGCTCTAAAGTCGGTCATTAGTTAGCCATTTTTCTAGCATCACACGGTGGAAGAGTAATAACATCCGGAAATTAAGTGAAAAGACAGCGGTTCTCTGAAGTGGCTCAAAAACAAAGAGAAATGCTATCCTGTAAACTTGGGCAACCGGCTCTGTACATGAAGTAAATAATTTAGCCGTTGTGACCTCAGTCTTAAATCTCACATCAGCAATGTAACTGGAAGCGCCTTATTACGTCCCAAGAACATTGCACTAGTAAGACCCTCGCTGCACAATGGAAAGTTGGCACATGCTTTTGTTTTCAGCCACACTGATTATCGTAACACGGCCATTGGGTTGCCAAAGAAGGCCACAGATAGACTATAACCTGTACAAACCAATGCTGAATTAAACTAGAGCAAGAAAAAGAAGCCGGTTTTCGCTAAACTACATTTGCTCTCTGTACTTTTAAAATTGATTTATTGATTTCAAGATTCTTTTACTTGTTTATTAAAGCACTCTATGGTCTACCGCAGGGGTGGGCAACTCCAGTCCTGGGGGGCTGGTGTGCATGCAGGTTCTTGCTTCCACCAATTACCAATTATTTAATCAGCCCAATCATTTACATAATCTGATATTTTTACTTAAAATTTTTTTTCTCTCCAGATTTTCCCTCCAATTTGGCAGCCAATTTAACCCTATGCTATTCAATTCCCCCCCCATGTAGCAACCGCTGCACAACCCCGTCCTCTTCAGGGCACGACTCCTCAAGCTCCTGACCGCGATCCAATTCGCCCGGGGCCATTTTGTGCGCAATGAATTTCACCAAGTCCCTACCTCCACCCCCGGCAGCAGCCGCCAATTGCAGCTCCCTCAAGGCACCGGACATATTCGGATCTGGCAGGACGATCCTCGGGGCGCAACCGCACAGACAGTCTGCGCCTTAGACCGCTGCGCCACCGCGGCATTTTAGCTACATTCCGCGATATGAACAGAAACTAATGAATGTTCCTGTGCCTGTATGCATGTATTGTTGCATTTTATCATGGTCTAATTTACGAGTAAATCAATGTTGGTCTATGTCACTAATTAGCTAATTGAGCCAGGGTAACTGGTGGCAGCAAAAACCTGCATACACACCAGCCCCCCAGGACTGGAGTTTCCCACCCCCTGGTCTAGCGCTTTCATACATTTCTGAAATGTTAACTAGAGGAACCATCAGTAGAAAATTGTAAGAGTAAAAACACTTTGGTGTTAAATCAAATTTAATGTCTTACCTCTTCTTTATTTATTCCTTCACTCATCATAATGCATTTTCTACTTTTGAATGACTTATTTTTATTCTTATTTTAATGTATCATTACTATATCTCTTTTTTAAATTGCATTTAATGTTTTATCATGCATTTATTTTTATTGTGAAGAACTTTGTATGAATTCATTGTATGAAAATGTGCTATAAATTAATTTTTTTTAAATAAACTTATTATGACTGCTGGGTGGCTCGTCCTGTTACAGGCACTGTTCCAGTGCATGGATGGGTCCTATAGTCTGATAGTGAATCTGGACTGTGATGGAGTCCCTGCAGGGTGATACACAATTGCTTTAGCCCCACACAGGGATGGGAGGGTTTTAGTCGACTAGGATGACAGCTTTTCATCGCTCAAGGGTAAACCTTGCTGGTCAATCTGTTGCCCACAGGTTTGCCTGTTAAGCAGCACATGGCTCTGCCTCCGACTCATGTCTGTGCCAGCCAGACTTGGGAAGTGCGGAGTGATAAGAAGCAGCGGCTGACACCGCGTGCATTCTCCCGTAACGAAATTGGAGGTTGTGGCAATAAGCGCTGATAAACATATGATTGGCCATTCCAAATTGGGAACAAGGCTAGGCAAGCCTAGCTCAGGCCGGACGCCTGTATAGAGTACTCAAGTCAGTACGTCAGACGTGGACGGAGTCTGGTTTCGGAAGTAAATTCCCTATGACAGATAGAACGGGCTTCGGAGACTATCGACTATTTCTTTAATTCTGATTTATAGAATGAGCCGAAACGTTCCTGGATTAGCCTGTGTGGTACAAGGATATAGAGCATACATCGCATGTTCTGTATGCACTTATTGTATGTCGCTTTGGATAAAAGCGTCTGCTAAATGATTGTAATGTAATGTTCCAATTTTTATTTTTTAAAGTAATGGATTAATGATTGTAGTTCGGTTTGTAGTCCACTTTAACGGACTACATATCCTTTACTGCAAAGCATGGGTGGTTCTCAACCAATCAGATATCATCATCTCGTCTGGACACTTTTGGCAGTGCATACCACCTTGCTAAATCGCCCATTTTACTTAACTGAACCGTCCGGAGCGAATTATGGGATGTCGAGTTTTTAAACAGTGCCAGTGCTGGTATATTCACAAAAAATACTAAAGCGTAAAATATACTCAAAGCTGGTCCATAAAAACTACATATTTTGCAAACAGGCATTATATTGAACAATCCAGGGAATTGATGGTAAGACATAATCACTAGAAATTGTTTTTAAAAAAAACCTAAGTTTTATGTCTATGGTCTAAATGAATGGGGAAGTCACTTCCGAAACCAGTGTGACGTAGTCACTTGAGTACTCTATGCAGCCAGTGGGAAACAGTTGACAAGGCACAGCGGATATTGTTCTGGAGCATGCTGGTTGGCCTGCAATCAGCATGTATCACCTTGGCAGGCTATCACAATGCAGCAAGCTTGATCATCAACGATTTAACGCATCTAGTTTTGTTTTTGGTTCTTTTATTTCACTTCATCTTGGCAAAGCTATACAAATTATAGCTAGCGTTAGTATGATTACAACTTTTCTGTACAGCATCTAGCTTTATTTATGTTATGAGTGCAAGCTAACCGTCATTAACTGTAAATGTCTGCCCTGCTAGAAAAAACATTAAAAACCATCAGACAATTCCTAATGGTTTTAATGGAATTTCATGTTTTTGTGATGGATTCTGCTGGTTTCTGATAGTCTTTATTGGTAATCCAGTGGCTTCTAATGGTCATCTGGTGGTGCTTTGTTGGACTCTAATGGTATCTGTGGGGATTTTGATGGTCTCTAATGGTCTGTAATAGTAACCTGATGGGAGACCAAAACCAAGATGGTTTCTAATGTTTTTTCTAGCAGGGTGATCTGCGGCAAGTTGGTAACTTAATTTTTAACATGAACGTAGTCCAACTCAATAAGTTGGACAGGATACACCATATTAACAAATGTAAAAAATTAGTCTGTTTGAAATTGATATAGTGTAACTTCTGTTAACGCCGTTAATAACTTAATGGTTTGGCCAGATACGAGTCTACATGCCTGTCATTCAAGCAGCTAAGTTACTTAACGCACACAAACAAAAGTGGAGCAGCTGACTATCGTTTCAGTAAATTCTGTGTGAAATGATGTGTTGATAACTAATGTTTAAAGCCTATCGTTGGTAGGACCAGCCTGCCATGCTCCCTCGACACGCTACCGTCGCGGGCGCCAAAACCAGCAGCTTCCTCGCCAAAACAAACCTCAGCTAACGTTACGACACCAACTTTGCTCTTGCTGCTAAGCGAGAGCAATAGCCCCGGATGACCTCGGTGTGCACAAGCCCAAACAGGTAAAAATGGACAAGTTTGCAGCTCAAATGTTTTTTAACGATCACAGAAGGAGCATGCTTCTGCGTCCACAGTGTTTACGTGTATCCCATAAGGGCGTTGTGAGGCGATTGTACGACAGGGATAAACAATTTATGACTATAGGCTACAGAAACTATTCGTGGCTGTGGTAGCCTATCAAAAAAATCACTACCACGTTTGTATGCTGATAACATTTTAATTTACTTCATTATTCACTTGTTTTGAAATACTGATGACAAATAGTGTAACGTTCTTCCTATTCTTTCCGGTGTATACATTGTAATGGACACATATGTGTAAAATAACTTTTATAAACTTGTAAGCTAAGCTAATACTCGCTATGGGCGCAGCCATGTGTCAGTTTACATTGTGTAGCTTAGCCCCTGTCTTTGTGCAACTGCCATTGTGCATTTTTGTGTGCCCGCTTATGAAAATTAAACGCCCCCTCTATTGATTTGCTCTGGTGCCGGGCCTGCATATTACACTAGTAAAAGGGGATGGAGAGTTAGACCGCAAACCTTTTACCGTAATTACTCAAAAAGTTACGCATGCACTTTTCAATACTCACAGCAACATTTTACCATAATTACTTTTCAACAACGGGGATCAGTCACCCAATCAGTCAGTTACCTACACTCAGTCTTCTAGGCCTGCCCGCTCTGCATCAGGGCAAAAAGGTGGGTGAAATCATAAAATTAAATAAATGTATTATGACACTTTCACCTCATATTACTAAGGCACAAATAAAGAGATGGGTGCTTCTCTCACTCACTGTAAATTGACTAATCTAAACTTAGCAGCAATGACAGCTGGTTGACGCGGCTAGCAAGCAGCTTCATGAACTCTCATTTAAAGCTAGCTAGCCAGCTAGTTTGATCATCGGTTTTTTATAATATCAATAATAGAATAATGTGATTGCACATTAGTACAGTTAGGAATAATGGAATGAAAACTATAATAAGCAGAAATAGCACTTATTAGTGGGATGCCATTAATATTTGCTATACTATCACTTTAGCACTGTTTATGTTTAGCACATAAGTTTTTCATGTTTTGTAATTTGATGCACATCTCGAAACTTCAAAGATTTAAAAATAAAATGCTAAAAATATTTTTTTATTGCTTTTAAAATTACTTTTTAACTGAGTAATTACCTAACCTGGCCAAGTCAAATTATTTTAGCACTGATGAGGATTGCTGTTATTGAAAATGCTTTCTAAACTTGAACCGCGTCCATGTCCGATTTATTAATAGATAACTATTAATAATGTTAAAGATGGAATTGGTCAAAAGGCAAATTTTCATGGCCTGAGTTCAGAAAATACAGATAAAGCAAGTGCAACTTCTGGAGTGTATGTGTGTACGTACGTACGTACGTACGTACGCATGCATGCATGTATAAGAAAGTGTGAGTGAGTGTGCGTGTGTGTGTGTGCGCGCGCATGCGTGCGTGCTTACCGCTCCCTGGAACACAGTGTCGTAAATATTGTCGCTGCTGCACTCTGGACAGGTGAAAGTGAATCTCTGGCAGTCCCGGTAACGCTCCTCATCAGTCAGCTGGGCGGGAGCCCCAAACACGCCCTCCACCTCGTCCTCCCGCTGGTGCTGTTGCTGTGCCCGGAACTGGGAGGGGTCCAGACCTGGGGTCCAGGGAAACATCAGGGAGTTGCACCCCACCCACTGTCACATCGCCTACCTTCCAACACACACAGACCTGTCTCCTGACCATGGGACCACCACGGCAACATTAAACACCTGTCCCCTAGTTCCTTTCTGACATGACAAGACCTGGGGCCACAAAAACCAAACCAAAGGAACACATAGAAATAGAACACCTAGAAATATACTCATGAGTAAAGGGAATATCCCATTTTTAACTGCAGCAGTGGAATATCCATTTACCTTTTATGAGTGGCACTGATTATTAATAGTATATGAAAAAAAGACAAATACACACAAAAGCCCATGATACAACCTCAGTAATTTAGTTAAGTGGATAAATGAGTAAAGTAAAAAAATGAAATCTGCCAAGAAAAAGGCTAAAGAACCGTGGGGCCTGCAGGCCAATATCACCATCAGCTGGCGCCATCTACAGGCAGGCATGTGCACAGCCTGTGCCATGACCACAAAATATGACCTGCATTCTTAAAGGCATACTGAACTTTGTTAGAACATAATATCGTATAGCTACCTGGCGCCAATATGAGTCGTAACATTCACGCTAATCTTCATGACTTGCTCCAGTTGCATGCACTCCCATTGCATGGCGAATGTTCTCAAAAGCACACTTTTAGCACATAAACAAATGCAAACAATGCGGATTATGACGATATAAAAAATCACGACATCCAGTACTGAACGTTTCAAACTTTTGAAACAAATTTTGATTGATTTGATTTTGAAGAAAACTAGCAACTGAAAACTATTTTCTGAGAAAACTAGTAACTGTTGCTAAATTCTTTTTTCTAACTTGCTCGGTTTGTTTTCTAACGCACGCTCCAGGAAGTGGGAAGTGGGATCTTTCAAATAATTGTTTGGAAAAAGTGCAAAATATCACATATGGAGCTTTTTTATATTTTCAAACGTTCCGTACTGGATGTCATGATTTTATATATCGGCATAATCCGGTTTTCCGGGGGTGTCGGCATTTCTTGTCAGGATTTGGTTCTGATAGCTGAAGCCCATTTCAGCTGGAACACTCAACACCTAAAGGGCAATGGTGAGAAAGATATCGACACACACTTTGAGTAGACCTACACCTTCCATGATTATGAATTCTAGACGATTTGAAAGGCGTTTCCGCGTAACCCAGAAATGCACGCCAGAGCTGTTGTTGGATGAGACTGTTTGGATACTGCAGCGAGAAGAGTCATTTCAAAAAAGAAAAGTTTTAAACTGAAATGAATGGATGACTACCTGCATTTTCAGAAATTACAGTCACACTGTTTTTCGTTTTTTTTTCAGTGCAAAAAAACTCCTGTGTTTAATGCAAGCTCATTTATCGGGGGAAGAGTGACTCACCGAGCCAGGTAGCGATGAGCACAGCATCGATGCCCTCGATGGGATCACAGATCCGGGACACCACAGGGGGTGAACCTGCTGGGCCAGGTAGTACTGCGTGTCCAGAGACAGCCCAGCCTGCTTTCTCCAGCTGCTCCAGGGCGTAGGCCCGCTGGCTGGGGCTCAAGTTTGAGCCATCCTGTAAAAATATGGGGCCCGGGGGTGTACACCATAACTAATGTGCATGTGTGTGAATGAAACATCAGCAGTGAAACATCATCAGTGTTAAAAAGCAGTAACTATTTGTAAACCCATCTCACTACATCTCATGACCAACCATTTGGGAAAGGCTAGCTTAACAGATGCAACCTATAGTGCCCTAAAAGGCCTCTGTCCCACATTCACGTCCTGTCCCAAAATTGAGTGAACCCCACCCTCCTCCCGTAAGCCCCCACCCCACCTGACAGATGATGTAGGACACGGTGTCCCCCCGCTTTGACCCGGCGCCCCCCCTGGGAGTTTATCCACAGAGCCACATGCACATGGGGCAGACTCTTCTTATCAGGGTAGTCCTGAGGATCCTTAGTGAGAGCCTGTACAGACACACAAAATACACCCACACAATCACACACAAATACAATATACTCAGGACACATCACAGGCACGCATACATACACAAACAGACACAGACAATATACCCACACTCATTCACACACAAAAAATAATATATTCATACATGCATACAATCACATGCATACATACACACACACACGCACAACACACAATATACAGGGTTTTTCCTGCATAGAGAAATCTTTGACGTGCGCAAAAGCAAAATTTGAGAGTGGGGAGAAAAAAAAGAAGAAAAAAAAAGAAGAAAAACAAATGATAAAAACTAGTTAGAACATCATGTATTTTGCAGCACAATTTAAATTTTAACAATTGGAGAAAAGCAAAGAGACAAAGAGAAAGACGAGAAACATCACACACTTGTTTAGGGATGCTTCACTAGTTGGTGTTGCCACCAACTAATCAGAGCTGCGAAGGTATGTGCCGGGGACAAAGCAGAGGCAGACAAAATCTCGTAATGTGTTCTTTAATCAATGATGCCAGCGTTCAAAATATTTTAATCCTTATCATTAGAAAACACATTTTGTCGTTTTGAGTCAGAGATCGCAAACGGCTTGTTTGTACAGAAACATAAGTTTTGTCAAATCAGACATGGACAGTTGAACTGTGGAGCCTTTGGTCCTCAAATAAGATAATATAATAGAAAGATATTATTAATATCACAAGAGAAAGCAGAGATTATCTTCTTCACAGCATTACAAAATTTAGGGCTCTAGCTTGATGATCGTAGCACATGGTCTGAAATGCATGGCGCAAGTGCATTTAGGGGCGTTTCCAACTCCACTTTTGCTAGTGAGAGGGTGCATATTTTGAGTGCAAAGTACACAACGACAAATAACCCGTATGTTTGTCTCTCTGAAATGCTGAATACCAGTCAACTTTGTCGCACTACCAACCAATCAGAAACGACGCCACTCTAGATGGTTAAAAAAAAAAAGAGTCCGACGACCTCGCGTTTCTTTTCTGTATTTCTGAAAAGCAGCTCATTGTCGCTGTCTTAAACCACCGAATTCTACACGATAACAGTCTGTACGGCTATAGGGATGTTTAGAAAACTTGAGGCTTTGAACGAATTGCGGAGACCGTCAGCAAGTCTAGTGACTGTATTGTCCTTTTGCAATCAAGTGTTTACAATCGGTAAGTTGTTGGTGTAGCACCAAATGAGCTTACAACACCCCCTTGTCGCTGCACATGACCAAGTACAGCGTTTTTGTCTCTTTCGCGAGTGGATGGTGTGAACGCCGCGTTAGATTTTCCCCATTTTCTCCCAATTTAGTAGCCAATTGAACCCCTATTCCTAATTCAATTTCTCCCCATGTAGCAACCGCTAGAGAACACCGCTACACAACCCCGTCAGCCGGCGGTAGGACGGGGAGGGCGCCACGTCCTCTTCAGGGCGCGACTCCTCCTAAGGCTCCTGACCGTGATTCCAGCTCGCCCAGGGCCGCTATGCGCCTTGGTGGTTTGCTAATTAATAGCGGATTTATTAAAACTCTAAAAAGAGAATTTACAGCAGGGGAAACAGATGTGCTGCTTGTGCGCAAGGTTAAAGTGTGCGAGCAAGGAATATATTAATCAATTAGTAGGATCAATATTATTTCGGACTAACCATTATGACGTGTTTTGATATACACAATAATAATCTTAAACATTAGGGTTTAACACCCGCAGGGGTTTCCCAGAAATTCACAACCAAACTATTTCTGTTTCCCAGAAATATAGTAATGGAAAACAGGAAAATATTTTCCCATTAGCTTACACCAGTGCTGTTATTTTAGGAAAACATATGTGGTTTTTAAAATTAGTGCTGCAACAGAACCTGCAAATTAGCCTGCTTGTTTAATAAATTTTGTTTGAATATACAATGACGCATTGGCAAACATCAATTCCATGAGGCAATGCATTTCAGCTAGCGAACTTCAAGCTTCATCCGAAGTTCATATGACGTGCATTCTAATATTGATTAATTAACACAAATAGTGTTATTTTTCCTTAATGATGACACTAAATACACTAAAGCTGCCAGGTTGGGAACCCATTGGTTTACGCATATTTTACCCTTGTTTTATAATGTCCTGCTTATGGAAATATTATTGAACGCGTTTTTACTGGTAGGTGTAACGCCTTAAAACAAGCCCACTTTCCGGGATTCCAGGGACAACGTGAATCTATTCCGGGAAAGAAAATGTTTTATTTTTGGGAAAAATATTAATCCCTATTTCACAATGTAATCTTTATTTTTATGCATGCGTGGTGCGTGCCCCTGTGTGTAACGGACAAGAGGGTGTACGCTTGTTGTGCACACGCCTATGTAGACGCACTTATATTGCGATGTTAAAATAGCATTGAAACAGCAGCGACTGTTTTACCGCAAATGCTTTATGCTGCCTCAAGATAGCAATACAGCCAAGAACTATCCTGGCCACACCTCATCTTAAGACCAACCCGCCCAACTTCACTTGCTATGGGCGGAAGTTTCACTTGGTATTTAAACAACGTGAGTGCTGGGCGGTAAAATGACATCTGCGCCAGTCTGAAGCTAGCAAAAGACACTTGTCTTTGGGTTATCGATGCTAGGCGCTGGGTGTAAGATAGGGCCCAAAGTGTTTCTGTGTTTCTGGATCAAACCAACCCAAAATGATGGAGCAGTCATAGCTCATGTCATACTTTATCCAAAATTTTGGCCTGGATGGCACTTTTAATCAGTCGGGGTGACAGCAGACTAGTGTTGAGCGATATTGGCCTAAACTTGATATGGTAATATTATTTTTTACTGAATGACGAAGTGTGATATGATCTATGCTTTAAAAATACATAAACAAAAAAAATTAAAAAAAGATTGTGGACCTGGTAGTAGGGTGGGGGGAGGGATGAGGGGTAATTAATAGGTTAGCTAGTGTGATTGAACAATAGTAACCAGATGTAATGTGAAAAAAAACTAATGCACAATGTTTACACAGCACACACAATCAACTCATGTGAGGAAAAAATCTAGCACAACAAGCAGCGGAACATGCTGTCACACTCGCTAATCAGAAAAACAAGTTTGTGTTTTGACCATTTCAACTGTGTCTTAAAGTTGAAGAGTTTACATACACTTAGGTTGAAGTCATTAAAATTAATTTTTAATCACTCCACAGGTTTCATGTTAGCAAACTATAGTGTTGGCAAGTCAGTTAGGACATCTACTTTGTGCATGACAAGTAATTTTTCCAACAATTGTTTACAGACAGATTATTTCACTTTTATTTCACTATATCACAATTCTAGTGGGTCAGAAGTTTACATACACTAAGTTGACTGTCCTTTAAATTTTTTATATTGGTCGCATATCCTTTGCATGCCATGACTTCCTGATGTCTGTGACCCAACAACATCAAAAGACTGGATATCTTATTGTCTGGTACTCGTACAAGCGATACTATAACGTCTCTGCATTTGAATGGATCTCTATGAGAATTGGGGAGTGGGACAAGATTTAGCTGCCAATTATGCTGGAACAGTATGGAATACATGATTGGTAAAATGGCTGTAAAGTTATCAAGGTCTGAGGTATCAAACAAGCCTCAAACTATCACTCTGCTGCCAGATATGCAGTAGATATGGATGAATCACTTTAAGGGTTGTTTCTCCTGACAAAATTTCCTATTGAACTCTATGGAAAAATAAGTCAGTAGAAGGAACCCTTCAAGTTATCCATCCATATCTGCTGTATTTCGGCAGCAGTGATGATTTAAGGCTTGTTTGATACGTCAGACCCGTTGATGAGTTACAGCCATTTAGCCAACCATGGGCTCTATCTTGGCGAGTTTTGCTATTTTAACGGCGTGTTTTTTGGGCACTAAGCACGGTGCAACGTGCAAATGGGCTGAACCTAGTCTGTTCATTAATTACAGGTGTGTCTTGGGCATGACATGTAATAAACCAATCAAAATGTCATATCCCATTCCCTTTAAAAGCCTGCTTTTCCACCTTGGCGGATTGCTTATGATGGCGAAACAGACATGCCCGTGCATGTTTAGTGTGATCAAAGAATAGGCTAAATGGGATCAATAGTAGCCTATGATCAATATTATTCGGACTAACCCATTATGAGTTCCCATGCAGTTGCATTTCGTTAAAAGCACCTGCAACAGCTGAGAATAAGCGACTAATGTCTTCCGTCTCACCTTAGAAAACGCCAAATTAGCCTGCTTGTTTAACAAATTTCGTTTGATTATGCAATGAACTCATGTTCAAGCTTCATCCGAAGTTCATTAGGCTACCTGCATTCTAATTTTGATTAATAACATAAATAACGTTATTTTGCCTTAAGGATGACACTAAATACAATAAAGCTGTCAGGTTGGCAACCCATAGGTTCAGCATATTTTCCCTTGTTTTAAAATGTCCTGCTTTTGGAAATGTGACCAACCTATTTTTACTGGTAGCGTAATGCTATAAAACGATTCACTGTCCCAGGAAGACCGTGAAAAGTGTGATTTACAGCAGGGGGAAACAGACCTGCTCCTGTAAAGCGCACATGCAGATAATGGCATTAAAATTAATTGTAAATTGATTATGCGACGTGCTGCAAATTTGTTTTAGTTTCTAATTAGACGCTTAGTTCTCTTAAAATCTTTTGTTCCGTTATGGAATAACAGGTGAAATCAGCGGGGTTTTAATAAGCTGAGAGTATAGAAACCTTGTCACTGTAATTTAAAAAATATGAAAGACGAAGAATGGCTAAGGTTACAATTCAGTTAACATGGTGACATTTATCTCCATTTTTTTAACCATAGGCTATCGAAGAAACCTTATGTGCAGCGAATTCGCTGTAGCCTAGGCTATTTGAAAAACAACAAATGCAATATTCACTAGACAAGGTTTTGAACTTTTTTCAGTCACAACCATTCTATTTACTTACAGGCTGTATTCCTAGATAAACAGAGCTGTCTTGTAGGCTAATGACACCTGAAGCGCATTTTCAGTCTGTCTATTGCAGTGCGCGAGTTTTCCATTGAATGACAATTCACGCATTAGGTGTAAATGACAATTTGCGCATTAGGCTTGATATAGGCGTTATCAGCTCCTTTTTAATGGATAGCCATTGTACCGTACCATCGCACATCGCCTGGATGTTGATGGAGTGAGCTGAGGGACAGGTATGTGGTCTTTGACCTATGGACCCTTTTATTATTATGCATTTTTTGATATAGCCTACACAATAATAATATTTCACATTGTAATCTTGATATTTTAGTCATGCTTGTGCGCGCCCCTGTGTGTAACAGTCTGGGGGGTGTACGCACATTGTGCACACGCCTATGTAGACGCACTTATATGCGCCATTAAAATAACATGTAAACAACTGCGACATGACTTTAGACCAGGTTTGTGGTGGTTCTAGCGCAAGCGCTTTCTGCTGGCTCAAGATAGCAATACGCCAAAAATAATCCTGGCCACTCCTCATCTTAAGACCAACACGCCCAGTTCACTTGCAACGGGTGCAAGAATACATGGTACTTAAACAACGTGAACGCAAGGCGTTATAATGAACCATGGTGTAAGATAGCAAAGACAGTTGCGTTTGGGTTAGCGCCGCTTAGTGCCAGGTGTAAGATAGGGCCTCAAGTGTTTCCATACTGTTCCAGCGTAATTTACAGCTAAATCTAGTCCCACCCCCCCAATTCCCATAGAGATCCATTCAAATGCAGAGACGTTATAGTATCGCTTATAAGAGTACCAGAAAATAAGATATCAAGACTTTTTTATTAGGAACATGAATACTGGATGGTGTGTAATGTGGAATAACATTGCAAAATTGGATAGTAAACAAAAAAAAAAGCCTAATGTACAAAAATGTAAGGCTACCCAAGCAATATTCAAGCCAAACATAAGTTATTTTTAAAAATCCAAGCTTTTAAAGGCCCCACACAATGAAAAATGTACCTATTTTAAGTGTTGAAATGGTTAGCTATAGTTTAATTACTTCAAGGACATGATGCAGACCAAAAACATTTTTTATTTTTTTAATTTAAAGTTGATATTTCCGTGGCTAAATGTTTCCCTCACTTCTTCCTGTAAACGGCTGTGACGTTTTGGTGACGTGTACCTACACTGGTAGGCAGTGGAAAAAAAGTTTTTCCCTCCAATTACAAAATGCAAACAAAATGGGACGAAAGAGCGTGTGAGGACTCTCTCACCCAAACAAGCAATTTAATCTTTTGGAATTTGGGAGCTTCTACTCCTTCCCATCAAGTGGGCCATTCCCACCATCCACTACAATGGCCCCTCACTCCCTATGAAAGTAAGTAACTAACTACCATTTCTGTAAGAACGTTATATGTAATTCACCGGAAATAGCAAAGTTAGCTATAACTCCTTATATATCATCTTGCTATGCAGCCAGAAACGAGAGAGGTTGCATGTCATTGTGAGACTGAGTGGGTTACATCGCCGTCGGAACTGGTGTGAAACTGAGGCAGGTGCCTAGGAGAAGTAAAGGTAGGCTAATAATGTTAGCTGAGCTGAAATTCGTATTTATAATGGCTGTTTTTCATTCTTTTCTGTCATTCAAGGTAACTTAGGCACGTCTGCAAATAAAGTTTGGGTGAATCTGCTTTCTTTTAGTAATGTTACCCGCTACGCTAGGCTACCTGGGAGGGAAATGCTGCCTCTAAGTTAGGTGTAACGTTAGCTGTAGCTTACATTGCTTGTTTTGTTGTTGATTCATTAAATAATCTGTAGCAATCTAGTTATGTAACTTTAGCTATATTATCTACACTTCAAGAACTTCAGTTTTTTTACTTGTAAGAAAGACAGAGAATGTTCGGGATTACAGATTCAAATTAGCGAGATATTGATAACTACAGATATTACACTGCTATTAGTGGCAGTAGTTGTTGCTATCCAGCAATTTGCACACAAGCTATCCTGTTATTGCGGTAATGGTAACGTAACGTTAATAGAAAAACAAAACAGGATTCCAGATTCTAGGCAAATATTTATTAGATGTTGACGTTACATACGACTGTTATCATACCATTCAGAAACATCAAGATTCTCTCAGGGATGGACCGCATTTGCAACAGGGGGAGGCTCAAACATATAGGGCTGCAATGGAGCGAAGCTGCCCCCATAGCCTACTCGTAGTGATAATCTCCCTCTCTCCCGGTACCATCCTCGCCCTCCCCGTCCTCATCTCCCTCTTCGTTCTCATCCTCCTGCCCCTCGTTGTCCCACAGAAACGACGCTTCCTCCTCCTCAACAGAGAGTGATTCTCAATTTGAGACACAATGTCATCCATTTTGGCTAATGCGTTAGCTTTCTTTTGAGCACTGCAATCCAGAAGCTAACTACCTAGCCACCGCGACAGCCTGCCCATTTTTACGAGAAGCCTTCTGAAAAGCATTAGGAAAAATGTGATCTGACTTCCGTTTTGTGGGGCCTTTAAGTTTGTAAAAATAAATACTTCTAGTAAGGACTGGGTGATAAACCATATCTATGATTATCAAATGATTTTTTTAAGCGTAGCAACAATCAATTGCCATATGGCGTAATATACTATTTCATGCCTTGGCTCCAACTCTATCATGCGTTTCCAGGAACTTCTCTGTACGAGTTGTTTGCAAAGTCACCTTTTTTAATGAAATGGTGGGAGTTTCATTCTGTTGTTGGTGGTATGCATTTTGAGTTTAGGATAGGTGATGTCAGCCATGTCAGTCCACCATTTTCTAGCCGGTTGTACACTCAGTTATCTTACAGATCTGTTCGTGTACACCAAGAGCCCATTCACACTACAGCTAAATACGGTTGTCACTCCTCATTTTAGTGCTTAATACGGTCAAATCCACACAGTATGGTTACGAACGTGAGCAGCGAACTAGTAGTAAGGAGTCCTGCCGCGAAACAGGTAGCGACTACCAATGTTGACTCTTGTTCCTATGCAAATGAGCTTGGATGTGCGAGCGTGGACGGGAATGGGAGTTCACAACTGGTAGCAGATGCAAAGTGATTAACTGCGCAACACTCCCAGACAGTACAGTTTCAGCATAGAGTGCATTAAGGGCGACGTTGAGTACTGTTAAGCTTTAATCGACGTTGCTTCATTCGCTGCCAGATCAGACGAGGAAACGCACATCTTCTCCAGCTTCTCTCAGCAGAAATTAACAAAAACTGAATGGCCATGTTTGTTGACATTGGAGACCACGTTTACACATGCGTAATACCCTGAAATGTGAGATTTACATTCAGCGCAAATATCGCACTATTACAAACTTACTGAGAGCGTTGTAAATACAGGAGCGAGTCTGGTTACTTGTACATACTTGATCATCTTCTAAATATGCGTGTGTACGGACACAGAACACAAGCTACTCCAGTTAATAACTTCGGTTGTCAAGCTACAAAATGCAAGTGTGAACAGGGGCCTAAGTAAATCAATACAGCCTCTCTCAACCCAAAACTAAATTTGATGCCTTCAGAATACTGTGTAAATATGACCTCTGTGCGTTCTGGGGGGCGGATTACCTTGTGAATCTGGAACTCGCGCTAGCGAGACTGTCCCCGTTCACCACCCTCTCTCCCACTTCGATCAGGTGCCTCTGAATATTCTCCACTATGGCGTCCCGGCTCTGGTCTGACAGGATCTGTCCGATCACATAGCTGTGGAAGACGAAGAAGGTGAATGTCCCCAGATGGAGCAGGAGGACACCATGGGGAATAGCAAAGTGAATAAAGCGAGCGATGACAGTGGAGGTGCAGGGAGTGATGAGGCAGAGGTGCAGAGAGAGGTGTGAGTGGAGGAGTGAAGTGTGGGTTGAGAGGAGGTATAGTGAGGGCGGAACCACAAAAGCCACCGCTGAATGCTTACTTGCCGCAGTCTTTAGCTAAGTCACACCAGTCCCTGCGCACAATGTCCAGGCCCTTCAGCTCCTGCTTGGTGGTGTACCGGCCGTCCCCAGCTGGCTCCACGCACAGGGCTGCGTACTTCTTTCTTCTCAGCAACAGCAGAGACTTAAACACGCCATCAATATCGATCTCCAGGAGCTTATAGAGCTTATTCACCTCGCTCTTCACCTGATCTCACACACATAGACAAACATAATCACACTCGCAGCAATACGCTTTTCCATAGACTTCAATAGGAAAATGAGCCAGGAGAAACAACTCTTGAAATCATCCATCCATACCTACTGTATATCTGGCAGCAGAGTGATGGTTTGAGGCTAGTTTGATACCTCAGACCCTTGATGACTTACAGCCATTTTAGCCAACCATGTGATCCATAGCCTACTGTTCCAGCGTAAATTACAGCTTAATCTAGCCCCCACCCCAATTCCCATAGAGATCCATTTCAAATGCAGACAGGTTATATTATCGCTTGTCAGAGGACCAGAAAATAAGATATCAAGAGTCTTTTGATGTTGTTGGGTCACAGACATCAAAAGGGTCATGGTATGCAAAGGATAAGCACCCAAATATTAAATATGATGAATTTAAGTTCATGTTAATTTGTCCAATTACTTTTCATCCCCTTAAATGGGTGGACTATGTATAAAAAAGGGGCTACAATTCCTATACGGTTCACACCGAAATGGATGTAAAAAAAACTCAAATTAAAGCTGAAAGTCTGCACCTTAACCTCATAGTCACTGTTCCATTTCAAATCCCAATGTTCTGGAGTACAGAGCCAAAACAACAAAAATTGTGTCACTGCCCGATTACTTTGTCCCCACTGTATAACACACTGACATACACAAAAACACCTTTTTTTCCCCTCCATTTAAAAATAGACACACATGGGAACCCGATTTGGCCCTCAAGCCAGGGACATTACCTTGTTGCCGAGCTTGTAGACCTCGTCCAGGTTGCAGCTGTTGGTGTTGATCATGATGGAATCGGTGTCTCCATAGATCACCTCCAGGTTCATCTGCAGGGAACGAGAAGTGAGGACAAAATTCAGGACACGCACCCAGTACCAATTGTGGCCGGAAGCTCCATAAGGCAACACCGTCGCCCAGGGTATGGGAGGGTTCAGTCAGACAGGGTTCTGCGTTCATCGCCATCTATCGACCCCTGGTGGTCGATCGGGTGCCTGTAGATTGCAGTCAAAGCCGAATATGAAAGATCTTCCTAACTGCAGTCTAAGTGAGCTTAGCTGTAGTCTGCGGTGTGTAAAGAAGCTTCTGGCGACACGAAAGAGAACAGTGGATGTCTACACTCCTGAATCAGCAGTGGGGTACGCGCAATGTACGTGGCTGTGGTTGCAGACGATTGGCCATTCCAAATAGGGGTAGTAATTTGTTATACTTAGCCCCGCGTTCCAGCATAGCACGGTCCAGCACAGCACAGGCTCAGTGCAGGGTGAAAATGGACTAGATTATATAAATGACAATGGTCTCCTCTGCGGTCATGAAGACTCTTCAGCCAATGCTGGGCCTTGCTCTGCGTTTCTGTTTTTTTCACCTCATTTTCCCTGCTGTATTCTTTCTATGCAGCACTTTGATTGCACCTGCATGGAAGTTACTATACAAACAACTGTGTGTTATTATCATGATTGGATATAATGAATACCAAAGGCCAGTAAGTGGGGAATCAGACAGTGGAGATGTGGAAAACCCCACAAGGTACGAGTGAACTGGTACACGCAGAACACGGCTTACCTTCTGCACCATGTCTTTGGTGTGCATTAGGATCTGAAACATAAGAAAAACAATAAACCATCAGTACACACACCGCTATTCAAAGGGAGTCTGGGAGATTTTCCAGTTTAATCTCATTTTTAAATCTCTGGATGACATAAACACTAACTTGGGTCTTTCCTGATGCATTTCCAATTTCAAAACTGCTTCAGCAAGTTTGGCCCTACTTGTCACTTGGCCACAGCCATTTGGCAGCAGAAGAGTACCAACCAGCTTGAAATTTCATAATCAGGAAGAGGTACCACTGCGGGTACAATAATGGTGCGCCCGAACCTGGGGGAAATCGTGGGGTGTGGTAAGCATTACTAATCAATTAATGCAAAAAAAGCATTAGCAGCCCGACTGTAAAAAGGCTGAACAATATCCTATTGACTCCCATTCAAGCCAGAATACTACTTCCTCTGCGTGTTGTAGTTCAGCTGGACAGAAAATCCACTGGCTTGGATCTCACTGAGACCTCATCCTCT
>CM056376.1:23183331-23213907 GCA_029718625.1 Synaphobranchus kaupii | reverse complement strand
GTTCCTGGCTGCCTGCTGATTGGGTGTGTGTCACAAGGGGGAGGGGGGAGAGGGAGGGGCGTGAGACAGAGTGGGCGTGTGTGAGCATGAGATCGGCCAGTCGCTTGGACTCTTGTGGAAGGTGTGCGTGGAATTTCATCAGTAATATACACACAGAGGGAGAGAGGGAGAGAGGGAGAGAGAGGGAGGGGGAAAGAGCAAATAAAGATGGCATGTGTCAATCAGGCAATATGAGGTCAAGTTCAATCTGTTGCAATCTGTGGCATTACATTACATAGCCTTACATTACATTGCATTATATATTATATTACATAGCATTATATTATATTATATTACACTCATCTGGCAGGTACTCTTATCCAGAGCCACATATAGTAGAAGTGGAGAACATCATAGTTCTCAGGAATACAGTACAACCAGTTATAATCAATACTGTTGTAAATAATTGTTAGTCCACACACGGTAAAACCTTTAGCTCTCTTGCTTCTTTATTTTCGTATATCGTTCGCTCTAACAACCACACTCACTCTCCTAACGTAACTCGACAACCCACGTGACGTCGTAAACCACAACAGGCGCGACACTGTCGTACATAACATTTCCCCCCCCGTTCTAAAACCCCAAACGGCTAAGTGACAGTCTCTCCAAACAGGAGTAGGAACTGAGGGCTTATGTGTGAAATGTAGTAACATAGTCCTGGAGGCGTGAAGGGCGAGCCCGTTCCCGCTGTGGCCTGTCGACTCCCACCATGGGCTGTGGCCCTGCGAGAGAGCCAGGGTGAAGTGGATGAGGATGAGGAACAACAGGCAGAGGCTGATTGGGTGGAAGGAACATAGGCCGTGGCGGAGCCTGGGGCGGCCTACCTGCCCTTGGCAGTACCGGTCTCGGCGGCCTTGAGACAGTTCCATCCATCTCAGCTGCACCGGCTGCTGGTAGCCGTGTGGCCATGGTAGGTCCAGGAGGAGTAGGCACCCTCCGCAGTCGACTGGCGTGCCAGCGGGATCCATCGCCCAGCAGAAACGTGGCTGGCCCCAGCTGACGTGTCACCTGAAGGGGCTGAGACCAGAAAGATGCCATCTTGTTTTCTCGCTGGGGCCTACGGGCCCGAACCCAGTCAGACACCTGGATGGTGGTGGCCTTGACCCCTCGTTTCTTGTCAAAGCGTCGCTTCATCTCCCCCTGATGTTTGGCCACTGCTGCTTGAGCGGCATCTCGGACGCTGCCTGCTGCAGGTGCCACTGCATCCCGGGACCTGAGTCTGTCCAGTGGCAAGTCCATCTCGCGGCCAAGCATGAGGGACGCCGGAGAGGCCTGCGTTGTTGCGTGCTGAGTAGCTCTGTAGTGCAACAGTGTTTGGTTGAGTGCGGCCTGGAATGTGCACCCCTGGAACAGATGTGCTCGGATCCCATTTTTAAGGCTTTGATTGAAGCGTTCCCACCCCCCCGTTGGCCTGAGGGTGGAAGTATGCTGTGCGGTTGTGTTTGATCCCCTTGTTGCGAAGGAAGTCAGAGAACTCTGCTGAGATGAACTGGGGCCCATTATCCGTGGTGATGGTGAGTGGCAAACCCCATCTTGCAAACAGGCCCTCCAGGATGTCGATGATGACCCGTGTTGTGACTGTTCCTGCTGGGACCACTTCAGGCCATTTAGAATGGAGATCGTATGCTACCACCAGGAAGCGTTGGTGGTGCGGGACCCCTCGGCCATGGATCTCTCCACAGATGTCCAGCTGGAGATGCTCCCATGGGCGAGGCGGCCACGGGGTAGGCTGCAGTGGTGTTGAGGCTGGCGACCCACTTTTCCCGCTGAGGAGACACGGCACACAGTCCTTGACCATGGTCTCGATGTCACGGTCGATGCCTGGCCACCACACCAGGTCGCGGCAACGTTGCTTGACCCTCACTATGCCCAAATGACCCTCGTGCGCCATAGACAAGACACGCGCACGCAGGCCACTTGGGACCACAGTGCAGAGGCCCCTGGAGACACAGACGTTCCCCCCAGCATGAGAGTTCGTGCCGTACTCCGGCAAACGGGGCCAGGCCCTCCGGCACCCGTGACGGCCATCCGGTGCGTATATAGATACACAGGGTAGATAGCAAGGGGTCCTGTTCTGATTCCCGCTGCAGCTCCTCCAGTGACACCGCTGACTGCAGGGGCCCATGCAACATCTGGATGAGCTCTGGCTCTGTGTCTTCCTCAGGAGAGACCGTTGGGGTAGGGGCCTCGATCGACCGAGAAAGGAGGTCGGCCACTACGTTGTCCCTACCTGGGGTGAACCTGAGCTGGTAGTCGTATTGCCTGAGCCGCTCCCCCCACCTGTGCAGACGGAGGGGCCTGTGACCACTGCCCGAGGCAGACAGCAGTGTGGTGAGGGCCTGGTGGTCCGTACGGAGGTTGAACCGTCGGCCATATAGATAGAGGTGCCACCTCTCACATGCCCAGACACAGGCTAGGGCTTCGCGTTCACCGACTGAATACCTCTGCTCGGTGGGGTTAAGGGCCCTGGAGGCGAAGGCTACTGGCCGCTCGACGCCGTCCTGCACCTGTGAGAGGACGGCCCCCACCGCCCCGGCTGAGGCATCACAGGTGACGAGAGTAGGGCTGGACGGGTCAAAGTGTGCCAGGATGGGGGGCGTGGTGAGCTGGGTCTTCAGTGAGTGGAACGCCCTTGAGCATGCTGCGGTCCAATTCCATGGCTCCTCCTTCTTGAGGAGTTGGCGTAGGGGAGCTGTGGTCTGAGAGTACTGGGGCAGGAACCGGAGGTAGTATGCCGTCATGCCCAGGAATGAGGCCACCTGGGAGGCAGAAGTGGGCTCCGGGATCCGGTGTATGGCGTCGACATTGGACAGGAGAGGTGCGATGCCTTTGGCTGTCAGGCGAAACCCCACGAAATCGATGGCGGCAGCGGCGAAGGAGCATTTTCTCACTGTTCAGGGTCAGACTATTTCCCAGGAGGGCCACAAACACCCTGTGGAGCCGCTCGTCGTGGGTTGACATGTCTGGGGCATGGACCACGATGTCATCTAGGTACACGGCGACCCCAGGGATACCGGCAAGGATGGTGTTCATGGCCTTCTGGAAGCAGCTGGGGGCGGAGCTAAGCCCGAATGGCATCCTCGTGTACCGGAAAACCCCAGCATGTGAGATGAAGGCTGTCAGGTCTCTGCTGGCAGGGTGGAGGGGTACCTGGAGATAACCCTGACGCAGGTCGAGCTTTGTGAAGACCGTGGAGCCGTAGAAGTGGGTGGTCAGCTCCTCTGAGGTAGGCAAGGGGTATTTGTCTGGAATCACCGCCTTGTTGACAGACCGTAGGTCCACGCAGACTCTCAACCCCCCTGACTTCTTCTTCGCTATCACCAGGTTCGAAATCCAGGGGGCAGCGTTAACCGGCTCGATGATGCCTGCCTCCAGCAGCGTGTTGAGTTCCTTTGTGACATCATCCCTCAGAGCAAGAGGGATTCGGCGCAGGGGCTGCATGACTGGTGACACCTCCGCGTTCACCAGGGGTCTGTGTGTGAAGGCTGTGAGGCAGCCTAGTCCATCGAACAGTGCCGGCCATTTCTGCTCCCAGGTGGAGGTGACGTGTTGAATGGCCGACCCACCGTCATCATGCAGTGAGAATCCCAAACCCGTGAATAGGTCGAGGCCCAGCAGGTTGGCACCCCGCTTAGCGATGTGGAATGGGAATGCAGGCATGTGCTTAGATCCATAGTGCACTGGTACCTGGAGGATGCCCACAATCTCTATCTTTGAGTTATCATATCCACACAGAGGAGTGGAGGGCTGCTGCAATGGCAGGTGAGCAAAGAACTTATTGTAGGTGCTGAGATTGAGAAGTGACGCAGCCGCGCCTGTATCCAGCAGCAAGGGAAGGCTCACCTCTCCCAGCTGCACTGTGCATGTCTTAAAGCTCACGTGGTTTGTAGACACGGTTCTGATTTCGGTACAGTCGCTGCAGGCTGACGGGGTTCTGGACTGTGGGGGGACGAGCAGCAGGTGCAGACCTGCACACTTTAGCAAAGTGATTGGGCTTCGAATAGTTCCTGCATGTCTGCCCTCGAGCTGGGTAGTTCGGAGCCCGTGTAGTATGTGAGCTAGCCCCACAGTTACTGCAGTTGTCAGAGCTACGTCTGTACCCCTGTCTGCGAGCTTGCTGCACTGGGAACCACGCATCTGTGTCGTCTGGGCTATCCTGGTAGGCAGGCTGGAGCTGTTGTGTGAGTGAGGCCGTGGGGGCGGAGTCGGAGCGCGAGCTGGCAGTCAGCATGCTAGAACATTCTAGCGCGGATTCAACCTGCATGGCCTTAGCTATAGCGTCATCCAGTGTTAGCTCATCTGGCTCCAACAGTAGCTTCTCCCTGATTTTCTCACACCATGTCCCTTCAATAAGCTGATCCCGTATGATCTGGTCCTGAAGCGCCCCATAGCTGCATTTCCTCGCCAGATCCCTGAGATCCGTGACGTAGCTCAGAACAGACTCACCGGGTCGTTGATGACGTTTCCGTAGCTTGTATCGCCGGAGAAGCGCCCGCTGTTTGCCGGCGAAATGAGCCGTTAGGAGGGTGACAGCTTCGTCGTAGGTCCCCCGCGGAGCCGAGGGCTCTGAATATTCTCTGACCCTCCGTACCGAGACAATGACGGAGCAGCGCTGTCTTCCGCCTGTCCGAGATGTCAGCGAAGTCCATGGCTTCCAGATAAACAGTAAAATCCTCTAGCCATCCTACCCAGGGAATCGGAGGCTCGCCGGGCACAGACAAGAAAGGTGCCGGTGGTGGCAAGGTGAACTCAGCCATCTTCGTCGCCAAATGTTGTAAATAATTGTTAGTCCACACACGGTAAAACCTTTAGCTCTCTTGCTTCTTTATTTTCGTATATCGTTCGCTCTAACAACCACACTCACTCTCCTAACGTAACTCGACAACCCACGTGACGTCGTAAACCACAACAGGCGCGACACTGTCGTACATAACAAATACGTGTAATATTAACCAAACAAACAACAATGTGTATTGTAACAGAACGAGGTATGACTAGACCGATAACCTTATCTTTACATGGCCATACCTATAAAGACCGTACACCATACCATTAAACTGATAATGGTCCGGAATTTGTTTTTCCAGATTATCGGGAGTCATTGTAGTTCATATCAGCAGTTTATTCCTGCCGCTAGTTTTGACTCTCAGACTCACAAATTCACCCGAGCAACAGCCGGAAAGATGTAAATATTATAGTTGAAAGACGGGTAAGACTGGAATGGCATGGAATGGCATGTGTAAGTGTATCTAAGCTTTGTAACGTTAGTACACATTATCCAAGATTGCTAATTAACTCTTTTTTTTTAAACATTTATTTGGTTTCTCTGTTGATTAAAAGGTGCTACTCCCACAGACACTGTGCCCTGCACAACTATTTATTAAACGGAATCAACCTGACTTCTGTGACAAGTTATTTGAAAGCGTTTTAAGGTTTACATGTAAGCCCCAGATCAAGGCCAGGCTGTGGACATGGTGACACATTGATTCAGCGAGTTGTTGACAGCAGATCGACTAAAGAATATTTTTTACAAATGGAGTGTGTATTCAGAAATTCTTTCAGATTTTTCCCGTTTTCTCCCAATTTGGTAGTCAATTGTACCCTATGCTATTCAATTCCTCGTAGCAACCGCTTGAGAATTCGCCGGTACACAACCCGCCTACCAGTAGTAGGAAGGAGGGTGCCACGTCCTCTTCAGGTCGCGACTCCTCTGAGCTCCTGACCGCGATTCTAACTCCCTCGGGGCCGCTTGTATGCGACGAGTCCCTCCCCTCACCATACTCGGATCTGGCAGGACCAGGGGCAAGTCTCATGGTTGATCAGACAGGGATCCAAACGGAGTGCGTCAGTGACAGAGCCATGTGTGTATCTGCGCATCATAAACTCAGTGATTTATAAAGACCCAGATACTTACAACCCGGGCATTATAACATCAGTGAGATATTCAAAGACAGCGATATTCAACATGCCCTTTAACCTTTGAGGAAAATATAAGCCCCAGGCAGTTGGGGGAAGCTTGTGACTTTAGCGGGGGTTTTTATGACCTGTCTGCGATCGTAAAGAGGGCACTGAAACCTTATCATGGCTCGAGCCCTGGGACACCGTCACTGCGCTCTTCATGTTACCTCCACAGCAGACTTTGATTAATAACTAAACCACCCATCTGACATGAGGCTATTCACCACTGGGGCTTCAGCACTTAATGATTCAACACTGCCACCGTGTGGCAGGGGGGGCTCATTGCACCTTATTGCAGTTCACACTAAGGGCCTGATTTACTAAGACCTTTAGCGTGTGAAAAACCTTTAGCACACACAAAACTAATAACACAACCAACTATTTGTGCAAAACAAATACCATAACCAATGATTGGTCATGTAATTGGTTTTGCGCACACTAAAGGCCTTCATAAATCAGGCCTTTAATCACTGAATTCAGGGATTCCTAGAATATTTTAGAATATTTTTGTTTTGTATATTAAAATATAGTATAAATGATTATATCTGATTTTCAGGTAAGGCTAAATTAGATTAAATGATTATTGTTATTTTCCCACTGTGTTTATGCCAGATATTGACTCATAGTAAATGGCATCCATTTTAGATCCATTGATGAGTGTTAATTTAGAAACGCATCCATTGATGAGTGTCAATTTAGATACGCATCCATTGCAGTGTTAATTTAGATAAGCATCCATTGATGAGTGTTAATTTAGATACGCATCCATTGATGAGTGTCAATTTAGATACGCATCCATTGATGAGTGTTAATTTAGATACGCATCCATTGATGAGTGTTATTTTAGATACGCATCCATTGATGAGTGTTAATTTAGATACGCATCCATTGCAGTGTTAATTTAGATACGCATCCATTGATGAGTGTTAATTTAGATACGCATCCATTGCAGTGTTAATTTAGATAAGCATCCATTGATGAGTGTTAATTTAGATACGCATCCATTGATGAGTGTTAATTTAGATACGCATCCATTGATGAGTGTTAATTTAGATACGCATCCATTGATGAGTGTTAATTTAGATACGCATCCATTGATGAGTGTTAATTTAGATACGCATCCATTGATGAGTGTTAATTTAGATACGCATCCATTGATGAGTGTTAATTTAGATACGCATCCATTGATGAGTGTTAATTTAGATACGCATCCATTGATGAGTGTTAATTTAGATACGCATCCATTGATGAGTGTTAATTTAGATACGCATCCATTGATGAGTGTTAATTTAGATACGCATCCATTGATGAGTGTTAAATAGTCGCTTCACATTGCAGTGTTGGGGACCACAGACTAAAGGTGGTTACATTAGGGGGCTTTGCGTTTTAGAACCCCGGGCTTACTAAACTTTTTTGTTCTTTTTCTTCTAGCCTGGATCAAATAAAGCAGAGAAGTTTGACTACGTGAGTATTTCTTTAAAATCACTGTGCTAAAATCCCCCTCTCAATCTTTGTTTGAAATGCTGTTTATATGTTTTTTATTTTGTCTGTTTCTCAGATGATGGACTTCCTCAAAGGGATGGCAGGCGGAGAGTATGTGGGCTTCAGCAACGCAACGTGAGTCTCTCAGAGCGTTATGGTACAGCAGAGCAGCAGTGTGGTATATTAGGGCAGTAATATGAATGCTAAATGACAGCAGTGTGGTATATTAGAGCAGTAATATGAATGCTAAGTGACAGCAGTGTGGTATATTAGAGCAGTAATATGAATGCTAAATGACAGCAGTGTGGTATATTAGAGCAGTAATATGAATGCTCAGTGACAGCAGTGTGGTATATTAGAGCAGTAATATAAATGCTCAGTGACAGCAGTGTGGTATATTAGAGCAGTAATATAAATGCTCAGTGACAGCAGTGTGGTATATTAGAGCAGTAATATGAATGCTAAATGACAGCAGTGTGGTATATTAGAGCAGTAATATGAATGCTAAGTGACAGCAGTGTGGTATATTAGAGCAGTAATATGAATGCTAAATGACAGCAGTGTGGTATATTAGAGCAGTAATATGAATGCTAAATGACAGCAGTGTGGTATATTAGAGCAGTAATATGAATGCTCAGTGACAGCAGTGTCGTATATTAGAGCAGTAATATAAATGCTCAGTGACAGCAGTGTGGTATATTAGAACAGTAATATGAATGCTAAATGACAGCAGTGTGGTATATTAGAACAGTAATATGAATGCTAAATGACAGCAGTGTGGTATATTAGAGCAGTAATATGAATGCTCAGTGACAGCAGTGTGGTATATTAGAACAGTAATATGAATGCTAAATGACAGCAGTGTGGTATATTAGAGCAGTAATATGAATGCTAAATGACAGCAGTGTGGTATATTAGAGCAGTAATATGAATGCTAAGTGACAGCAGTGTGGTATATTAGAGCAGTAATATAAATGCTCAGTGACAGCAGTGTGGTATATTAGAGCAGTAATATGAATGCTAAATGACAGCAGTGTGGTATATTAGAGCAGTAATATGAATGCTAAATGACAGCAGTGTGGTATATTAGAGCAGTAATATGAATGCTAAATGACAGCAGTGTGGTATATTAGAGCAGTAATATGAATGCTAAATGACAGCAGTGTGGTATATTAGAGCAGTAATATGAATGTTAAGTGACAGCAGTGTGGTATATTAGAGCAGTAATATGAATGCTCAGTGACAGCAGTGTGGTATATTAGAGTAGTAATATGAATGCTAAGTGACAGCAGTGTGGTATATTAGAGCAGTAATATGAATGCTAAATGACAGCAGTGTGGTATATTAGAGCAGTAATATGAATGCTAAATGACAGCAGTGTGGTATATTAGAGCAGTAATATGAATGCTAAGTGACAGCAGTGTGGTATATTAGAGCAGTAATATGAATGCTAAATGACAGCAGTGTAGTATATTAGAGCAGTAATATGAATGCTAAATGACAGCAATGTGGTATATTAGAGCAGTAATATGAATGCTAAGTGACAGCAGTGTGGTATATTAGCACAGTAATATGAATGCTAAGTGACAGCAGTGTGATATGTTAGGGCAGTAATATGAATGCTAAATGACAGCAGTGTGGTATGTTAGGGCAGTAATATGAATGCTAGGGCAGTAATATGAATGCTAGATGACAGCAGTGTGGTATATTAGAGCAGTAATATGAATGCTAAATGACAGCAGTGTAGTATATTAGAGCAGTAATATGAATGCTAAGTGACAGCAGTGTCGTATATTAGAGCAGTAATATGAATGCTAAATGACAGCAGTGTGGTATATTAGAGCAGTAATATGAATGCTCAGTGACAGCAGTGTGGTATGTTAGAGCAGTAATATGAATGCTCAGTGACAGCAGTGTGGTATATTAGAGCAGTAATATGAATGCTAAGTGACAGCAGTGTGGTATATTAGAACAGTAATATGAATGCTCAGTGACAGCAGTGTGGTATATTAGAGCAGTAATATGAATGCTCAGTGACAGCAGTGTGGTATATTAGAGCAGTAATATGAATGCTAAATGACAGCAGTATGGTATATTAGAGCAGTAATATGAATGCTAAATGACAGCAGTGTGGTATATTAGAGCAGTAATATGAATACTAAGTGACAGCAGTGTGGTATATTAGAGCAGTAATATGAATGCTAAATGACAGCAGTGTGGTATATTAGAGCAGTAATATGAATGCTAAGTGACAGCAGTGTGGTATATTAGAGCAGTAATATGAATGCTAAGTGACAGCAGTGTGGTATATTAGAGCAGTAATATGAATGCTAAGTGACAGCAGTGTGGTATATTAGAGCAGTAATATGAATGCTAAATGACAGCAGTGTGGTATATTAGAGCAGTAATATGAATGCTAAATGACAGCAGTGTGGTATATTAGAGCAGTAATATGAATGCTAAATGACAGCAGTGTGGTATATTAGAGCAGTAATATGAATGCTAAGTGACAGCAGTGTGGTATATTAGCGCAGTAATATGAATGCTAAGTGACAGCAGTGTGGTATGTTAGGGGCAGTAATATGAATGCTAAATGACAGCAGTGTGGTATGTTAGGGCAGTAATATGAATGCTAAATGACAGCAGTGTGGTATGTTAGGGCAGTAATATGAATGCTAAGTGACAGCAGTGTGGTATGTTAGGGCAGTAATATGAATGCTAAGTGACAGCCGTGTGGTTTTACAGGTTCCAGTCAGAGAAAGAAACGGGGGACAGAAATTACGCCATTGGGTACTACCTCAAAGAGAAACGGGTGAGTTGAGCCTCCTTCTTATTCGTCTTCTTTCATTTTTGTATGTTCTCATCCAGAGCCCTTTGTATTGTAATAGTCATTGTATTTATCTCTCTCTCTCTCTCCCTCTCTCTCTCTCTCTCTCTTTCTCTCTTTCTCTCTCTCTCTCAGTGTTTTCCTGGTGGAGCAGATATGATCGCCGCGCTGGACTTCTATTTCCAGGTAACCAGCAGCACACCTGGACACGACTGTCACCTGAGCTCACCTGTGCTGTTTACCTGAGCTCATCTGTGCTGTTTGTGTACTGAGCTCATCTGTGCTGTTTGTGTACTGAGCTCACCTGTGCTGTTTACCTGAGCTCATCTGTGCTGTTTGTGTACTGAGCTCACCTGTGCTGTTTACCTGAGCTCATCTGTGCTGTTTGTGTACTGAGCTCATCTGTGCTGTTTGTGTACTGAGCTCATCTGTGCTGTTTGTGTTCCTGCAGCTCTGTTCCATAGAAGTGACCTGTGAGTCAGGCAGTGTCATGGCCGCCACCCTGGCCAACGGGGGCATCTGTCCAATCACAGGCGAGCGTGTGCTGAGTGCGGAGGCCGTGCGTAACACACTCAGTCTCATGCACTCCTGCGGCATGTACGACTTCTCCGGCCAGTTCGCCTTCCACGTGAGTCTCACGCACACACACGCACGCACGCGCGCGCACACACACGCGCACGCACGCACGCACGCACGCACGCACACTCGCGCGCACGCACGCACGCACGCGCACGCACGCACGCACGCACGCACGCACGCACGCACACGCTTCCACATGAGTAACCAGCAAACACCTGGACCATGGGAAACACACACAGCTCACAGCTTAGCCATCTGTTCTTAAATTTTCATCTCTCTCTCTCTCTGTCTCAGGTGGGCTTACCTGCAAAGTCTGGTGTTTCAGGTGCAGTGTTACTGGTGGTTCCCAACATCATGGGGTTAATGTGTTGGTCGCCCCCTCTTGACAAGGTTGGGAATAGCATCCGGGGGATTCACTTCTGTCAGGTAAGCAGCCCCTCCCAGGAAAGCTAACACAGGCCCTGGTTCCATTGCAGGTGTAGAAGGATATTAAGAACATAATATGAACATAAATAGTATATAATGTGAACATAATGAACATAATGTGAACATAAAGAGTATAACACTGAGGTTGCAGGTTTGATTCCCAGTTGGGGCACTGCCAGTTTAATCTGAAAACTGACCTTGGTTCTGTTTAATCCAAAAACTGACCTGGGTTCTGTTTAATCCAAAAACTGACCTGGGTTCTGTTTAATCCCAAAACTGACCTGGGTTCTGTTTCATCCCAAAACTGAGCTGGGTTCTATTTAATCCCAAAACTGATCTTGGTTCTCTGGTGTAATTTGTCCATCTCTCAGGAGCTGGTGTCCCTGTTCAACTTCCACAATTATGACAACCTGAGACACTTTGCAAAGAAACTGGACCCCCGCAGACCGGCAGGAGATGACAGGGTAAGACCGAAGCACACGTGTGTAAGACTCGCACACGCATATGAGCACACGTGTGTAAGACTTGCACACGCATATGAGCAGACGTGTGTAAGACTTGCACACGCATACGAGCACGTGTAAGAGTCGCACACGCATACGAGCACATGTGTAAGAGTCACACACGCGTACGAGCACATGTGTGTAAGAGTCGCACACGCATACGAGCACACGTGTGTAAGAGTCGCACACGCATACGAGCACACGTGTGTAAGAGTCGCACACGCATACGAGCACACGTGTGTAAGAGTCGCACACGCATACGAGCACATGTGTAAGAGTCGCACACGCATACGAGCACACGTGTGTAAGTCGCACACGCATACGAGCACATGTGTAAGAGTCGCACACGCATACGAGCACACGTGTGTAAGTCGCACACGCATACGAGCACATGTGTAAGAGTCGCACACGCATACGAGCACACGTGTGTAAGAGTCGCACACGCATACGAGCACGTGTGTAAGAGTCGCACACGCGTACGAGCACGTGTAAGAGTCGCACACGCGTACGAGCACACGTGTGTAAGAGTCGCACACGCGTACGAGCACACGTGTAAGAGTCGCACACGCATACGAGCACACGTGTAAGAGTCGCACACGCATACGAGCACACGTGTGTAAGAGTCGCACACGCATACGAGCACACGTGTAAGAGTCGCACACGCATACGAGCACACGTGTAAGAGTCGCACACGCATACGAGCACACGTGTGTAAGAGTCGCACACGCATACGAGCACACGTGTGTAAGAGTCGCACACATCTCATGCACATGTATTGAAGCTTCACGTGTCTAAGTATCTGTGAGGCACATATGTATCTTATCCTCATGCATACTGTATGTATGTTTTGCCTGCCACGCACACGCAGGGAGAGTTCCCACACGCGTGTGTATGTCTGAGCTCTGAAAAGCGACTGTTTATTTAAATGCAGTGTTCTTTATTCACACTCTAACTCATTCACTCCCCCTTACAGAGCATGTCTGTGATCAACGTGATGTTTGCAGCATACAGCGGCGACGTGTCAGCCCTGAGGAGGTAAGATGGCCGTCACTAACAGAGCTGAGTCCAGACCTGATAAACTAATGCCAGACCCAGAACCCAGAACCGGCCCAGAATCCAGAACCAGCCCCTAACCCCAAACCCCTCATATATCATATATATCAACATATTCTCCTTTCCCTTGTTTACATCCTCATAATAATTCCTCTCCTCTCTCTCCTCCTCTCCCTCTCTCCCTCTCCTCATCTCTCTTTCTCCCTCTCCCTCTCCTCATCTCTCTTTCTCCCTCTCCCTCTCCTCCTCTCTCTGGCAGATTTGCACTCTCAGCGATGAACATGGAGCAGAAGGACTATGACTCGCGCACAGCGCTCCATGTAGCTGCTGCAGAAGGTCAGTGTGTTTATAACAGCCTTCCCCTTCCTCAGTGTGTTTATAACAGGCTTCCTCTTCCTGAGTGTGTTTATAACACTTCCTCTTCCTCAGTGTGTTTATAACAGGCGTGTTAATAGCCTGTGTGGGATGTGAAGCTTCCTCTTCCTCAGTGTGTTTATAACAGGCTTCCTCTTCCTCAGTGTGTTTATAACACTTCCTCTTCCTCAGTGTGTTTATAACAAGCTTCCTCTTCCTCAGTGTGTTTATAACACTTCCTCAGTGTGTTTATAACAGGCTTCCTCTTCCTCAGTGTGTTTATAACACTTCCTCTTCCTCAGTGTGTTTATAACAGGCTTCCTCTTCCTCAGTGTGTTTATAACAGGCTTCCTCTTCCTCAGTGTGTTTATAACAGGCTTCCTCTTCCTCAGTGTGTTTATAACAGGCTTCCTGTTCCTCAGTGTGTTTATAACAGGCGTGTTAATAGCCTGTGTGGGATGTGAAGCTTCCTCTTCCTCAGTGTGTTTTCTTAGCTGAGATACGCTGGGAAGTCAGAGGGGAGCTTTGTGTGAGACACACCTGGGGCCTATATCACAAAGCAGGATTACTGAGTTAGCTGGATAACCACACTGAGTAAAACCCAGCACTCTCCCAAATCTAGAACATGGACTGAAGTAAAAAGAGCAGTTCCGGGTTTGGGAGGGTTCTGGGTTTAACACAGTGCAGTTATACAGCTAACTCAGTAATCCTGCTTCATGAACTACCCCCGTTCCTTTATTCAATCAAAAGCTTTGAGACACACCTGTTCCCTTCTCCAATGAAGAGCTTCTTTTGAGACACACCTGATCTCTTTTCCAATGAAGAGCTTTGTTTGTGGCACACCTGTTCTCTTATCCAATGAAGAGCTTTGTTTGAGACACACCTGTTACCTTATCCAATGAAGAGCTTTGTTTGAGACACACCTTATCTCTTCTCCAATGAAGAGCTTTGTTTGAGACACACCTGATCTCTTCTCCAATGAAGAGCTTTGTTTGAGACACACCTGATCTCTTATCCAATGAGTACCACTCTGAGTAACAATCTGGTTGCGCAGGTGGATATTACTTGTTGCTTCTAATTGTTTGCATTTTCATTGCAAGCCATTCTGGATAAGAGGGTCTACTAAATACCAGTAAAGTGAATGTCACGCCTTTATGCATTATTACATTATCTCAGTTGAGAGCAGGGTGGGCAACGGTGTCTCCAGCTCTGACACAAGGCTGTGAGGCCAGTTTGACAAAAGCATGCCAGACTTACCGAGGCCATTTGATATTTTTCTTATTTTTGAGAGCAGGTTTATTTGTGTGCTTAAAATGTAAGAAATGACTTAAGCTTTAACCACTTATTTCTGACCCAACTGCATCTGTTTGTGTGTTCAGGACATGTGGATGCTGTCGTGTTTCTGACTGAGCAGTGCAAAGTTAACCCTTTCATCAAGGACCGGTAAGAGCTGCCCCTTCCTCCTTAAATTTCTGTCTCAGTCAGGTTGTGTTCGAGTCGGGCCCTTTATAGCTCAGGCCTTGTAGCTGAGTCAGACCCTGGCTGCGTTCAGAATGGCTCCCTATACGCTGTATCCTGCACTATTTAGGGGATTGGCTACTTTGATGGTTTTCCAAATTCTCAATTGAGAACGCTGAGAATTAGGACATCCTACAAAATGGCTGATTCCCTATACAGTGCACTATAAAGTGTATAGGGAACCATTCCGAACGCAGTCATTGAGTATCAAGCTGAAGGCTTTATGAGCTTGGCTGCATTCGGATCCAATTTAACACGCTCCCTTCCCTTGCTCACTTCCCTCGAGGGAGCCATCTTGTGACGCAATTTGCTACGTGCAGCAAGCAAACTTAAAAGGTGCTCTGCAAGGGAGGATTGACGATAAACAAAAAAAAACGGAACCGAACCGCCCTCGCAACATTTCGGAAGTGGAATACCATAGAGTTGAAATGTGACCGCCACATAGTTCTGTAGTGACCGCCCACTTTTTCCATGTGGAGCATTGAATTGTGGGATTCCCTTCTTGCTGGAAGCTTGCATTTTATACCCTTGGTGGAAGGGAGGATAAACGAGGGAGGGAGGGAGGGAATTACTCCCTCCCCTTTCTTAAATTGGATCCAAATCACACTTGGTGTGGCTGCCATATTTCATCCTGGCATTTTGGGGATTCCCCCCTTGAAGCAAGGGAAGGGAATGACAAGAAGAAAGGATAAATTTCGGATCCGAACGCAGCCCTTGTCTCTACAGATTGTCTAGGAGGGCATTGAATGCAATTAATACAAATTTCCAATTTTTTCATGGCTCTCTGCTGCCCCCTTCTGTCAGGTGGGGGAACACGCCGTTGGACGATGCTCTACAGTTTGGACAGGAGCAGGTAGTTCAGGTTCTGCAGGAGTACCAACGTGTTCACCTGGCGCTGGAGTCACGGTCAGACTCCGAGGACCATGGGAAACTGGAGGCTGTGGACAGCATGGTCTAACCAACCCGAGCCTCGCTCTCCTACGACCACGCCCCAGAGGCGGAACGGCCCCACCCACATTTAACTGCCCCGCGCTGCGGAGTCTGCGAGTGAGGACGACAGACTTAAGGAAGCAGAAGCCCCGCCTCTAACGCAGCTCTGCAGGGCCAATCACAAGCCAAATACTCACCTTATTTTCTGCAGAGAGAAAGATCCATGCACATGCACAAAAATACACACATACAGGCATGGACACATGCACAAACACACACAAACACAGGCATGTACAAACACACACACACACACACACACACACACACACATAAGCATGCACAAACACAAGCCTGTATCTCTATGTACCAGTGCTTTTTTGCACTTTTTCGTACTTTCCTGTTGTCCCGATTGCTTTTGGTCTTAGTTTTTGTAAAATTATTTACTGCCGTGCGATCCTCCAATTGATATTTAATACAAGACGATGTATGAATGTATTTAATACTGTTGATGTGAAAACCGATGAGTGCCTTCCAAAGAAAAACAAAAATGTTGCAGACTGTGATATTCCCAATAGTCTTACCCTGAACCTTTGATTACCTCAGCTGCTAGGCCAGCGGCCCGTTGGGCTCTGATTTGGATGTTATCCAAGTCCCCATTCCCAGGCTAGCGTACGCGTGCCGCTTCGCTGAGTTTAGGAAACGGCTTATTGCCCTTCAGCTGTGTGGAAATCGCTTTTACGGCAAGAATTGCACCTTTTTGCCCCACTTATTTCTTAACTTGTGTGAAATGTGCTTCTGTATGAAGCTAGTCAGTCTTTCTTAACTTAAGAAATGTAATTCTGTATTCATCCTTCCTGATGAAAGGTTAGTGTTTTTTCTTTTTGTGGGGTCTTGGAGTGTTGACATTTTCTAATGATACAGGTTGATTCTGAATGCACTGCCCAGTCACCGTTAATGTCACTGAGGACAGTGCAGGATTGTGGGAAACAAACATGGCTTTGGTGTCTAATGCTGCGTTCAAGCGGTCGGCTCATAGCTTTCTCCCGAGTCAGAAATACGTCACAACTCGGCCGACCGACTCGTTCACATGCTTTAAGGTCAGAAGATCTCCTGCGTGACCTTAGCTCAACTGTCAACACACATTCTTTTTGTAGTCCAATCTTCTGGTGTTCATGTGGACCTTACTGGTGTGAAGCTTGTGTAAAGCATAAATCTGACAGCTATATATTGCTCTATTGTAAATAAAGCAATATCTGAACAGAGAATACTCGCTGTACATGGATAAGTATGGACTGCATACTGCTCTATTGTAAATAAAGATGAACAGCTGAACGGTAGTGCACTTTTTTTATTTTATAAATGTTTCTTGTAACAGGTCCAAGCAAGGTTCTATTGCGCACATTTTCAAATGCTTTCAATTAACTAACAACATAATGCAAAAGAAGAAAAAGAAAACTGGTTTAGCTTTGATGGCTTTCCACATAACTACTCAGACAGCTCCCACAATGCATCTGTAATACATCCAGGTCCTTTGTTTATCATTTGACACCATACTGAGAGAATGAGCTTTAGTGAAGTGTTTGACTTGGGCTGGATGTTATACCCCGCTAAGCCGCCCATGCTAAATGGATACGTCACTGAGTCCCCGCCCACCGCCGCTTTAAGAACTCTAAAAGAAAACAATTTGCATGTGAACAGCTCTAAGAAAACCGTTGTGCATGTTCACGAAGGCCATAGTGTGAGATGATGAGTCTTCTCTCCATCGATGACATCACAACTCCCACCCCCCCTCCCCCCGAACAGTTTCCGTTATATAAATTTGGATGTTCCACAACTTCAGTCCAGGCCTTGGGGCACCTCTAGGCCTGAGTGGGTGAGCAGCTCCCCGTTCCAAAGAGCGAAGGCGGGACACAGCGCAGCCCTGAACGGAGCCCTGATTCGGTGGATTACCCGAGGCTTCTGAATGTCCACCAGGCCCAGCCAGCCCGCTTCATAATCCAGCAGGAGGCCCACCCTGTCCGGCTTGCCGGCCAGAGACACGGGCACCATCTCGTTGGTGGTCATGGCGAACCACTTGCGCTGGCTGTAGGCGAACACCCAGGAGCAGCTGTTGGTGCCCACGCTGTCTTCTCGCGACATGGCGGCCTCTGCCACGCCCACCCGAAACTCCTGGGATTTGCGCACGGTCACCTCCCAGTAGTGGCGCCCGCCTTTGACGTGCCCGTCCCCAAACACCACCGCCCAGTCCCGGAACCGCTCCGGGTTGTGCAGAACCAGGCTGGGGTCCAGACCGAGAATTCGGTAAATGACGCCCGTGTCTTTCTTGAAGAGGTCCAGGCTGCTGTGAGCCGTTCGCTCGTCTAGTTTAAATTGCAGGCCTGGGGTGAGAAACGGGGTGTATATATATTTTTTTATAATTAAATGCAAGGATTGTATTGAATACAGTTACAAACGGCATTTGCATTGCACTCAATGGCAAAAACACAGGGTACAGTAGTATACATTAATAGCAAATACGATACAGTAATAAGGATAAAATTAAACCAATTAAAATACATTAATAAACATGCACACATCAGTCTGGGATCATGACAGATTCTATCAGGTTACATTGTTATAGGTCATCCAATAGCTTTCCCCCTTTTATTTAGTCCTAAATATTTTACAAAAACCAGCACTTGGGGGTATGGTCTTGCGAAATCTACACACTCATGTATTATCGCCTCTGGAAGTTACACTTGCATTTACAAGCGCGACAGTAAAGCACGCGACTACACTGAACTTTGTGCAAATATTTCTGCAATTAGGCCACATATCATGTAGCAGCGAACTTGTTATACAAACTGCAAACTTTAGCCATCTCAGTTAAATATTATTTTTAGCGATTACACAATACGCTAGCCAACACTACAACACACTGTAAATGCACACACAAAACAACGACGAGCCTCAGTCACCCCTCAAAAATGTCTACAGGGAAATAAATGTAGTAAGTTAGCTGTGACTGATACACTAAAATATAATGTTTAAAACATCTGCCCTGTCTTATCACTTTGAACAAAGTTGCAGTGGAAGGAGTACTGGCCAAGTTGCACCGCTTACGCGAGTTAGCTAGCAAGCATGCAAGTGAACGAGGTGAAGCGAAATGAGTAGTAAACAGCCTAGCATTAGCATGCTAGCTACGCACACGCACCCAAGCTGACCTCTAGATAGCACAGGAGTCAGGATTGCTTCAAGTTGAGTTAAAGATGGATTTAAATGAAGAACGTGTGGTATGATCCACGCGGCCAGCTACTCACAGTTCCCCGCAGTATTGCTCACATACCGCTGCTGCGACGACACACACAGCGCGCGAGACTGGCTGTGCAGCAGTGCGTTAAGGGCTCGGGGCCCCGCGCGCCTGCACAGCCCTAGGCTCCAGGGCGCCGCCATCTCTCCCCGCTCTTGAACAATTCACCAAACTGTGAGAATAACATTCACCGTGCGCATGCGCATAATACTTCTTCTTCTTCTATGGCGGTTGGCATACAATGAAATTGTGCATTACCACCAACAACCGGAGTGGAGTGTAGATCAGGATTATTAAATTAAATTTCCCTTAAAAGGTCTTGTTTCCATAAAAGATTAGATAATGATTTGGTATTATTGGGCATAAATAAAGTTGTCCTCCTATAAAATGAGGGGGGGTGGAGGTGGGTTTAAAATGTAATAGAATGATCTTATCCAATAATATACTGATTACGGCTATGCTTTAGCTTTATATGAAAGCGTCTCAAATCTCATCTAGGGCTTTGAAAAATAAAATCTTCAAAATGTTCATAAATTAAACATTTTATTTTAGAAAATGGCCTGTGTGAGGTTGTGTAGAAATGCAGGAAATTAGTTTTAAAAGGCTCAAATTTTTCTCTAGCTAGCTAGCAATGTTAACAACATTATAATAGCTTGAATTATAAACTAGTTATTAGTTCAGCATTTGTATTTGTAAATATATTATGTCATAAGAAGGATACTGTATGTTATCCTGTTTAAAAGTGTACACTAGCTAGCTAGCTTGCTAGCTGTGGCATAGTTGCTGTCAACCTCCAGTACTAGACTTGGCCCTTGTTTTGACAGAGCTACTTTCGATAAAATCTTATTGGCTGTTTAAAAACCTGTTGTTGAGCTACTCTGAAGCAAGTAGTGAGATACTGGTAGTTTTCCAGTTGGGTTTAAGTCCATTGTCAGCTATACCTATGTAATTGCAATGAACTTTCTATGACAGGTATGGGTCGGTTTAAACAGAAGAAAATTAAAGTGTACAGGAGAGGGCTGGATGCACGGATGAATGTGTCCTGGCTCAGCTCAGCTACCTCTTTTGCTGCACCATCACCATCATCACCATCACCACCATCATCATCATCGTCATCACCATCACCAGTATCACCATCAGCTGAGCATGCAGCACCAGAGGCAACCACCGCCTACTGCAAACAAAATGAGGGAGGTAGAGGCATGGGAAGCTATCCAGGAGGATTTGCTGAGTGTGTCGAGGTCCCTGGAAGCTCCCATCTCCTCCCGATGCACCACATGCCCCGTGGAGGGGGAGACTGTAACTCACAGGCGTCGGGAGCGTGGGCCGTGTGTGTGGTGCTCTGCGACACCTGTGTCACCTGTGTCACGAGACCCACCGCAACTCTCTCCACCTACCTAAGCAGTGGAAGGGTTAATCATGCTGTACTGTACAAAGCACAAAACTCAAATAATAGTCTTTTTTGACACCAGCCTCTTGCTGTTTTTTCACAGAATTCTCATTACCAAAAGTGGCCAGGCAGCACATCACTTATCCAGGAACATCAAAGAGCGTGTAAAAGCAGATACCTGAAGGAAGTGAAAGTTTTCGACCATTTCAGGTTTGTGGATCTTTTTTGCTGTATTTATTACTTGTGCTACTTATTAATCTAATTCATGTCATGATTGCGGCATCGGCAAAGACAAGCGTAGCAGTCTTTAAAACCTACATGATCTGGGATTCCCTTGTGTTCGACGCCTCGATGCGAGTCTAACAGTAGGCTACTGAGCTTGACACAGTATGGGACGTGAAATACCACAACCAAACTGTATTATATTAACATCTTGCTTTTTTAATGTTCATTATGTATTGCTGGAAGACTTCGGTATCTAGAAGCCATGTTCTGCGAGTGTGAGTCTGAGCCATGCACTTTGGTGAGATACGGGCTGTGGCCAGCAACTGCAGAGAAGCCCCAGACAGCTTATTCCATCTCGCTGCTGGAGCTTCTACTGAGTCTCTCCATGGAGTGTCAGGTCTCTGTGGAGGGATTCTGCAATGCCATGCGCTGGAAAAACAGCCTGTATCTCTCAGAGGTAAATCTCATTTTGGACCCTGTTACTGGTAAAGTCATGTTGAATAATTGATTGTATCGTTGCTTAATGTATTCTCATATTTTAACAGGTCAACACTCTGCACAAGGGGCTTGTGGGTGAGGCGATTGCTCGCTTCCACCATCACTACTTCCGTCAGAGGACATTCAGGGACCTCTGTGCCCAAGTGGACGATGGGACGCCATGCCCAGCATGCCCCAAGGTCTGTTACTTTCATACAGACTAATTTAATTACACTTTTCCAACTGTCGTAAAATAAAAATGTTAATTTAATGGAACTTGTAATTGTACAATTTCACAAGAAAATGTATTCAAGCCTTTACTTAATTGTCTATTTTATTTATCTTAGAATGGACAGAAGGTTGTTCTGCTGGACGGAAACTTTGGCCTTGTGCGTAAGGCAAGCTCGGGAGTGAGTGTGGGCACTGGGCAAGCCGCTGCATGGAGCCCGATTGTTTGTTCCAGGCCAGGACCTCCAAGCATACCTCCAGGCCAACTCTGACAGTTCTGTCCCACATGAAGTAAGATAATTTATATAGTTATAGCTCTAAATAATTTTAATGAAATGTGCACATTTAGTATGGACCAGACTATATGAGTCAATATGACTAATTCAGTCACTACCCATTGTTGAAATTTGCACATTTGGGTGGTGTCCAGTAAGGTGGCAATAGGCGGTCCAGCATTAACCAGGGCTTGTCTGGTCTTGTTGTACTAACTTGACAGAGTCAATGTCACAGCAGTTGAATAGGATTTTTATATAAGACTATCTGCCTATTTGCATATATAGTTCTGTGGATTTTTCCTAATGCTTTTCTGAAGGCTTCCTCGTGAAACTGGACGTTGGGGCGGGACTTTTAAAAATTTTTTTAAATGGGCGGGCTGTCGCGGTGGCTAGCTAGTTAGCTTCTGGATAGCAGTGCTCAAAAGAAAGCTAACGCGTTAGCCAAAATGGATGACATTGTGTCTCAAATTGAGGATCACTCTCCTCCTCCATCCCCCTACTGTTGAAGAGGAGGAAATAGGGGGAAGCCGACCATGCAGGAGGAACAGCCTGTGCAGGAGGAACAGCCCGTGCAGGAGGAACAGCCTGTGCAGTTCTGTGGCGCTGTTTTAAATAAAAAAATTTTAATCTCAGTTCACATGATACAAAATGGTCAATACAAACAATATAATTCAAGTAAAAATGACAAATACAATCACATACAAACATGCAGAGGGGCAGTTACACTGGAGAGCTGGCTTTCCCTCACCATCACTGAACTAATTTATGGCATCAGCGACAGGTCTGTAATTACCTTCTTTTTGTAGAGTTAGCTCTGGTTTTTACGTTTGTCGTTCATTAAACAATTGTGAATATCAGATTTTTGTTTTGTTGAACTTTCACAGCACGTGCAATTTGAACAGTATTCTTACAGAACATAAACGGGGGTTGTGCATTTAACACTTTTCTACACTAGATGGCGCTCGCACCTCTAAAAAAATTAAGACGTTTTATACAGCAATTACTAGCAGGTAGGTGGAGTCTGGAACAGCTCTTTGGTAGTAGGTACAGTGCGTCACTAATGAAGGATCTGCCGTCTAAAATGACTGGATTACCCCCATTTAAATCACCTGATCTCAAACGTTACTTGCATAGGTTAGCTAGCTAACTGATAGTAAGTATGTCATTTTCCACAGCCTAATGATTTATACAAACAAGCGTTTGGGTGCCCTTGTGTCCTGTGCAGTGGGGGCGTTGGGCGCCAAATTATCGAATTCAAAGCTGAAAGGTAACACCGGTGTAATTTGCTAGCTAGCAAAGGTTAGCTGAGCCCGCTTCTTCAAGACCCGACTAGCATCTGATGTCCCAATAAGCCTCTTAGTGCCTTCATTGTATTTCAAACAATATTGGCCATTTAATTTAGGCAAACTGTAAGCGGCTGAACTTGGGTAGATATCCACACCATTGTTTGGGACTGTCATGTTTTGACAACTTCAGTTTGAAAAAAATATGTTTGCTCTTTTGAATTACAACAAGATAAATAAAGTATCATATGGAGTAATAGAATGAGACACTGTCACTTGTTGATGAACTACGAATATACGTAGTTCATCAATATTGGTATTTAAAGTAATATGGGTTACATAACATGCCAAATACATGCTACATGTCACATTCAAATGCATTTATTTCCACAGATGGGCAATTGGTAGCTGACATTACAAATGCAGGTTATTTGTTTGGGAAAGTCCAATACAGCTAGGCTACGTAATAGAGACTGATACACGCTTAACCATCAGGAGGAAACAACCTTTACCACACAAATATCCTGAATTTCTAACGTCAGTTACCGAGGAATTGTCCATCTGCGGTAACATTGTATGTAATGTACATTTGGCTGGAAATGCAATATGCTTCTCTAAAGAATAATGAACCAGAAAATGATCTAAAAGATTAATTTTGCACTAAAAACAATAATTTTAACAAATCCATGTAACGTTCAATTAGAATGAAAATTTGTTCAATTCAGGTGTTAATTGACAATACCTTCTGAAAAGTGCTCTCTGTTGTCTACAGATGGGTTAGAAGGATTGTGGTAATCTCAGCTGGAGATTCTACCTGTAGCTGTCAGTCTGTTCTTTAATGATAAAAACAAAGCCATCGTGACCGCTGCGGTGGTGTAGCGCAGACTTGCGCCCCAAGGATCAGGGGTTCCATCCCCGGTCCTGCCAGATCCGAGTATGGCTGGTGCCTTGAGGGAGCGGCAATTGGCGGCTGCTCCCGGGGTGGGGGGAGGGACTCGGTGAGAATCGTCACGCACAAGACGGCCCTGGGCGAGTTGGACTCACGGTCTGGAGCTTGAGGAGCCCTCTATCCTGCTACCAGCTGGCTGGGTTGTGTAGCGGCGATTCTCTAGCGGTTGCTACACGGGGGGAATTGAGTTGCATAGGGTCCAATTGGAGTCTCGGTCTGGGGCCCCTCTGCGTGGAGTTCGCGTGTTCTCCCCGTGTTTGCGTGTTCTCCCCGTGTTTGCGTGGGTTTCCTCCGAGTACTCCGGTTTCCTCCCACGCCAAAGATCTGGTTAGGTATGCCTATGCCCTTGCATTGGATAAAGACACTCTTGACCAAGGTACTGGCCTCAGAACAGGCTGCCCACTGCTCCTAAGTACTTAGGATGGGTCAAATGCAGAGGATAAATTACCGCAAGGGGTTAATAAAAGTATAACTTAAACTTAAGAAAATGAAAGTTTCTGTGCTGTTGACAGTGTAGGCGAACTCAAGGAGAACATTAGTGACACCAGCCATTGTACAGGCGGCAGGTCGTGAAAAACTTCAGTCCTGTTTCCATGAGACGCACCGTTAAGACTGGAATGACTCAATAACTACCTTAATTATCCCTTTCATTGTGTTCCTGTTTAAAAAATGAGCAATTAAAACATGGACCTGTTTAGTAATAAACAAAACAATTACCTTTTTGTCAATACGCCTATACTTGCTTTGCATTTGATTGTTCAATAGCCTCCTTTAATTAAAAAGAAAATTAAATATTAATTTATGGTAATGGAATGGCATCACATTAAGTCCATTTTAAGGGGATTTCAGGCTAAACAGTTTCTTAAGAAAAGTCAGTGTTTATATGAATTCTCCTGGGTTTAAACTTTACAGAAATGCTTGTACTGTATGTTCAGCCATTATATTCACTTCCTTTGCTGGGTTATTTCCCCACAGACATATTTTTATATTTTGGGTCAAGGAATCCTTATTTTTAAGTATGAAATGTTTGTAAAGGGTATAACCTGGCTTGGTTGTAGGCGTAGGCGATAGACCCCTCCACTCTGTTCTGAAATCTCTCCTAGGCCAGTGGAAAGGCTAGAGCCATGCCTGGATATATAACTGATTTTATATTCTGATATATAGATATAGATAATATACTGTACATCTTTATCTTACATATCATACACCTTTATCTTACATATCATACACCTTTATCTTAGATAATATACACCTTTATCTTACATATCATACACCTTTATCTTAGATAATATACACCTTTATCTTACATATCATACACCTTTATCTTAGATAATATACACCTTTATCTTACATATCATACACCTTTATCTTAGATAATATACATCTTTATCTTACATATCATACACCTTTATTCTACATATCATACACCTTGATCTTACATATTATACACCTTTATCTTACATATCATACACCTTTATCTTAGATAATATACACCTTTATCTTGCATATCATACACCTTTATCTTAGATAATATACACCTTTATCTTACATATCATACACCTTTATCTTAGATAATATACACCTTTATCTTACATATCATACACCTTTATCTTAGATAATATACACCTTTATCTTACATATCATACACCTTTATCTTACATATCATACACCTTTATTTTAGATAATATACACCTTTATCTTACATATCATACACCTTTATCTTAGATAATATACACCTTTATCTTACATATCATACACCTTTATTCTACATATCATACACCTTTATCTTACATATTATACATCTTTATCTTACATATTATACACCTTTATCTTACATATCATACACCTTTATTCTACATATCATACACCTTTAGCTTACATAATTTAACACTAAATGTGATGCACCACTGGAATGGAAGGGTCCTTGTGATGTGTGTAATGTGTGCATATTCACGTTTGATATTTTGATATTTTGGGTTGAGAGTTTCTTGTTTAGCACAGTTAACTTACATTAGTGCTTCGGTGATGCTGCCTACGGCCACATTTACTGGTCTGGCAGAGTTGTCTGATGGTACTACTGTTCATATAAATCACATGGATGCATGTGATTCCTCTTATCCAGAGTGTCTGCTCAATGTATTGTAATATAACATAAGTGCAGGTAAGTACAGGTAAGTACAGGTGTTTCTTATTCCGTCGCACAGTAAATGTATCTCACAGTTAGTGCAGGTAAGTACAGGTGTCTCTTATTCCGCTGCACAGTAAATGTACCTCAGTGTTAGTGCAGGTAAGTACAGGTGTGTCTTATTCTGCAGCACAGTAAATGTATCTCACAGTTAGTGCAGGTAAGTACAGGTGTGTCTTATTCTGCAGCACAGTAAATGTATCTCACAGTTAGTGCAGGTAAGTACAGGTGTGTCTTATTCTGCAGCACAGTAAATGTATCTCACAGTTAGTGCAGGTAAGTACAGGTGTCGTGAGAGAACTTAACGGTGCGTCTGATGGAATCAAACGCTGTGATTACGAGCGCTAACTGCCTCTAGCCTACACAGAATCACTGGGGGGGTGATCAATAGTGCAATTTGTTCGCACCTTCTAGAATGAATTAGCTTTTTTCCCCTTGCCCCAGCCCTGTACCGCTAATGAAACCACTGTTTCCCCTCCCCTAGCCCTGTAACCGCTAATGAAACCACTGTTTCCCCTCCCCCAGCCCTGTACTGCTAATGAAACCACTGTTTCCCCTCCCCCAGCCCTGTACCGCTAATGAAACGACTGTTTCCCCTCCCCCCAGCCCTGTACCGCTAATGAAACCACTGTTTTCCCCTCCCCCAGCCCTGTACCGCTAATGAAACCACTGTTTTCCCCCTCCCCCCAGCCCTGTACCGCTAATGAAACCACTGTTTTCCCCTCCCCCAGCCCTGTACCGCTAATGAAACCACTGTTTTCCCCTCCCCCCAGCCCTGTACCGCTAATGAAACCACTGTTTTCCACCTCCCCCACCAGCCCTGTACCGCTAATGAAACCACTGTTTTCCCCTCCCCCCAGCCCTGTACCGCTAATGAAACCACTGTTTTCCCCTCCCCCAGCCCCTGTACCCGCTAATGAAACCACTGTTTTCCCCTCCCCCAGCCCTGTACCCGCTAATGAAACCACTGTTTTCCCCTCCCCCAGCCCTGTACCGCTAATGAAACCACTGTTTTCCCCTCCCCCCAGCCCTGTACCGCTAATGAAACCAACTGTTTTCCCCCTCCCCCAGCCCTGTACCGCTAATGAAACCACTGTTTTCCCCTCCCCCCAGCCCTGTACCGCTAATGAACCACTGTTTTCCCCTCCCCCAGCCCTGTACCGCTAATGAAACCACTGTTTTCCCCTCCCCCCAGCCCTGTACCGCTAATGAAACCACTGTTTTCCCCCTCCCCCCAGCCCTGTACCGCTAATGAAACCACTGTTTTTCCCCTCCCCCAGCCCTGTACCGCTAATGAAACCACTGTTTTCCCCTCCCCCAGCCCTGTACCGCTAATGAAACCACTGTTTTTCCCCCTCCCCCAGCCCTGTACGCTAATGAAACCACTGTTTTACCCTCCCCCTAGCCCTGTACCGCTAATGAAACCACTGTTTCTCCCCTCCCCAGCCCTGTACCGCTAATGAAACCACTGTTTTCCCCTCCCCCAGCCCTGTACCGCTAATGAAACCACTGTTTTCCCCTCCCCCAGCCCTGTACCGCTAATGAAACCACTGTTTTCCCCTCCCCCAGCCCTGTACCGCTAATGAAACCACTGTTTTTCCCTTCCCCCCAGCCCTGTACCGCTAATGAAACCACTGTTTTCCCCTCCCCCCAGCCCTGTACCGCTAATGAAACCACTGTTTTCCCCTCCCCCAGCCCTGTACCGCTAATGAAACCACTGTTTTCCCCCTCCCCCAGCCCTGTACCGCTAATGAAACCACTGTTTCCCCTCCCCCAGCCCTGTACCGCTAATGAAACCACTGTTTTCCCCTCCCCCAGCCCTGTACCGCTAATGAAACCACTGTTTTCCCCTCCCCCAGCCCTGTACCGCTAATGAAACCACTGTTTTCCCCTCCCCCCAGCCCTGTACCGCTAATGAAACCACTGTTTTCCCCTCACCCCAGCCCTGTACCGCTAATGAAAACCACTGTTTTCCCCTCCCCCCAGCCCTGTACCGCTAATGAAACCACTGTTTTCCCCTCCCCCAGCCCTGTTACTGCTAATGAAACCACTGTTTTCCCCCTCCCCCAGCCCTGTACCGTCTAATGAAACCACTGTTTTCCCCTCCCCCCAGCCCTGTACCGCTAATGAAACCACTGTTTTCCCCTCCCCCAGCCCTGTACCGCTAATGAAACCACTGTTTTCCCCTCCCCCCAGCCCTGTACCGCTAATGAAACCACTGTTTTCCCCCTCCCCAGCCCTGTACCGCTAATGAAACCACTGTTTTCCCCTCCCCCAGCCCTGTACCGCTAATGAAACCATAGCTTTTCCTGCCTTTTTATTTTGATCTGTGTGAAATTTTAGCTTTTTTTTTTTTTTTTACGATTGGCTCTATTTCTCACAATTCGGGGCCTTTTTAAAGTGCAAGCTCTTCCTCGTGTTTCCTCGTCTCCCAGATGATGTCATCTCTCTAGTTAAGCAGCTGATCGCTCACGTGTGAAATGTGAGTTTATAATATCGCATTTCGGCGAAGGCTGACGCTGCTGTTTATTCCCTGGATTAAGTGGCGTGAATACAGCACTGCAACCCAAGCCTGCCGCTGTGTGCCAACAACGACTCCCATCCTCATACGGCTTTTTGCAGCATTTAATTGCAATTAAGCCGCAGTGGAAACAATCGATACGGCAGCGTAGCTCTCTTCTTTTGAGGGGGAGGTAGTGAATGGGGGGGGGGGGGGTGCATGCGGAAAAGTGATCCGGGGGGGGGGGGTGCATGCGGAAAGGTGATCCGGGGATTGATCCATGGGGAGTGCTGTTCATTGATCTCTGTCCCTGCTCGCCCGGAGCCACTTCTCTGGGGTGTACACTGCAGTGTCTAAATTCATGCCTAAACTCCCCACCCCCATCACCATGACACAGGGCCCCATTAATCCCCCACAATTGCACACATCTTTGGAAGATCATGGACAAGACAGTAGTTACACATACCCCCCTCCCCATATCAGGACATAATGTTTCTTACATATTCATGTTATGTAAATTAAATTAGTTCATGGTTAGTACTTTATCGCATGTCCTTTAGATGCAATGGCTGCTTGAAGTGTGTGACCCACAGACAGGGCCAGGTGCTGATGAAGCGTGTGACCCACAGACAGGGCCAGGTGCTGATGAAGTGTGTGACCCACAGACAGGGCCAGGTGCTGATGAAGTGTGTGACCCACAGACAGGGCCAGGTGCTGATGAAGTGTGTGACCCACAGACAGGGCCAGGTGCTGATGAAGTGTGTGACCCACAGACAGGGCCAGGTGCTGATGAAGTGTGTGACCCACAGACAGGGCCAGGTGCTGATGAAGTGTGTGACCCACAGACAGGGCCAGGTGCTGATGAAGTGTGTGACCCACAGACAGGGCCAGGTGCTGATGAAGTGTGTGACCCACAGACAGGGCCAGGTGCTGATGAAGTGTGTGACCCACAGACAGGGCCAGGTGCTGATGAAGTGTGTGACCCACAGACAGGGCCAGGTGCTGATGAAGTGTGTGACCCACAGACAGGGCCAGGTGCTGATGAAGTGTGTGACCCACAGACAGGGCCAGGTGCTGATGAAGTGTGTGACCCACAGACAGGGCCAGGTGCTGATGAAAGTGTGTGACCCACAGACAGGGCCAGGTGCTGATGAAGTGTGTGACCCACAGACAGGGCCAGGTGCTGATGAAGTGTGTGACCCACAGACAGGGCCAGGTGCTGATGAAGTGTGTGACCCCACAGACAGGGCCAGGTGCTGATGAAGTGTGTGACCCACAGACAGGGCCAGGTGCTGATGAAGTGTGTGACCCAGACAGGGCCAGGTGCTGATGAAGTGTGTGACCCACAGACAGGGCCAGGTGCTGATGAAGTGTGTGACCCACAGACAGGGCCAGGTGCTGATGAAGTGTGTGACCCACAGACAGGGCCAGGTGCTGATGAAGTGTGTGACCCACAGACAGGGCCAGGTGCTGATGAAGTGTGTGACCCACAGACAGGGCCAGGTGCTGATGAAGTGTGTGACCCACAGACAGGGCCAGGTGCTGATGAAGTGTGTGACCCACAGACAGGGCCAGGTGCTGATGAAGTGTGTGACCCACAGACAGGGCCAGGTGCTGATGAGTGGTGACCCACAGACCATGGGCCAGGTGCTGATGAAGTGTGTGACCCACAGACAGGGCCAGGTGCTGATGAAGTGTGTGACCCACAGACAGGGCCAGGTGCTGATGAAGTGTGTGACCCACAGACAGGGCCAGGTGCTGATGAAGTGTGTGACCCACAGACAGGGCAGGTGCTGATGAAGTGTGTGACCCACAGACAGGGCCAGGTGCTGATGAAGTGTGTGACCCACAGACAGGGCCAGCGTGCTGATGAAGTGTGTGACCCAACAGACAGGGCCAGGTGCTGATGAAGTGTGTGACCCCACAGACAGGGCCAGGTGCTGATGAAGTGTGTGACCCACAGACAGGGCCAGGTGCTGGGTATCTTCTCTGGTGATGCTCTGCAGGCCTGTACTGCAGCCATCTTCTGCCATGGCTGTAAGTCAGCTACAGCACACTGTTATCAAATGCTGTGAGTGTGTTTGTGTGTGTGTGTGGTGTGTGTGT
>CM056376.1:23156633-23182831 GCA_029718625.1 Synaphobranchus kaupii | reverse complement strand
ACGAACGCTCCCCCCTCACGTTTTTGGCAATTAGGTCCCGAACCGTTGAATAATGACGCTAATTATGCAGACGGCTTCTAAGTGTTACCAAATTATTCCATATTTTATCTCTAATCGGAGTTTGCACTGTGGATCTCCCGCCATTGGCTGATGGAGATGAAGAGATTCCGGGTTTTTCTACAGGTGTGCGGGTGTCCCCCCCCCCCCCCCCCCCCTGATTATCGCGCGTTCCCCAGAAAAAGTGGAGACGGAGATATGCGCCGCGCTCTGTGCTCTGGGGTGGAATACGGCCGTCTGGCTTTTTTCGGGAATGATAACAACTCCGACAGGCGTCAGGAAAATGTCGCAGGCGTGCCTCGGTTTGAAGGACGCTCCGAGGAATGCCGCCGGGTCTCCGTAACGGGCGCTCTCATCCGCCGAGAGAGAACTACAAGCTCCGGTTTATGCTGGATAGCGGGTCATGTGACTCGGCGGTAAAACAAAACGTTGAACGAGAGCGGGGAATGACATTGGTCTGATGTTTATGGGCTGGAACTGTGGGATTGTGGGAAATGGCAGTTATGAGATGCAGAACGAATATGGGTTCCAGGTTTTGAGAGAAGGTGGGGGGGGGGGGGGGTCATATGATTGAGGTGGTGGTTTCGGGAGACTGCAGTGATGTGCCCCGTGGTCCTGAGTCCTGACATTTCTTTACGTCACCCCCCCCCCCCCCCCCAGTGTTTCTCCACCCTCCCACCCCCCACCCCCCAGTGTTTCTCCACCCTCCCACCCCCCCAGTGTTTCTCCACCCTCCCACCCTCCCCTCCCAGTGTTTCTCCACCCTCCCACCCCCCCCCTCCCAGTGTTTCTCCACCCCTCCCACCCTCCCACCCCCCAGTGTTTCTCCACCCTCCCACCCCCCCCCTCCCCTCCCAGTGTTTCTCCACCCTCCCACCCCCCCACCCCCCAGTGTTTCTCCACCCTCCCACCCCCCCACCCCCCAGTGTTTCTCCACCCTCCCACCCCCCCCTCCCAGTGTTTCTCCACCCTCCCACCCCCCCCCTCCCAGTGTTTCTCCACCCTCCCACCCCCCCACCCCCCAGTGTTTCTCCACCCTCCCACCCCCCCCCCTCCCAGTGTTTCTCCACCCTTCTGTTCACAATAACACAATGTTTCCCTCCTTTTTTTTGTTGGTCCTTGGCGAGCATTATTTAAACTGTTTGCAGAGGACTATGTGCTTTGAGTAGTTTTCCAGATGTGATGTGTGTGAATTTGCTGCTTGAGTGTGTGTGTGTGTGTGTGTGTGTGTGTGCGTGTGTATGACTATGAACATGTGTGTGTGTTTGTGTCTGTGTGTGTGTTTGTGGGTGTGTGTGCGGTGCGTGTGTGTGTGTGCGTGTGTGTGTGCGGTGCGTGTGTGCGGTGTGTGTGTGTGTGTGTGTGGGTGTGTGTGCGGTGCGTGTGTGTGTGTGTGTGTGTGTGTGTGTGTGTGTGGGTGTGTGTGCGGTGCGTGTGTGTGTGTGTGTGCGCGGTGCGTGTGTGTGTGTGTGTGTGTGTGGGTGTGTGTGTGTGCGCGGTGCGTGTGTGTGTGTGTGTGTGGGGTTTGGGAGTCCTTGTCCTTCTCCACACACCCTAAGCATGTGCTGTTGTATTCTAATTATGGGTGAATGCATCATCCACAGAAGAGATGATTTGTGAGAGTTAGAGACAGTAAGAGTCTTACAGCATGTTACTGTGGAAGCAGCAAACGGCTGCAGTCTGGGCTTTATGTACAGTATGGGAGCAAGCCAAGGACACTGTGCCTGGAACCCTCATCAGCTGCTCCGAGCCGTGGGAATTCTGGGAAAACCTGCAATGTTCAGAGACAGACCGACAGACAGACAGGTCGCTGAGGCCACAGCATGTACGTGCTGAGTTCTGATACTGACCCGGGGCTTGTGTTTCCTCCGCAGAAAGCACCTCCATCGCCGACATGGTCACGCCCACGCCCACTTCACCCCCCCCAAGCAGACAGTACCCGCCCAGAAGGTGGAGCAAAGTGAGTAACCGCCGGCCCCCTCAGACTGATCCCAAGCACCAGTGTGAGGTTTGATCATCAGGGTGTGGGGATATAACATACTCACCAGGGTGTGTGTGCATAGGGTACTTATCAGGGTTGAGTACTGTTATCACCAGGGAACAGTGTATATATCAGGGTTGAGTAGTTATCATCAGGGAACAGTGTATTAATTAGGGTTGAGTAGAGTTGTCACCAGGGAACAGTGTATTTATCAGGGTTGAGTAGAATTGTCACCAGGGAACTGTGTATTAATTAGGGTTGAGTAGAGTTGTCACCAGGGAACAGTGTATTTATCAGAGTTGAGTACTGTTATCACCAAGGAACAGTGTATATATCAGGGTTGAGTAGTTATCATCAGGGAACAGTGTATTAATTAGGGTTGAGTAGAATTGTCACCAGGGAAACAGTGTATTAATTAGGGTTTAGTTGAGTTGTCACCAGGGAACAGTGTATCTATCAGGTTTGAGTAGAATTGTCACCAGGGAACAGTATTTATCAGGGATGAGTTGAATTGTCATCAGGGAACAGGGTATTTATGAGGGTTGAGTACTGTTATCCCCAGGGCATAGTATAACTATCAGGGTTTTTTTTTCCTTCATTGTGTGTATACCAGTGTGTAATCGTCAGTGCACGCTAACGTGGAAGCGTGTACGCTAATGTGTATTCATTAGGGTGTGTGCATGTGTTAGCCTGTATTAGCCACGTCTCACGTGTGAGAGCTGGAGGGTCGAATGGGACAGGGAGGATTGGGTATTGGAAGAGACAGCAGTCTGCCGCTGGTTGTCATTCCCGGGAGCGCAGAGCGATTGATAACCTGCCCCGCACAGTTAGCGCCTCTCAGCGGGAAGGGCGGGGCGGATTGATGCCACTCCCGACTGATCGATACCTGTCTGAGCACGACGCTGAGCGATGAGAGGACACAGACCTGGCGGCTGCTGCGTTTTTTTTGATGAGCTCTTTTGTCTCTGTCGTCCCGCTGATCTCTGCGCCGCCTAATTAGGTCTGAAAGGGAAATTACACTTACACCCCGATAACGCAGAACGCAAAAACAAAAAAAAGATTTAATTTATTTCAAAAATGTCACAGCTCTGGTAAGTTTGAGTCGCGGATCGAGCGACGGCGATGATGATGATGATGATGATGATGATGATGATGATGATGATGATGATTCGCTCCCCTGTGAGAGCTGTTTGACGGCGAATGAAAGGGAGAAGGAAAAAAAAAAAAAAAACGGCACGTAAACGAATGCCAGAAGACATCGTCGGCGTTACCGTAATCCCGCAGTACACGGGTGGCTTCTGCCTCCTCTCTCTGGGCTGAATCGATAGCCGATCTGGGGGGGCCGTGATCGAGGGGGTATGGTGTGTGTGGGGGAGGGGGGTGACCATGCAGATGAGGCCAGTTTCCCCCCCGCTGTAATCTTTCAGTATCTGACAGAAAGAGCCAGCTGGGGTGACAGGCCTCAGTGTGGAGGATTGGCTGTGCATGTTAATGACTGCTCCCCCGCTCCCCGGGGTTAAGACATGCAGCTACCGGGGGCTGTCTCCGTGTCTCCGTGTCTCCGTGTCTCCGTGTCTCCGTGTCTCCGTGTCTCCGTGTCTCCGTGTCTCCGTGTCTCCGTGGCGTGGGCTGCAGAGGACACCCTTCCACATGCTCATTGCGAGCCGCGACGTCGGCGGTTCGAATCCGACCTCGCGATCTTAGTCACATGTCTCTCGTTCCCCATTCTTCCTGTCTCTCTATTCTGTGCTGTCCAATAAAGTAAAAAAAAAAAAAAAAAGCATTTACTGGGGGAGCGGGCTGCATGTGTTTAGCCTCTCTTTAGCCCCCCAGCGGGGGGCGGTAATTCTGGGCCTGACCCACCACCCCCCCCGCCCCCCCCCCCCCCCGCCCCTCCCCGGGTCAGACAGCATAAGAGATCCGCTGAGAATGTGTGATTTTGTAATGAGACGATGCTCGTTGACGCAGAGGAGTGACGGGGATTGTGGGATTGCGTGTTCCTGTCCCCCCTCAGCCCCCCGCCACCACGCCCCTCCTTCCTGAGCGGCCTGTGCGACTTTGAGCACAACCTCTGCGGCTGGACCCACGACTCCCTCCACCGACCTCAACTGGGCCCTGCACAGCGGCGGGTCCCCCTCCCGGATCGGGCCCCAGCCAGGACCTCGCTCTGGGCTCCGATGGTGAGTGCCGTTCACAGCCCCCCCCCTCAGGGGCCGCTTGGCTACTCTGTGTTTTGAGCGATTATTTCAATTTTACTACATTTCAGGTTATGGAAAAAGTAGACTGAATTGAGTCAGTTGTCTCCCAGCGCTCCCCACAGATACAGACACACACACACACACACACACACACACACACAGACACACACACACACACACACACACACACCACACAGACCACACACACCACACACACACACACACACACACTCCCACACACTCCCCGTGCTTCCCCTTCCCTTCACTCTGCAGTAATTCCTCCCACAAAGCCCCCGCCCCCCAGAACTCCTCCTCACCTCCCATGGAATTCTGGGTAATCACTCACCCTCACTCATCCCTATCCTTGTAACAGACAGACAGTCTACGATATGCTGGCCTTCGCAATAATGGGAGGAGATGGCCTGGCTGTGTCCCTCTCTACACCCCATCCCTGTTTCCCCCTTCCTCTCTCTGCTGTTCTCTTGTGTCCCTCTGCTCCCGTTCTTCCACAGCGGATAAAGGAGCCAAGTCTCTTTTCCATATGTTCGGCTTAAAGAGAAATCATTTAGAGGAAAGGGGGGGAAAAAATCTCTTCCCGTTATACGTTTCACAGGGCCTGCAAGTGCAGCGCATTCTACAGTTGAGGAGTCGGGACTGACTTCTCGCACTTTTCCCGCTTCTGTCTCTGAAACGTTGAGCTCACAGAGCCACCGAACGCCTGACCCGTACCCTGTGTTCACACAGACGTGCAGAGGCCACGGCCCAGGTCCAGTCAGTAATGAGGTTTTTCATAATCTTTGAAAAGTAAAATGAGGGGAGTTTTATGTTTTTAGTTTTGTATATTTACACTAATGTTCGGTACTGGCAAGCTCTTCGTGTTATCAGGAATAAAAAACCTTATCAAGTGTGCTATTCAAAGTTAAGGATAAAGTGTACCATTAACTTAATCTGGCTACTGTTTGTTTAGGCCTGGTCTTCTGCAAAAACAACTGATATGATCCCATTACAGTTTAGGTAGCAGTGTTTGTTACACCACTGCAGCAGTCGCCAAATAAGTCCGCCCTTTCAGTGAAATCAATCTGATTCTACTGTTTTTTTCAGTTTGGCACTTGCAGATATATACACCTTACAATCCTGTACCTACGGTAAATACATTCAGTTGTCTCATGGAACAACCATTAAACTCACCCCCCCTCCCCCCCCCCAAAATCACGTGAGCCAATCGCGTGACTCTGTGGCGGTTGCGCAACGCAACAATCGCTACTATAGTAAATGACTCGTCACAGACGGACCTTGCTTTGGGAGTAGTGGGATTCCAGTGGCTGACAGCGGGCCAAGTAACTTGGCTGGATTACCCTGTTCCTCTGTGAAAAGCACCTCGCCTGCCTGGCCAGGCTGAAATGGGGGTGGGGGGTGGGGGGGAGGGGAGGGGAAGGGGGAGGGGGGGGGGGGGGGTTAATGCACAGAAACTCTAATTAACTTCACGAGAGAGGATTTCAGTAGAGACCCAATACTCCCAAAGGGAGCCCCGAGCTCCTTACTTACCTCAAAGGCAGATCACTGTATTCTAAGTAGAGCTCCATGCACTTAAAGTCCCCTTGAAGAAATTATTATTCATTTCCTTTTGTACACATCCAGGATCAAAAAGAAGAAGAAGTAAAAAAAATAAAAAGTCTCACCGCATCAATAAAAGATTGAGGGTGAAGGCATTGTCATCGCAACATCGCTTTAAGTTTCATTATTTTTGATGTATTTTCAAACGTGGCCCGCGAAAAGATTTAGCAACCCGTGGCAACAGCTGTACGCTGAAACTGTCAGCTATTCAGCGCTTTTATTTTCCCCCGGAAAAGTGTGAGATCCGCAGTGACTCTCAAGCGTCGGATGAGAGCGTGTCTTGAGACAGAGGCAATAATTTCTGCTGCCAAGCCGAGCTATCAGATCACTCAGAAAGTTTCTCAGCTGTTTGCCTGCGAAAGCATTTCCAAAAGCCCTTTTACATTTAATTGTATTTATTTTCCCCCCCAGCATTGAAATAGCAGGGACAATGATGACAATGAAAAGACCGCTTATACCAGCAAAGCACTATTCCCAGCAAACATGGGTAAAGTCTCTGGTTTTATAAGCAAGGTCTTTCTTAGTTATTGGAAGAGATAGCAAAAAAATGTATTCATCATTTATTCGTTGCTTAAAAAACCACGGTTGTTGCCGGCTTCCTAAGTCGTTATCTTTCTGCTGAACAAGCAGTGAACTATAGGTGCCTTATAAATAGAAGGTGGCGTGTGGTATTACCAGAGGTATTTTGAACAGGAACTTCCAACTGTTGTTGTTTCTGAGTGCATCTGGACGAACGATAAAATGCTTTCCATCGCCGCAGTGAGGCTCGGTCTACCACGTAACCCCAGTGACCACATACAGGGCTGGGTGGGATGATGGTGTGATGATCGGACCACAAGCGTAGGCTCACACGTGTGGGCTCAGGGCCAGGAGAGCTGACGTTAAGGCGAAGAGTCTTTTATCTTCTTCTGAGCTCTGCTTCCCCAGTCGTAGCCCGACATTGCCCTGAACACTTAGCCATGCGTCACTGAAGATTTACTGAACACCATGTTTCACCAAACACAGCCAGACACAGCGCTACTAAACACACGGCCGTGTTTCACCGAACACATCCCAAACACACACATACTAAACACACTGAACACAGTCCACACACACAGCACAAAGACACAGTTTAGAGGGGAGACTGTTCTCTCATATGCACAATGGCAGAGGATGGTTTTTAAATCACTTAAGCTGTGTTGTCACAAACCATCCACCCACAGGGACCATTCCTATGTGTTTTTGTTAGCGTTAGCGGCACAGAATGAATCCATGTATTTAGCATGTGGCCGATTGCCCTATTTAGTGAACATATCTTTGAGGAATGTTGACAGCCAGTCTACAGCATGGATGAATTCAGACTGATAGGCCCCTCAGGAAGCGACCTTCTTGACACCGTCGCTGTTGTTGCGTGTCGCCCCGTACAGATTTCGGGAACTACCTGTACATCGAGGCGAGCCCCAAGACCGAGAGGCAGCGGGGCCCGGCTGGTGAGCCCGGAGGTGAGCCCTGAAACTGGGCCCGTGTGCCTGCGCTTCTCCTACCAGCTTCGGGGCGAGGGGGTGGGCACGCTGCGTATCCTGCTCCGCGACACTGACCAGGATGAGACCCTGCTCTGGGCCCTCAAGGGCGACCGGGGGCCTACGTGGAAGGAGGGCCGCACCATTCTGCCCCGCTCCCCGAAAGAGTTCCAGGTACGACCGCAAAAAAACCAGGGAGTCCTCCAACCAGTAGAGGGCGGAGCAGTTTTACTGGGAGGTTGCGTTGGCTGCTGCTGATGTTACTGAAAATTCTATTTGTGCTAGCTGCCCACGGTAACATAGCTAATGCTGTTTACACCTTTTTTGTCCAGTGAAGATACTTCTTCACGGGTGGCTGTTAATTGGCTGAGGTTTTTAGTTAGGCAAAGGAAAGGGAGAATATTGCCTTTACTCACACAGAAAGAGCTGTGTCCTCATTGCCTCCTATGTAGTATGTGTTTTACTGAGAGATATCTCACTCGCTGCAGGTGGGGAAGAAGTAGCAAATTGTCCAAATGCCCACAAAGAACTGAATCAGCCATTAGCGCAATGAATTATAGGACGTTAAAAAAGGATTTTTACAGTGTAAAACTGGATAATGTACATTGACTTTCCTGGGACCTGTTCTGAATGGATGCCTCACTCCCCTCCTCCCCCCCCCCCCCCCAAACAGGTCGTCATGGAAGGGTTCTTCGACCACAGCAACAGGGGCCACATCTGGCTGGACAACATCCACATCAGTTCCAGCACGCCGCTCGAACAGTGCACACGTAAGTCTCCCCACATCTGGAAGGCTTCTCTTCTCACACCAGTCCCAGCCCCCCCCCCCCCCACCCCCCCCGGAGCATCACGGCCCGGTCCACACAAACACGGAGCCCATGAGACATTCACACCATGCCTTTCATTTCAAGGAAAATTATTTTTTTTTTAAAGAAGTAGAAGAAGAAAGGAAGAGAAGAAAGCTTCTAATGTTTTCCGTTCGCAAAATCAAAAAAAAAAAAAATAGAAACTGGGGCACAGATACCCCGTGGGCTCTGATCCTAATCTATGTTTCATTAGATTTCTCTCTCTCTCCTTTCTTATTTGTAAACAGAGCCTTCCAACCTCATCTGAGGGAATTACTTGACAGCCTCCTTCCCAGTCACGGCGAGAGCCGTGCTTATTATTTAAACAGAACAGGCTTTAAAGTTTTAAAGAGCTCAGCGCGAGACTTTTGTAAAATTATTTATTTATTTATTTATTCGCTTATTTTCATGTATTTCCAGGCTTTTTGCGATAATGCAAAGCAGACAGGCTGAGCGGCGTGCTATCGGAGCTCCTCTCCAAAGACTTTTATTTCTGTCTTTTTTGTTTTTTTTGCCCCATTGTTGCACGTTTGTCCAAAAACCCATCCGTGGCGGTATGTGGCGCCCGCTGCACGGTGTGGTGCCCGTGTGGCGCACTGCAGGTCTGAAAGCTGGCGGTTTTGCCCCCCCCCCCCCCCCCCGAGTCCCTCATCACGGCCCCAAAAGGCAGCCTCAGCCTGTCGGCCCCCCCTCCCCCCTGGCCTGCTGGGAATGGCCTTATCAATTAATGCAGTTGAGCGCGCGCGCAGCACCACAGCGCCTTTGCCAGAGAACTCCCAGAGTTCCCCTGCCGTGTTCTTTTTAATTGTCTCCGCATTCCAAACATTCTAAATTAGCATTCTCTCATCCGTCATCCTCCTCCGCTCCCTTCCTCTCTCGCTGATAAACAGTTGTAAAAAATCGCCGCGCTTTACTTAAGTCTGGAATAACTTGGCGCGGTTATTACCCCTCTCTAGCCCGGAGACCGGCTGTTATGGGTGAGCTATCGCTGAAAGGGCTTCCCGCGTCGGTTTGGACGTTTAGCGTGTGAGGCGCTTACAGGGCGCAATTATTGCTCTTTGAAGAAGCTGTGAGATCCTGCTCTATTTCCGGCGAGTCGGAAAACTTTCCTCGGAATCACATGCAGGGGTTGTGATTTACAGACTGGGCTCGCGTTGAAAAAAATAACAACTCGATGACAGTGTGCAAGCAGCCCGTAAGCTCCCGTAAGCTGTTTCTCGCAAAGTCACGGGAACAAAAATGAGCAAATGAACCGTGAAATGAGAAAGACACGGTGGCACCAAGACATAAGCCGAAGATGAAGATGAAGATGAAGATGAAGGAGTCGTTCTCAACTCAAGTGTTAGTTATACACGCCAGATGTATAACTAACAAATGAGTATGTGAATCCATCTTATCTATAGTCATTATTTACCAAGGTTAGAGACCCAATCATTGACATTTTAAGGGTTCTGGGTTCTATTTAAGGGTTCTAGGAATGGCCTCCTCCCTAAGGAGTGGTATGAAATGATGCTGAATTACAACCATGTTAAGGGCCTTCTGAGAATGTATACAAAACGTGGTTGGAGAGATCGTCTCTTCAGACGGCACACAGATCCTGTACCAGTGCGTGTCTCTCTGTGCACTTGAAGTGGGGACTCTGTCTCCTGGGTCTGATCGTGACTGCTGAGCTTCCAGCCTCATCCCAAACGACATTCACAGACACCTTCCGGAATAACAGAAGCGTAGCGTGTACAACTTAACAGCCAGGCAGCTGGGTAGGAACGCTGGTAAAGGTTATTGTTCTATGCCCGAGTGTGTTCTGTGCTACAAACCTCTTTCGAAAAACAACAAACAAACAACAATAACAACGACAACAAAATAAGCAAAAAAAAAGGCGAACAGCAAAGTCACATTTTTGGTTGTTGATTGACACTGTAATCATAGCCAAACCTTGGGGGTGTGGCTGATACTGCCAATCTCACATTTCAAACCATATGGAGATAGATCAGCCCCGAAGTCCGTTGTTGTCAGTTGATATCACCTCATCGTTCTCTCGCTTGTGATTTTCAAAAATTGTACTGTGTCGTGCCTGGCTTTAACCCCTTGGCGCAGATGGCAAATTTCACCTATGTAGGGGTGCTCTGTTTAAAGCTTTATGACTCCAGGTGTAAGCATCACAGAAACTTGGATAATGGCTTAAATGAAAAAAGACAGTTGTAGCATTTAAAATAATAACGTGGATTAGTTTATTTTCATAATGTAGGCCAAAATAAAGTGCCACAAATGCAAAGAAATCTTGAATGCAAAGTTGTTTTTATTTAGTTAGCAATTAAATACTGGGATGTACAAATGTAAAACAGGTAAAACTATACATTTCCTGGATAATAAACTCCTTGTCCACAAGCATGCAGAATCTGAGGATTATATGCAGAACTACTAAAAATCTATGATGCAAAATGTAAGCAGTGTACCCTGGTGTCCCTTGGAGTCTCCAAATCTATCCAAATTGGCTAAATTGTACATTGCTGTAAATCATAAAATAATCATACATTTCACTACAAATCAACCATTTTGACTCATTTAACTCACCTTTTCATCATTTTCACATGGGAATTATTTTGGATCAGTACGGGGGGGTGGATATCTAGGTGTCCAAAAACCTATCCTACACCTCTCCGAAAAGTATCAAAAAGCTTTTTGTCCATTATAAAGCATACAGATTTTCCCTTATGATCACTTAATGGATGAAAACATTGATATTGCACACAGTTTCAGTTCAGTGTTTGATGCCTAATGTGTCCTTTTTTCACCAAAGCCCCGTTAGCCAGCACAGTTATTCATCAAAATTAGCATTTTGAAGGATAATAAAAAAGAATGCTGCTGTAACTTTTAGCTGCAAGAAGACAATGTGCTGTTACCACCTCCTACGGCGTGGACGGGGGGTTGGATTTTAGGAGGCATAAAAAATTAATGTTGAAAGGTAAAAAAAATAAAATAAATGCAAACAACTATTTGCATGAGACACCGGGCTGTATACTCAGTCCTTCACGGTGCCTGGCTCCTCTGGAGGTCATGCCACTCAGTGAAGCAGATCCGGTCTGCCACCATGCAGAGAGGGACATCACATGACCGGCACTTGTAAATGCTTTTATTGCGCACAATCCAGCTGAGGCAGAGCATGCAGAGCCTCCTTCCCTTGGAGGCCTTGTGATGGGTATCAGAGGAGCTCACGTCCGTGACCGCTACAGGGAAACAGCCCTGTGGCCTCCTCTCTACTGCCACCTCCTGTGACTGGGGAGCCGCTGTCGCCACCCTCCTCATCTTCCTCCCGCTCTGTGCTGCCATCCTTGCCCACATCAGCCAGCTGCGTGCAGAGGGCCTCCCTGAACTTTTTCTGGGTCAGGGGATTGTGCTGTTTCTCCTTAGCCAGTTCCTTATGAATGATGAAGCTGTTCACCACTGCGATGTCCACAAAGTGGAGGAACAGCTTCCGGTACCACCGCGAGGTCTTCTGTGAGACGCTGTAGTATTTGATGAGGGCGTCTGACAGGTCAACACCCCCCATGTACCGGTTGTATTGAAGGACTGGCTCCGGGACTGAAATGGCCCGCCGTGACCAGGTGCCATCAGGGTTCTTGAGACACCGCTGCGTTGTCCTCCCACTGTATGCTTTGTGAATGGAGGAGCACATGGTGACATCCCTAGTGTCCCTCCACTTTACATACAGTAGGGCACCATCCCTGATCCAGCGCATGTCCCCTCGCACTGCAGACTTGGGAAGAGCGTTCACCTCAGTCCTGGGAAAACCAATCCTGTTCTCCCTGATGGTGCCGCAGGCGCCGTAGTGGATCTGATAGAGCTGCCTGAGGAGCGCCGCACTGGTGTAGAAGTTATCTACATATATGTTGTAACCTGTTCCAAGGTACGGCACCCGAATCAGGTTCATGACAGGCGTCATAACTCAGACCATTTCCACTAGGAGTGAGAGCTTTTCCCTGGTAGATATTGAAGTCGCATGTGTAGCCAGTCTTGCTGTCAGCCAGGATGAACAGCTTGAAGCCCCACTTTGTTGGTTTATCCTTCACATACTGCTTCATCCTGTGCTGCGCCTTCATGGCTACCATGCACTCATCAATGGCAAGGTTCTGATGCGGATGGTAAAATGCCCTGCATGCTGTAAGGATCTGGTCCTGCAGTGGCTTCACTGTGAACAATCCATCATAACCAGCTTGGCCCCTCAGCTGGTCATTGAGGATGTCTGCTGCTGGATCGCTCATGTGAAGGCAGGCATTTATGGCTTCATACCGGTAACCCGGCATCACACTCACTGGAAAGGGAAGGTTGTGAAGCCGGTCTGTCCTCCACAGGTCCCGAATGGAATGGGGCCTTATCAGACCCTGGTATATTACAATGGACAAGTAATGCAGCATGTCCTTTGAATCCACATCTATCCACTGCTTCTGGGTCCCCTGAAGTTTCTTGCGCTGTCCATTGTTGTTGGTATTATGGCAAAGAACTGTAATGGCCTCCTTGCTAAAGAACAGCTGGAACAGTTCCAAGGGGCTGTATTCTTTTAGCACATCAAGCTGAACTCCAGGGGTCCTCTGTGGGCAGAAGGGGAACTGATGAGGCTCCACATCCTCAACACTTATGTCGTGCCATTCATTCTGAAGCTCAGTGGCTCTTCTTTTGACTCCACTTGTTCCTATTGAAGTCCTGCAGGGACGAGCAGGAGTTGGAATAGCAGCAGCAGCCACTGAACCTCTACAGGCAGCAGCAGAGGCAGCAGCAGAGGCAGCCCTGCAAGCACGAGTGACCGGGGGAGAGGAGACAGCAGCAGCAGCAGCAGGGGCAGCAGCAGAGGCAGCCCTGGGAGCACGAGTGACCGGGGGAGAGGAGACAGCAGCAGCAGCAGCAGGGGCAGCAGCAGAGGCAGCCCTGGGAGCACGAGTGACCGGGGGAGAGGAGACAGCAGCAGCAGCAGGGGGCAGCAGCAGAGGCAGCCCCGCTAGCACGAGTGACCGGGGGAGAGGAGACAGCAGCAGCAGGGGCAGCAGCAGAGGCAGCCCCGCTAGCACGAGTGACCGGGGGAGTGGAGACAGCAGCAGCAGGGGCAGCAGCAGAGGCAGCCCCGCTAGCACGAGTGACCGGGGGAGAGGAGACAGCAGCAGCAGAGGCAGCAGCAGAGGCAGCCCCGCTAGCACGAGTGACTGGGGGAGAGGAGACAGCAGCAGCAGGGGCAGCAGCAGAGGCAGCCCCGGTAGCACGAGTGACCGGGGGAGAGGAGACAGCAGCAGCAGAGGCAGCCCCGCTAGCTCGAGTGACCGGGGGAGAGGAGACAGCAGCAGCAGAGGCAGCCCCGCTAGCTCGAGTGACCGGGGGAGAGGAGACAGCAGCAACAGAGGCAGCCCCGCTAGCACGAGTGACCGGGGGAGGACAGCAGCAGCAGAGGCAGCAACAGAGGCAGCCCCGCTAGCACGAGTGACCGGGGGAGAGGAGACAGCAGCCCTGCGAGGGCGAGTGGCAGGAGAGGAAGGAGCAGTAGAGGGCACAGCTGGAGCGACAGTCGGAGTGGCAGATGTGGAGGCTCGAGCATCTTCATCCCTGAAAAAATATAGTGAAATGTTATAGGAACAAATGAATACCAACAAATTACATAATGCAAAAGCATTATAACACACTGTGGTACACACAGCTAAACATGTAATCATTCACTCTTGTACTTCAATAAACACTTTCTTCTGTATGCTACAGCTTGTTATCTTTTGTTGCATGCTCTATGATGACATTACTCTGTAGTGTGTTTCACAACTGTTGCTATTTTTCTTTTACATTCATCTTGCACACATCAGGACACAGTAAATTTGAATGAATATTTTCCATTCACTAAGTGAAAAGCATCATGGAGATACTAATACCCCATAGTCTACATTATTAACTCACACAAAGACGCTATTGTCCACGATGTCACGCATGGGCAGGTATAGACTGGGTGGGGGATGCTTGTTAAATGGACTTGCTATGGGAAAATAGTGACACTTAGAAACTCTCTATTCAGCAGAGTTGTCACGAATTGTTTACCAATAAATTTAAAACACAGAGTTTGTGATTTCCAATAATAATTCGGCTGCAGTAGCAACGATGTCTCAGCTGAGCAAAAAAGTATGCGCCAAGGTGTTAATGCCATATTACCCAATAACTGCTCTAGCGAGTGGACCGTTATTTCAGCCGTCAGACTGGCACGCATACATTTGCATAATTTGAGTACAATTAAGCGAAAATATCCCTGTTCTTTTCCCCCTACCTTGCTCAGGGTCTTGTTGATAAACAGTCAAAAAAGATGTTTATTCTCAAAGAAGGATGAATTCTTTGCCACCATTGATAGTCTCAGTTCCGGAAACAAACGTTTGGCTTTTGTAATTCACTCTGGATAAGAGCGTGTGCTCAATTCCTAAAATACAACCCACAGGCTTGTGTTTTTTTTGTTTTTTTTTAAACCTGCTTTCTAAACAGTTGTTTATTATTTTTTTTCTCTCTCTCTTCCCAGAACCCTTTGCTGCCGTCCCTCCAGACATGACCGGTGAGTTTGTCCTCTTCGTTATGCTCTGTTCCATTTCCTGTGGGAATGTCTTGTGCATCCTGCTCGCTGTGCTGCACTCTCTGTGGTGTCAGACAGGGCCCTCGGGCGTTTTTTATCGCGTGTGACACTGCGGCGGAGCTGCACGCACGCCATGGCCACGCCCCGCTACCTGTCCAGTACCACAGCCGCAGCTTAGCGCACGCATAGCGGACCGTCCTGTTCTCAATGCCAGGGCCGAACCGGGTGCTCAGGCCCCCGCGAGAACTTTTGCGCCGATCGATTGATGTTGCCTTGGTAACAAATTACTGCCGCCGTCATTGAGTTCCCAGCATGCATCTCTGCATGCATGACATCACATGCCACATGCCACATTCCAGGCCCCCCCCCCCCCCCCCCCCGTGCTGTTGGTTTCCTTTAAAGGTCAATACAATGTTGATTAAATAATTACAAAGGCAGCAGTGTATGAAGAATAATGTCTCTCAGGGATGAAAAAAAAAGAAACATTTTCTCCCTGTTGTTTTTTCTCTCTAGCAGTCAGAGAAGGGATTCTAAGCATGTGCATTTTTGAGGAGTAGGTGTATCCAAAAACTCATTTACAGCCCCCCCCCCCCCCCCATCTCCAGGGAAGTGTGATTGGCTTGAGAATCGCGGCGGCACAGTCACGTTCTACATCTAATTAACGTGGAGAGTAGTGGCAGGTGTCCGGAATGTTCCGTCCCTGTAATTGCCTATTCCTTCTTGTGTCATCGCTCACCCTCCTGAATTCAGGACCATACATGGAGCCGTTTGGAGCTGCTTACTCCACGGGAGGAAAATGTGGACTTTGTGCCAGTCCGAGTGTTTGCGTTCTTTAGCCGAGCGTACGAGCAGTGCGTTCTGTGAAGGATTGCAACAGAGCCGTTGAACTCGGAGGCTTTTTATTATCTGAGGTCATGGACTGCCAGATAAACCTGGAAGAAATCATGACAGAGATTTAGATTTTTTTTCTTTTTTTCTTTTATTTTATTTTTTTTTGAATGGGTGTAAAGTATTTTGTGGCATTTTGTGTTGTACTCTTGTGAATGTGGAATGGGTGCACTGTATCCCTGTGGAGTGCTGTTGGGATGGTTTCCATGGAGACGTTTGGCTTGAGGCAGAGGAGGCTGGCGGAGAACGCTTGCATGCGTAGCGACTGAGGGAACGACCGTGCCGAGAGTGCGCTCACAGACAGACAAGCCGTCCCTATCTCCTCACACAGAAAACTGCGCTCACAGATAGACATGCTGTCCCTATCCCTTCAGACAGAAAACTGTGCTCACAGATAGACAAGCCGTCCCTACCCCCTCAGACAGAAAACTGTGCTCACAGACAGACAAAGCCAGCCCTATCCCTTCAGACACTGCAGTCACAGACAGACAAGCCATCACTATCCCCTCACACAGAAACTGCGCTCACAGACAGACAACGCCGTCCCTACCCCCTCAGACAGAAACTGCCCCGTTATCATCTCACAATTATGTGGAATCATGTCGCCCCCCTCTGTGCAGTTTCAGCCAATCACTAGCAGTAGATTGGACCTGACGTTGCTGATGCATACCGCTGGTCAGACTCACATAGTACTGTCCTCTGCATGGCACTGCGCTTTTCTTATGGGGAAAACAGATGTAGGCAGGCCAGAAGGGTTCACATCCACTTTTTGTGTTCTTATACTACGTCCTATTAAACAGTGTACCTGGGTTTTTGTACTGCGCACATAGAAAAGATCCCGTCCCCCGCCTTTCTGCTGTGTGAATGCTACTCTATTCCTTTAAACTGGCAGCTTTTTTTCACACCAAGTTGAGTTCTCTGAATTGGTTGAACTATGAGTTCTGGAATCAGGCCTGATTTTCTCTAGCCTCAAGAACAAGTCATGTATTTGTCTAAATACACTTAATTTATTTATTTTTTAATCCTTGACGTGAAAAACTGCCTCTCCCCTCAAACTGTAAGCAAGTGAGCGCGACCTGAAAATCAAATATGTCTTGAGACAAAAAATATTTGCTTGCACTAACCAAAAACAACAAAAAAACAACAAAAAAATCTATGAAAAGAAGCTAGCATGCATGCCTGTTTGCATGTCTCTGTGCAGCAAATGTCTGTTTTGTTTGTATGCAAAACAAAATAAGAGAAACAGAAAAAATAAAAAAATAATAAAAAAATGTCTTAGCTAAACCAGTTCAGTCTCCATGCCTCCCCTACGCAAGCCAACTGTTCTGTGTCTCTCCACCAGGGGGAGCCTATCCTGGCGGGACTGAACCCTCAGTAGACACGGTGTCAGTGCAGCCCATTCCCACCTACTGGTATTACGTAATGGCCGGTGGCGGGGCCCTGCTGCTCCTGGTGTCCGCCACTCTGGTCATGGTGCTCTGCTGCCACCGGTACCATCTTGCAGCCAAGAAGAGCCAGCACTCAGTGACCTACCAGAGCTCTCACTACCCCAGCAGTGCCGCGCCCGGCTCCGGAGTAGAGCCCATGCTTACCATTAGACTAGACAAGGAGGACCGCAGCTCCCAGTGCTGAGGGGCTTTAGACAGCCACAGACTCTCTCTCCCCCCCCCCCCACCCCACACTCCCCCCAATTTAAAGCTACAACTAACTGCAACACACAGAGATCTCTGCTCAGATTGCATGCGCCTCTCCCGGTCTCTTTGGATGTGGTGGGGAGGGGGTCGCTGGAAATGAAATACTGGCTACCTTTCTTATGACGGATGCTGCACCTGAGAAAAACAAAAAAATACTTTTAAAAAAAAAAAAAAAAAAAAAAACGTGAATGAAGGAAAATGGAAGCCTCATAAATTGGATGTGAGGGGGTTTTTTTTGTTTGTTTTTTCGGACGCTTTTCTTTTTTTTGTTGTTGTTGAGATTTTGTGATGGAAGGAAGGGATTTTGTCATCCCTGTGGTTTTGTTTTCCTGAGATTGAGTACTAAGAGAACATCCAGCCAGAGCCATGGGTGCTATTCCCCTCTCCCACCCCTCCGTTGGCTGGGAAACAGACACTTTTCTTTCTGTGGGTATTTTACACCCATACTGGTGACCAATCCCACTAGGAAAAGCCAGGCTGCGGGCCGGGCGACTCCCAAGCCATGGAGCGGGGAGATGAGGAGAAGGGTGTGGCAGTGCGGTGGGGTGGGGTGTGGCTGCGGTGGGCAGAGCCGTTGGCGCGAGGAACGTCAAACCCCACAGGTGCCCCTGATTTCCGGCGGGCGGGAAGTATCCGGGTGTGACGAGATTGTTTCCATGGCACCCGGGAGGTCTGGTACCAGGGAGAGAGAGAGACAGTGAGCGTGAGAGAGAGAGAGCTAAAGCACGATATCAATGCTTAACCAGTCGCCGTAAAATGAAACCCTCCGTTTCCTGGAGCAGGAGTCGTTGTCTTTATATTCCTCTGTTTGCTGTAGCGAGACAGAGGGGGGTCTGAAAGGACGGAGCGTTACCCCCTAAAGCATATCCTACCGTACCCGTGCTACCACCGCTGCGCACATTTTAACTGGATTCAAGCCGGCAGGGGTGTGTTTTTTGTCTTGTTTTTGGAATGTATATTTATTTGTTGAAGAGTAAAATTAGAAGGATAAACAAGAGCAGCTGTGTTTCCATTGTCACCCCCGGCGACGGTGAAAAGGCGGGAGGGTGGTGTGGGGCGGTTCGTCTCCCAAAGAACAGAGGGAAGGAGAAACAGCTCTTGTGTGTTTTTTTTGGGGGGGGGGGTTGAGGGGGGGTGGATGACTTCCATGCTCCTGTCTGGTGATGAGACGTTTCTAAGGACCGCCAAGACGAAGAGACTGCGTGCGCGCACACACACACACACACACACACTCGGATGGAGATGTATGCTTTTTTTTTGTTGTTTTTTTGATATGCAAAAAGGATTCTTACCTTGCCTTATCCAGCCTCGTTTCTTCTGACAAGTCTGACATGTTACTCTTACATTGGCCTTAAATCCGGGGGATGGGGGGACGGGGGTGCCAGAGTTGTTCATTCACCTCTTGTTTTGTGAGACTCAAAGTACCTTTGGTTTTTGTGTGTGTTCTTTTTTTTGTTATTTTGTTTTTTTTTCTCTCTCTCAAGTGTTTTTTGGTTATTGGGAATGTGCAAGTCGGGTTGAGTAAAGGTGGATGTCGTTTTTATAGCTGAGTCTTAGCATATCAATGGAATTGCCAAACGTGCTTGTGACACTTCAGTGGTGTTGAGCTGATATAAGAGGCCATCTTTGTATGTCTGTTTCTATAAATGCGATGCAGCAGGAAGTGGTTCTTTTAATTAATGGATCACATAGCTTTAGAGCTCTCACATTGTGTGGGGGTGGGCAGAACCTTAGGCTCCGACATATTACAGTTAATTGTTGGAAGATTCGGTAACTCGGTTTTTGTTCAATTTGTGCACTTTTGGAGCATGGCTAGGCCTGTGTTTAAAAGGTATCTGGAGGTCTGAGAGACATTAATATCCATTAAAAAAGTGTTTGGGGTGGGTGTACCAAGCGTTTATGAATCTGCCTTTTTAGAAAAAAATTTAACTTGGTTTAGGCTTGTTGTGTCCAACTAAACACTTTCTTGTGGGATTCATTTTCAAATTTATATTGACTTTCTTTGAAATTAATTAATATTTATTTTTATTTCTTTAAGCGGAATAGCCTTATGTCGTTTCAATATCCTCTTCACACATTTTAGCCTCAGCTTAGCTGTTGTAAATAAGCATTTATCCCCTACTGTTGGCAGCTTGAATGTCAACAGTGCTTATAATTTCATTTTTTTTTTCCCTTCAAATTAAAAGTTAAGGCTTTTATTATTTGTTTAACTGTTTATTATTGAAATGTGCTTTCATAGATTTATTTAGTGGTGCCATGATAGTCAATTGAGGTTTTATCATTAGAACTTGTTGTGTTTCTCGCTGTCAGTCTGAAAGGCGTCGCCATCTTGGCTCGAGCACACGTCCTCGCTTTAAAAGTATACCAGTTTAACACAGGCGTATGTGCACGCAAAACGACCGCGAACGCAGATCTTCACGAGACAACTTTTTTTTAAATAACCAGACTAAGGTTGCGATAGAATCCAGGGCCAATAAAATGTGTTTCTCAGTGCTTAGCAAGACGCCAGTTGGAGGCTGTTCCAATCGTCTTATATGGCCTCTGAAGTTAATTCCATACATTCTATCAAGGGGTTCTTTTCAGTTAGGGGCAGTTCAATATAAAAATCCCAATATCTTGTTATTTCCTACGTCTGGCACTGGGTGATGGTAATCCCCTCACATGGAGTTTGGCTGGAATTCTGCCATTAATCTCCTGTTCACAAAAGAATATGTGGGGAGATAGGAGAGATCAAAGAAACCCTCCCTAGAAACGGTCTTTCGCTGAAAAGCTCGGATAAGCTCGGATCTTAAGTGGCACGTCTAAAACACAAAAGCACATCAAGGTCTTTTCTGGCAGAGGAAGACTACCTGACCCCCCCCCCCACCCCCACCCCTGCCCCTGCCCCTCCCCTCATCTCTCACCCCTTCCTGCTGCCCCTAATACCCCCATGCCTCCATAAAAGCCTCTCTTTGTAATCCAATACACAGCGACTCCATTACTGCCCTCTGTCAATCACAGCCTCATAATGAATCCAGCCACACATAGCAACAGAAACACTCTCACACAGGTTAGCCTGTTGCATTCTGGGCGACAAGTGAAATGTGACAAGACTAAGGCTGTGTCCGAATCAGAGCCCCGTCTACTGCGTCCTGTACAGCGTACTGGCAGATGTGTATACTGTTTAAAGTGTACTGTTTAGCTGCGACGTGCAGTACGCAAAAGAAATACCCTCAGTACTATTTTCCAACCGTACTGTGGACGTGTCGTAAGACGGTCCACCCTTGCACAGCCATGTCACATGTCGTTTTTGTTGTTATTGAAGGAAAACGTCAGCGAAGCTGCACCTCATTTCTAAAAACGAAGCTTCACGTCATATTTATGGGACTAAAATGTTTGTGTACTTCTTGAAAAGTGTGCTCCCGAATATACTCAGCGAAACCCCGGAAGTAAGTGTATCATACGGGGGTTTTAAGTATACTATATTTAGAGAAAGTTTTGCCTACTTACCGACTTTCTCATCCTGTCTACTCAACAAGCCTACCTAATAGTATGGAAGGGTACTGATTCGGACACAGCCTAAGATTTTGCAGGGAGGTTAGCATACTGCTGAGAAGACATCATTGACGAACAAATGTATTCATTCATGTTGGTCTGAATTATCTTACTTGGAAAAACTATTTTCACTTGCCAGTTTATGTCATCAGTTAAACTACAAAGTCAATTAAAGTCAGTTTTTTTGGGAGTTGGGTATTGCAAATTCTTTACTAAAGTATGCTAAATCCACATATGTCTGTCCTACACAGGTATTTTACTGTACTGTACTATGGTTCATAATTTCCTTAATTAACATGTTACACCATACACACCTCCCACAGAACTATGTAAATATCTCAGCAGGATTTTTAGGATTAAATGTGCAGAGCTATTTCTGTACATTCTCACATAAGGGCCATTTTAGATACCAAAGCGTTTGAGGAGAAGTTTGGCACAATCTCAAGATGCGCTTTTAAATCAAACCGGGCAGGTGCTCTGTAGCTATCCACGGTTTCTTGTGGAGCTCTTAATATTTTTAATTAGTAAATGGCCCTGGAAACGTATATTAATCCTGCTGTTAGCTTTTTATTTTTGCCCTCCTGCCCCTTTCCACTGAAGTCCCTGAAGGAAGTATTAATGAGAAAAAGCACTCAGAGCCTCCTTAGCTTCGCATAGCGAGAGAGCCAGCGCCAAGTCTGCACCCAACTGGCCCCGAATTTACAGTAGCGCAGTGCCACTTCCTGTACGCGTTGGATTCGCGCATCTCAACCAACCCACGTAAACCTCTAAAGTAGAGAGTGAGGGCTTCTCTCCTCTTTGTCCGGCAGTTTTCGAAACGGAGAAGGCCCCCGCTCCACCTCTCCCTCTCTTTTCCTTTGGCTGCGCGCGAGCGCTAAGTTTGCGTTTAGCTACGGTCTGCTCTCGTCTAAAAGGCGGGAGTTGACCTACAAGCCGCCTACGGTAGCAATATCGTAACCCGGACATCTCTTAAGACCTCGGATCTCTTTTTCGCTTGGATTGCATTGCGATTGTCTTTGACTTGGATTCCGACTGAGTGCCGAGACCTTTATTTCCGTTTTGACGTTGAGTAAAAATTGACAAGGGAATGGGGGATTTTGGCAGATTTCTTTTCTGTGTGCACTTTGCATTATTTTTGTGAATGTGGGGCTTTTGACTGTGATTGTTTCACATGGAGAGCACCTCGGCTCCACCTGTTTGGAAGATCAAAAATATAAGGAATATTTTAGCTTGTGCAATTTCATGTTATTGGAAAATATGTTGTGTGGAATGTAATAATAAAAATGATATTTTTCTACAAACTGGTGTTTGTGACCGTGTTGTCGAATGCAATTTTTAGTTGTGTGTCTTTTCCTTATCCGTATTTGAACAGTCGCCCAGTGTGGCTGCCCTGGGGAGTGAACAGTTGTTTCGTCAATGTGTGTTAACCTGAAAATTTCAATACAGAAAGTGAATGTAAACATTTGTTTATCAAGAATCATTCATCCATGCCCTATGTGTAAAGAAAAAATGATAACGGTGGAAATTGTGCTGGACTCAGAGGTTTTTCTAGAAGTTTCTAGAGAAGGGCGCCCAGAGTCCAACGCAGAGGGGTCGTACATTTTAAGTTTTAAAACCTTACTTTCCATTTCCCCCATAATTTTTATAGCTGTAAAATAATTATGCAAGAGCAGTACGATTCCACCTTAATTTAAATTTATTAATCCTCGATCTCTGAAAAAATAAAGGATGAACTTGTACTGTTTCTGGCCAAACTGTGGAAAATAATCCTGCCTGCTTTTGTAATTTTTATCAGAGTGTGAGGGGGTGTGGACAAATCACGAGGGGGATACGCCCTTCTTCCCTTATTTGGAAAAACCCTGCCATATTGTGTAATATATACCAGTCCAGCAATGTCATTTTGTAATGCGGAATTAAGGGCCCATGTTTACTGGTTGCCAGGTTTCGGGGACCTTTTTACGAGCATGCGTTCCATTTGTACCTTCTTCTCCCTCGCAGATCAGAGGCCCGTTGAGTTCGGAGAGGAACGGCTTTACAGAGACAGAGTGGGCCATGGTAAGTTCGACGGCGGAGCTCTGTAATGAAGAGGTGGAGATGACGGGGACGTTTGTTTGTCACCCTGCCTCGCATATTATTATTTTTCCATAATTTCCTGGTTGTACGTGCGAGCGCAATTGTTTGGCAACTTGTTTAGATAAATTTTCACTCGGCGGGGCTCCTCGCTCTCTTTTTTATCAGTGCTGTTCGGGGTTTATAAGTCCCCCCCATATCGCACACTGTAGGGCCACTTCTATCTCATAAGAGTGTCTTTGTCCCAGAGAGAAAGAGGGGAAAACTAATCACAGCCTGCTACAGAATCTGTTCATCGCCTCGTCTTTCATCCTCGCTTTCTCTTGCTCTTCCTTTAAGAAAATTATTTAAAAAATCAGAGCCCTCAGTCCTTCCTCTGGCTGCCTGTCGCAAGATGACACATATATATTAGTGCTGCCAAAGCTAAATTAGCACTAAACAAAGTGCGGGGATGTTTTTTATTAGCTATGGCCCAGGCCGCAGGGCCGCAGGAACACTGTTAGGTCTTTTCCCCCCGGGGATGAAGTGACAAGGCTCCGCCCACTAATCTGATGTCACCCCCCCCCCAAGACACAGAAATGACAAATGACTGGACCATGTATACTGCATTCATTAGTTCACAGACCGACAAGACAAAGCATAATTCATGAAAACTGTTTGATTAATGTTGAATTTATGAGCGTCAACAGAGTGATAGTTTTAGGGCAGTGTTACTCAAGTCACAGTCCTGCTGGTTTTCCACCTCTCTTTACCTTGACAGTCAGGTGTGATGACAGTCTGGCCAATCAGTAGCGCTAACTGTCAGTTAATTACCTGGCAGAAAAGAAAACCCGAGCTGGAATTGGATTCGAGGACCAGCGTTGAGTATCCATGGTTTAGGGCAGGGGTAGGGAACCCTGGTCTGGAGAGCCGCAGGGTCTGCTGGTTTTTGTTTTCACCTTAAATACAGCAACTAATTAAACCAAAGAAACCAGGTGAGGTGAGTTAACTGTGTAATCAACTGCTTTAATTGATCAATTAAGTGGGAGTGACAACTAAAACCAGCAGACCCTGCGGCTCTCCTGGACCAGGGTTCCCTGCCTCTGTTTAGGACTATGGTTCAAAGAGTGATGTAGGAAGGTTATGAGCTCAGGGACTGTTAGCCCCATACAACCATTTTGAATGTTCTCAAATGCTCTTTGAGTCAGAGTCGATCTGGTAAAAAGACACACACACACATACACACACACACACACACAAACCTCCCTGCTCAGGTACCCAAGTTCCCCGGCGTTCACACATGCTCCCTTGTTTCCCACTCAGAGTTCCCCTCCTTGGAGTGGAGCACGCCTGGGCCGACCTCTGACCCCCCCGTGACCCTGGTGTCAGAGAAGGACAACTCCTGGCTGTACACCCTCGACCCCCATCCTGGTGACCATCATCGTGATGAGCTCCCTCGGTGTCCTGCTGGGGCGGTGTGCGCGGGCTACTCCTCTACTGCACGTGCTCCTACAACGGCATCTCCTCGCGCAGCTCCACCACGCTGGAGAACTACAACTTCGAGCTGTACGACGGCATCAAACACAAGGTGAAGATCAACCAGCAGCGCTGCTGCTCCGAGCCCTGAAGGGGCGCTGTCGCGCCTGCTCGCCCCAAAAGCAAGAAAACAAACAAACAAACAAACAAACAAAAACAAAAAAATGACTCCTCTCAATCTTCTCTACATTCGTATCTCTCTCTCTCTCTCTCTTGCCTGTGTAAGAGCAGGCCTTCATTGGAAGGCGGACCAAGCCACATTTAAATGCGCACTGACCCCAACCACTACTGGAGTGGAGCCGAGCCTAGCCTTTGGAACCACAGGCGGTCGAGGAAATCGATTAGGAGCCAGTCTCAGCGGACCGCTCTACGGGTGCTCCGAATTCAAAAGATAGATGAAAAATATCAAAACATATCAATTTAATGCTATCCCAAAAAATGAAAAAAAAACTAAAATATATACAAATATAGATTTTTAAGGATCTACTTTTTAAACAGGTGACTTAAGCTTAGAAACGAGTGATGCTAGGACTTCTTAGACAGGTGGTGACTTGTCGAACCTTTTTCCTCCTTTTTGCGTGAAAACAGTGGCCTAGGATTCTGTTACTTTTGTGGACTGTTTAGTTTAGTTTTAGACCTGTGCATCTGTGACAGACCAGCTTCATTTCCTCAGCTTCAGCCCCTGATGTCATCTGTGCTATTTTTTGCAATAATTCTCTTGTGCGTCGACTGCACAGTCTTCTTCCTCCTTAGTTCAGAATGTTTGTAATATTCGATGTTTTTGTTTTTTGGACTGTTGCCAGTCTTAAAAGAAGAGAAAAAAAAACAGTATTTTGTCTAAAATTAGGGACAAGATATTTTGATTCTGTAAGATAGATTTAGTCAAAGGATTGTCTTTTCGGTGTCTCATTTTTATTTGATGGAAGGATAAACACACGGCCGAGTGCTCTGTGAAGTTTATTTCAGCGCAACCTATGGATTGCAGAGAGCTGGGCGGGGCAACTAAAGATGTTTGTCGCCGGTCAGCACGTGCATCAGAAATTGGGGGCAGACGTCCCTCTCGCTTTTGGGGAGAGACGTCTATGACTCCGCCGCCGCCAGCTCTCTGTGTGCCACAGGAAGGACCTCGAAAATAATAAAAAAAGAGACAGAAATAAAGGAGTTGCAAATGAAGCCGAATTCTCGGACACACTATTGAGCCTTAAAGGAACTGCTTTTGGAGGACAGCCATTGTGAAACACGAGCTCCTGGATAAAGAACCACAGAGGCCTTGGAGGATTAGGCCTCATGTTTTTCTTCATTTCACTTTTAAAATTTGTTTTTGCCATTTTTTGGTTTTGTTTTTACTCCAACGAACAGATAAGAGCCAGGGTAAACAGGACATGGTGCTTTTTATTTTTTTGTGGCAAAATAAAACGGTGTTGGGAAAGCCTTGCATCGCTTCGCTCTCTGGATTTCTTGCCCTGCCTGAAAGGAAAACGACAAAAAGCAAAGACTCTGAGTCTCTCCGCTGTACCACAGCGCAGGTCTCCCCCTCCTCCGAGCAGGCAGAGACACAGCGAGCTCAGCGGGCAGGGGGCGGGGCCGAGCCGGATCAGATGCCAGCGGTCGAAATCCGCAGGAGCTGATTGGAAGGTGCTGAAAGACACTTAAGCGGAAAAAGTGCGCATCCCACTCTTTTTTTTTTTACATTTTTTGTTTTCAGCTGTCCCTGAATTCC
>CM056376.1:23126641-23156133 GCA_029718625.1 Synaphobranchus kaupii | reverse complement strand
AGTCCATTTTCAAAATAAATACCGAAGCCTCCCTGCCGACACTTCCTTTTCTTGGCAGATTGGGTATGAGTAAACGTTCTCGCAGCAGATTTTTGAATCAGCCGTCGTCAGGCTCTCGGGTGAAAATCTGGAAAAAGCAGATTCTGCGCCGCGGCCCGCACACCTACGGATTCTGTGTAAAATAGACGGGCGCCTATTAAAGGAGAAATGCCCCCCGACGGGCGCCGTGCGCTTCATCTCTCCCGCGGCCCCGAATCTCGTCCGCTTAACTGGGGTCAGAGCCTGGCAGCGTTTTAAACGTCTCCCGCAAATCTCCTCCTCCTCCTCAGCCCGAAAAGGTTGTGATCTCGCGCCGCTCTCCGCCCTCCTCCCTGCCGGGCCCCCCGGTCAGCCTCTTCGGCTTTTCGGAATTGGCTGCTCTGCGCTCAAGATATCACGGTCCTGCCCTTTGATTTCGGTGCGAAACGCGCTTGACCCGCATCCACAGATCACGCCACGGAAACGGGGAGGCACTGATGAAATTTATGCACCTCAATTTGAGCTCCTTCCCCGTTTGACCACAGGCTAACGGAAAGGTGCGCGCGCGTTTTTGTGCATCGGAAGAGGGGGTTCTTCCCCGCGTGGCTTTGCTGGGATCAAGCTGTCCGCGCCGCCGTGACGAACTGGATGGTGTTGTGCAGGGACGCTCGTAGTGCTGTCACCGGCTCGAAATGCAGCTGTTAGAATCATGAACCATCAATCCAGGCAGAATCGATAGGCAAGGCAAGCCGGCCTTCTCTCTGCTGCTGGATCAATACAGTCATCCAGTGGGTCAGTTTGCTGGTATAGATGGAAGAGGATGTAGTTTTCAGCGTGACCCGAGTTACTTGCCAACAGTATGACCCGCACGCACCTGTTTCTTTAAGGTCAGCTCGGCTCACATGGTTATGTGCTCAAGTACTTGAGCAAATGTTCTCAGATAGTACTTAAGTTCCTGTGATAATTGGGGTTTGGTTTTTTCCACAACCCCAGATCTCATTATTAAAACAATGGTCCATTTTTGTTTTGACCATCTGATTGAGTCTGTGCCGGCCCTGGAACCTGCGGACCAGTAAAAGCCTCTCGGCCTGAACTCTCTGCCAGAAACAGAGAGACAACTGGGAGTAGAGCTCTGTCTATCTCTCCCTCTCTCTCTCCCTCCCTCCCTTCCTCTCTCACAGAGCCCAGATGTGATCGATCCGGTCTGACGTCGGATCTGTTTCTGATTTCTCCGCTCTGTCTGTGCGATGCCGTTTCGTGATGCCGCTTCGTTCGGCCGGAGAGGAGCCAGGACCCGCTGGCACTGAGATCCTCCCGGGCCCAACGCCTTGGCTCTGGATCACAGGATCCTGCCGACTCCCGAGGCCGGCTAGCGGCGCCGCGGACAACTTTATTTAAGCCTCTCAACGGCAGTTCCATTTGCTGTTAGGAACATCGCCCCGGGACGTCTCGTCCGTCAGCGGAAGGCCTGTGGATCGCTCATGTGGCGCACTCGCTAGCGCGCAACCTGTAGCACGTCCTCAGAAGCAGTGTTTTGTGCTCTGAAGGCAATCCGAACGAGCAAGAGAATGAGACTCAAAACAAGAGCCCTGCTCTCGCGGCCAAGCCCACCAATGAGCTGTTGCGCCAGAAGGGGAGAAGGTTGGGGGGGGGGGGGGGGGGGCGATGAAAACGTGCTGAGATAATGAAGGTAGGAACGGGTCCAGCCGAGCGTTTATTTCTGTTTAAAGAGGCCGGCGGTGGAGAAGCGCCGGGCCCCGCGGTGCTCTGCGGGCGAGCCGGGGCCCCTGAGCCCCGGGGGCCCGAGCGGGCCGAGGATGCGCTGCGCGGGAGGCTATCGATTTCTCGGCGCGAGGAGCGGATCGGCGTGTATTTTTGGGAGGGTGGCCTCTGCCCCGTGACTCACGGAGACTAGCGGTGCTAGCGCTGGCCGCGGGCGTTCCCGAGCCTCGCCGGAACAGCCCCGGCCCCCCGCTCTGGGAGGGGTCAGGGCGGAGAGGGCAGGTGCACGCTTAAGCAAATGTGCTCCTTCCCATTTTCCCCCCGGCTCAATGCAGACAATCACTGTGTACAAGTGTGTGCTTGCGTTTCACTGAGCTCTTTGGTATTTATTCATTGTTGGTTGGTAGTAGGGGGGGGGTTTATGTAAATTGCTGCGCTTTTTTTTTTTAAGGAAATGAACCGCGTTTAGCAAGTATTCCCAAGATTGCGTGTTTGTGGTTTCATTTTTAAAACAATTCGTTGCTTTTTTTTGTGTATGTGTAAAAAATAAAAAAATAAACAAGCTACTGTTATAGTTCAGGAAATTTATTGCTTGCTTAAACAGTTATATTTGACTTAATAGCGAGATTGACAATCTGCGAAATATGAAGTGAAGACTTGGTTCTTTGTTTTGGAGACGGATCTTGATGCCTCTGTCTGTTACTGACCGTTCTCTGCAGTGATCTTCAGCTGGAGTTATTTGCCAGAATATCTTTAGTGTTCTGTCACAGATATAGGTCTTGTAGGGAAGACATCGCGAAGCCCAAATGTAAATGAAGTTGGAAAGTTTGTTAATTGCGCGCCGGCTTCTGTCTGTAAGACTTCAACACTGGGCCGGAGGCCTCGAGATGATGTTCATTTGCTTTCATTTAAATTCCCCCCTTCCCTTCTCTTTCCCTCCTTCCCTCCTTCCTCACCCCCCCCCCCCCAAAAAAAAATCAGACTCAGAAAGAATACACAAAATATAAACTGTTATTGTTAAAATGTTTGTTTGCAAAGAACTTTCATCTTGTAAGGCAACCCACCCTCTGCAGGATTTGAAATCGGCGAGGTTTTGCTTTCATGTGTGTCCCCTGACAGATCAGTCCTGTAGTATCGCTCTCTATGAATATTCAGGGCTGGCTCCTCAGGGCTTGTGTGCCATAAAGGAGTCAACGTCAAGAAAGTTTAGATGACCCCCCTTCCCCCCTCCCCTCACCCCACCAAACACCACTTTGTGCTTTTGTTGTACGGGTGAGTGTTTGAGGGAAGCCAGTAATTGTTGATTGTTTGCGTGGATGTGACATCCGGCGGTAAATGAGGGCTTTAGATATGCTCAGACGACGTTTTTTGAAGGCCTTTGTTGAACGGAATTCAGGCAAACGTTAAAAAAAGGCAGAATTCAAACAAGACCGTAACGTAAACAGGGTGGACTCCGCTAAAGCGTCGTTTACCGCGCATGGCGGTCAAAAGCTGGCGAGCGGTCGGCCGCCGTGCGGAACCTTAACGTGTGCGTCTCCGTTCCTTCACAGGTGAACCAGATCCAGAAGACTGTAATCGATCCTCTTAAAAAGTAAGTCTGGGATTTCCTATTCTTGAACGATGCCTTTTTTTTTTTTTTCCCTGGCTGAAAGCTAACGCCTCTACCCTTGAAATTCCTGGCTCATCGTTGTGAAAGAATACACAAGGATGTGCATGAAAAGAATGAATAATGGGTTAATGAAACTGAGTGGATGGTAAAATATATATAAATATATGTAGCGAATGGTGCTGCTGTGGTGGTGTGTCTGGAGGAAAGTTTATTTGGCTCTCCGCCCCCTCGCCCCATGCACACTCCATGAGTGCTATTCCATTCCTGGGCCTGTCAGACATCTCTCCAAAAACGGGCCTCCGGAGAGGGGGAGGGGCCAGGAACAGGAAGCAGGACCTTAACAAGCATTCGGAAGACGGGTGTGATTCCTGCTCTCTCTCAGCCTGACCACTCCCTGAGCCGTCCGCCCCCTGCAGTGTGTGTGTGTGTGTGTGTGTGTGTCTTTGTCAGTGTGTGCCTGCCTAGCTGCCTGTGTGTGTCTGTATCTGTGTGTCATTATGTGTGTCTGTGTGTCTGTCTGTGTGTGTGTGTGTGTGTGTGTGTGTGTGTCTGTGTGTGTGTCTTTCTGTCTGTGTCTGTGTCTCTGTGTGTGTGCGTATGTGTATCTGCTTATTTGTTTGTGTGTCCTTGAGTGTATTTTCTATTGTAACTGTGTGTTCAGTCACAATTTTGTTGTAGACTGGAATGCAGTTATCTCTTTATTCAGCCTTCTAGTTAAGCTGTGTTTGAAATCAAAGGGCCTGTATTTGGTGTATGTGTGTGTATGTGTGTGTGTGTGTGTGTGTGTATACAGTGTGAGTGTGTTTGTGTGTGAGTGCGCGTGCACGTACACGTGTGTGTGTGTGTGTGTGTGTGTGTGTGTGTGTGTGTGTGTGTGTGTGCGCGTGCACGTGTGTATATATATGTGTGTGTGTGTGTGTGTGTGTGTGTGTGTGTGTGTGTGTGTGTGTGAGAGTGAGTGCATGTGCGCATGCACGTGTGTGTTTGTGTGCGTGCGCGTGTGCGCGCACGTGGTTCCTCTCCCCGCTCTTCTCTGAATGTTCTGGTGGCTGCAGTGTGACAGGATGGACTGGTTCTAATTTCCTCTTCCTGGTGGGCGGCAGGCGGACGTGTGGGCAGGCTCTGAACATGGCAACAGGCCCGGCTTCCTGGGCCAAAGCAGGGGATTGGTTGGAGAGCAGGACTGTCCCAGGACAGCTTACACACACACACACACACACACACACACACACACACACACACACACACACACACACACACACACACACACACACACACACACACACACACACAGACACGCACACACGCACACAGACACACAGACACACACACAGTGAGCTTGTGCATTCTGCTGTAAACAGGAGAGGGGAGACACTCGAAAGTAGTAGAGTCACTCCTGAGTGTCCAAATCCTACCCTTCACAGCCCTTTCCCCCTGCATCACCCCAAAACACACTAAAGATAAAACATGCCATTAAGAAGCAAACTATTCTGCTTTCATTTTGAAACCTGCAAGCCCTTTACTTAGAACTGGAAGGGTCTTCAGCATTGCTAGCTGGGTTTAGTTGTTCACTTCCAGGCTGTGGAAAACAAACGACAGGTTTAGAACGCCGGCTGCTGGGCCGCTGGGTTTTTAAGCGCAGCACGGCGCAGTTGACCTTTGAACTCTGGGTACTCTTCCATTTGCATGTGCTCTTGCCACTTCATTGGAATCAATAAAGCAAATTATTTTTTAAAGAATGTAAAGATTCCAACTGAAGACAACACTCAAGCTAGCATTTCCATTAGCGCATGAATAACTGAATACTCTTTTATTTTCTGCCCCCCCCCCCCCACTCTTTTTGTGTCTTTTTCATCACAATCCACAAGAAAAGGTGAAGAATCTTTAATGAGAAGGGAGATGTGCTGGAAAAGCACTCCGTTAATGGAGAGGTTCTTTTGACTGCTAATTAGACACGATCGCTAATTTGACGAAGTCGCCGTGATACTGCCCCACCCCTCCCTGCTGTGGCTTCCAGGCTAACAATCCCTTTTCATATAAATGTTCTTATGAACACCGAAATACTAAGATGTTTTTCAGAGTGGTCCACTCATTAAGGGAAAGTGTAAAAGCAGGGTAGCAGAACTTATAATTGAACCATTTTCTGACAGCATCTACAAATGGACAACCAAGTATCCCCATGTAAGCAAGGCCAAGAGTCGGTACACACACACACACACACACGCACACACCATTGAACACCCACATGTTGAATGTTCATTTCAGCCACACTGTAGAACTTCTTTCCTAAGTCCGAGCACTTGAGCCCAAAACCCCCCACCCCCCAGGACCTCCGCGGGGTCGGTGCATGACGTCACTGTGTTTACGGGGGAGGGGGGGGCGGGGGGAGCGTGGGCACACAGCTGCTCCTTATCTGGGTCTCACATCTTAACCCTTGATGCTCCATGGGAGACAGGCCCTGGCCAAGCCTGCTGAAAAGCACAGTACAGCCCTGACCTTCTTCCAGGGTGGAACTCTCCACTGACCACTGCCCTCTGCTACACACAGCATACCTCAATCACCAATTAACTGTTCATTGAAGTATTCTTAACCCTTTGAAGAATAGGTTTTTTTTTCTTCAAAATTCTGAGTCCGTGTTCTAGAACCACATTGTCCAGCAGTGATTGTTACATGAATGTTCTGAACTGAACATTCTAATGCTGATCCAACAATCACTACTGGTAATTGAAAGCAATGGAGTTCTAGAATCACATATTTGTGATCTTGCACCTTAAAGGGTGCAGTCCCTTTTTTCTTGTCTCACAGATTTAGGATGCCCAGTTGAAATCGTACGCCTGTCCCATTGCAAAATTCTCCACCCGGAAGTCCCTTGTCAACATAATGTAATTAGTGGTGATGGTTTTCTGTGAGTTGGCGCGTATATGTTTAAGCTCCACTACTTTAATAGAAGAAATAGTCCATTGGGTTTCTGAGGTTGCCTGCTAATGACAAAAGTAAAGACAAATATGACAAAATTGTAATGGGTCCTGTATCTATCATGGCTAAATCAAGTGCTAATTTTAATGCACGTATTGCTTTCTGTTTCTTCTCTGTTCACATGCAACACATTTATGTGATCAGAACAACATAGAGATTAACAACCAGTAGCGAAGCACACACACGTCACATTCGGTAGATGAGTTAATGCACAGACTGCTAATAGAAGAAAGATCAATTCATCTGCATACATCCCTTAAGTGTGTCATACTCTTTGTTTTTTGACCATGAAAATGTTTCACTTTTGAAAAGCTTTTTTTTTTGCACTTGCAATCATTGCTATATGTTTTGAGTGTGTTTTTTATAAGCTCTTAGACGCTGCAGAGCACACCTTCAAAACAAAGGCTTTCTGGTGGCTGTGACACGGCACCAACTCCAGGAAGTGTCGAGTGGTTGACCCCGTCTTTAAAAGCTCCACGCAGAACCCAAATATCCTTTCACTAAAATGATCGAAAGCGTCCGCACTTGAGAGTAACCGATCATGTGAATTGCGGGCGAACGTCTCGCAGAAACTCCGGTGTTGAAACGGTTAGTGTTCGTTCGGCTTAAAAGCGGCAGTGTTGGAAACCGGTCGCGGACAAAAACAGACGGCGCACATTTCAGAGACCCGACAGGAGAGCGGAGTGGATATTTGTTGGTTTGCGGCGGAGTGCCGTTTGAAGTGGCGCCGCAACGCCGACCGGCTGAGGGTGTCTCTCAGCCCGCTGGCCGGCTCGGCGCGAGGTTGGCGCCCTCCGGACCGCTGCCCGGGGGTTCGGCCTGGCAGAGCCGCCCCGTTTCCGGGCCAGGAGGGAGAAGAATGCCGCTCCCTGTCCAAACGGCTATTTCCGTCCCGCCGTCCGCCACGCCCAGCGCCCGGAGCCTTTCCGCCGCGCTACACGGCCGCAGGGCGCGCACAGCGGTCCCCGCTCCGGCCAGACAGCGGGGTGTAAATATAGAGCGGCCAGACGTTCAGAGCGTCCGGCCTGGCTGAGCCAGCCACGGCGACGGGCCCTGTCATTACGACGGTGTGTACGGTGACGCTCAAATATAGCCGCGGGATCGGTCGCGTCGACGCAACGCGGCGGCTGGAGCTGAGTCAGCCTGGGGTCAGTGCGTTCCCAGAGGCCCGCGCTCTGCTCCGCCTCGAACCCGGTCTTGCGCTCGCCGTCTCCGGCAAGAACCGTTAACAGCCTGCCCCCATTACATCTGAGAGCACTGGTCTTAACCGACTTGCCGTCCAAGTGGCAGTTTTGCGGTTGGCAGCTTGGTTTTGGAACGGGCTGGGGGGGGGGCAGACCAGACCAGATGCAGGGGCCGTGGCGAGCCGCGGGTTTATAAACCTGCCGCGGAAGTCGAGCTTGTGGGATAAACTCAACGTCAGCTTGTTTTGAGGATTGAATGGCTACATCCCTTTCTAAAAGCTTTGATTTAGTGATGTTTATACGCCCTCCCTGTGTCCCCTTTTGTTGTCTCTGACTGTCTGAAGTTCTGTAGTGCAGTGCAGTGCAGCAGAACTGAACTCTCTGCCAGGATTCAGAGCTCTACCCTGTCATACCCTGTCCTACAAGAGGCCTCTCTTACGGGACGTCTGCTGTTCCTGAAGCGGCCTCAGGCCTAATCACCCAGTAATATTTGGAGCGATAGAGCTGTTACAGCTACCCAGGAAGATTACAGGTGAAATTTGTATTTATATTGCAAGTAACTGATAGAAGGAAAACGAGAAAATGTGTAACCAGTGGAACAGATTATCCAACTTGGATACCTCCCATTCTCTCTCTCTCTCTTTTTCTCTCTCTCTCTCTCTCTAGAGGGGAGGGTGGGGTGGTGTTTTTTGTATTTGTAAATAGGGGATTGGGCCAGGTTTTAAGGTAATCGTGGTGCAAGATTTTGTGTTTCAATAAAGGAACATCAAAACTTCAAAAGTTCAGAACTCTCTCTCTTTCAATATGATTTTTTTTTTTTTGCTAATGATCACGCGGTTCATATGAATTGGTTAGGGCACACTCTGGACATGGTGTTTTCCTTGGTCTGAGAGCAGCAGGCGGTGCAGTACGGCCCCGGTGTGATGGGAGCACTCAGAATGCGCTCAGGCTTACTGTGATGAAGCCCTGGATTCTGTGTCAAGAGTGCTCCCGTGCCCGTAGGCCGCTTGCATAATCCCCTGTGTACACTGGTGCGGGGAGGCAGATAGTGCAGGAAGGCATCCACCCTGCCCACAGCCGGGCCAAGGTGATGTCGTATAAATAGAGGGAGAGCGTGGGCAGCTGGGCTGGGCTCCTGTGACGTCGCCGCGGCGATACAGGGCCGCTCCCTCCGCCGCTTCCTGTGGGAAACAATCTCCGGCTTGTCTGAGCGGCTCGTCCCGAGCAGCCTTGCCCCCCCCCCCCCAGGGCCAGCTATGTCGTTTGGCAACCTGCGAGTTAACTGCGATGTCACGGCCACTCCCTGCCGCAGACACGCCCACCTCTCAGCAGGCTGGGGGGCTGGTAGGCTCTCGGTTACGTGGGTCAGGTTTTGAGTGAGACTTTCTGATTAATGGAGTCAGTAAACAGTACATTATTTAACTTTCAAATTTAAATAAATTAAACATATACTGTATGTAGGATGACTCTCCGGCTTAAGTGTTAAGCACTTCTCGTTTGCGAGGCAGACGGCAAACGTAAAATATGATTCGTCGAGATTATATGACTTATTCCAGAATGCAACTATGGTGTCCCATTTTGGTTCTGAAGGTGCAACCTGATCCAGTCCCTGTCGTAAAACCCCATACATATCAATAATGTGGTCTTCCAGGTCTGTTTGATGAAACGTCCAGACTGCTTCCAGCAGCACTTCTCCGTAAAGCCTAGTCTATGCATCAGCCCGCTCAAGTCCCAGGATGAGGCGCTGCCTCTTGTTGCTAAGTTACAGATGAGTGTTCCCTATTTTTAGCGTGTTCCCATGTTCAGAACTGCCTCCTAAAGATTATATTTGCTTTTGAATAAATAAAGTGAGTTTATTTATTCAGAATAGTTCCTGTTGTAATAATGGCGCGTCGAGCGCACGGTGCAGTCCGTCGCCATGCGAGCGCGTGCAGTCATGTGACGGTGGTTAGGAGCAGCAGTTCTTTGCCGTTTGGTTTTGCTGCATTTGTATTGATCCGAGATCCATTTCCACATGCCCCTGCACTCCCCCCCCCCCCCGAGAGTTCTCTCCAACAAGCATATATAACCTTTTTTTCCCCCCTCTGACACGATTTTCATCTAAGGGTGCAGATAAGTCCCTCCCTTAGAGTGTGTGTTTGTGTCCCACCTCTTAGGGCTGTTTACTGTAGCCCTTCTCCATTTAGTCTGTTTAAATGAAGCAGCCGTTTAAGTGGAACGTTGAAGTGGAATTTTAAAGTTGTGTCTCATTGATCAGATCATTCATCACCATTGCCATGTTTTATCTAACCTGCCATTGTGTGTGTGTCTCAGGTACAGCAGTGTTTTCCCCAGTCTGAACATGGCTGTGAAGCGGAGGGAACAGGCTCTCCAGGACTACAAAAGACTACAGTCCAAAGTGGAGAAGTATGAGGAAAAAGAGAAGACTGGGCCCATCATGGTCAAACTACACCAGGTACACCAAACTCACTGTGGGACTGTGCCTACACACACACACACACACTCCATGTCTCCCTAATCCCTGGCTAGCATGTGTAGCTGCACACGTACCTACTCCAGTACAAGTTCCACCTAAGAGTAATAAATATGGTCTTCGATCTCGTGCAGTGTCATATTTGTAAATGAAAGCGACAAGTGAACAAGGTTCGTATGCTGACTGGTTGTGAACAAAAATAGCCGAACGCACGCACGCGTGCACTCACCCACGCAAGGTAGCGCGGGCTCTCGAAAAGTCACACAGCCACACACATACCAGCGCCTAATTGCACTGTGCTGGCGAAAAACACACATTAGAGGCACGTACACGCACTTGAACGGCGCACACGCAGGTACACACGGCAGGTATCATGGCTGACACGCGTGCACTCGCGGGAACGCCCACGCTAACGGACACGCTCGCCCACGCAGAGGCACGGACCCTCCTGCCTCTCCTCTTATCCCTGCTCATTCTATAGGCCAGAGCAGTGCACGCCATGCAGAGAGGCCCAGGATAAACACACAAGAATAGATGTTCAGGGAACTAAGAAAGTCTAAATGAATACACACAGCTGAGGCAGCGGCTTCCGCGCTAAGTCTGCCCACCACAGGCACGACACTGAATCATGGGCTTGAACACGTGGGCGTGCGCACACACACGCACGCACGCACGCACGCACGCACGCACGCACGCACGCACGCACGCACACACACACACACATACACACACACGCACATGCATACATGCACAGATACGCACACGCATACATGCACACGCACATGCACACACACGCACATGCACATGCATACATGCACAGATACGCACACGCATACATGCACACACACATGCACGCACACGCGCGCACACACACACACACACGCGCACACATACATGCACACACATGCGCACACGCATACACGCACACATACACACACACACACATACATACATACATGCACGCACACGCACACACAGACTCACTCACTGCGTGCTGATAGCCTCTGCCCGCCAACACACGGACACCTCCCCCAGATCAGTGACTCTGTGGATGTGGAAAGCAAACAGCCCACAGATCACACACCCCATCACTCCTCCATCAATCGGTCGTGATTTCCTACCATTTCTTTATTTATTTATGGCTTTTTGTTCATATGGTGCGCCAGGCCTGAAAGGATTCATTTTTAGCGACGCTACACATCGCCTGTGTTACAGTCACAACCTCCAAAATGCAGAGCGCCGAATCTCCAGCTATCTGTGTGAAGAAGTGGGCTATTTCCTGTACGGCAGTGCCCACAGGGGAAAGCCAAAGCAGAGTGAAGCGCAGCGGTAGAGCGGTCCTACTGCGGCAGGCTGTCCGTCAGCGCGGGTCAGCCAATCAGCTGCCCTCTCTCTCTCCCCCACAGGCCAGGGAAGAGCTGAGGCCCGTGAGGGAGGACTTTGAGGCCAAAAACAAGCAGCTGCTGGACGAGATGCCCAAGTTCTACCACAGCCGCATCGACTACTTCCAGCCCAGCTTCGAGGCCCTGATCCGGGCTCAGGTGAGCCGGGCCACCCCCACCCCCCTGTCGGATCAGAGCCACTCTTTATCGCAGAGATTTCCTTTTATCCTTTCTTCCTTTTTATCTGTGTGTGTCTGTGTGTCTGTGTGTGTATAGGGGGGTGTGGGTGTGGCAGTGTTATGGTCCCCTCCTCACTGCGCTTGGCCAGTGGCGACGGGCGTGAGTGTGTAATCCCCCTGGCTTTCTCCGCCGTGCCCTAATGCGATTAACCCCCTCCCACGACCCCGTTCCCGGAAGGCCGTGTTCCATGGCGGGCCGATTAGCCAGGGCGCCGGCCACAGAGCGGGCGCCACTTCCTGTGTCTCGCGCCCCTCCCCTCGGCTCCCTTTAACGGACTCGTCCGCGGACGCCCCCCGCTCCGCTTTGGGAAGGGACGACGAGCCGCTAACGGACTTAGCGCTCAGAGACGTCACGGGGCCTTAAAGCCGCGCGTCACCAGGCTAGCGTAGCCAGCGGCTTCGCCCGCGGTGTTTTTCTCACCGCCGCTGTACCGCCGCGCCTTTCACCGCCCTCTGCCTGCAGACACCTGGGCCCTCCGGCGCCTCGGCGCCCGCTACGCACGGGTCAGGTCAGAGTGCGCAGAGATCGAGCGGGGTCGGAGACCGCTGACCGTTGGGCGCGAGCGATGGCCAGGGCCGGCGGGGTTGCGTAATGGACACGTAATCTTCGCAGCCGAGGAAGAGGAGTCAGGGAAGGTCATGTGTCTGGTCAGACCGCACAAAGCCTGACAGTGACATCACCTGGCGGAGCCGACTTCCCATCGTACTTTTTTCACATTTAAACAGCTCAGCGTTTACTTGGCCAAGGGAGAGAATTACCAAGAAGGAAAGTGTCTTGAGAACGGCGATGGCGGCAAAGAGCATTTTAGAGTTATTTCTACAAACAAGGCAGTGCATTTTTGACCACTGATCATATGACTACATTACCCAGCTGACCAGTACTGCATGGCCTAGGTTTCAAAGATGCACGTTAAATATACGTGCTTATTGTTAGGCCCCTGATAATCTGATTAAAGTCTCATTAGGATTAGCTTGCTGGTCCCATTTACAGTAAGGCTTTGCAGGTTAACACTGTGTGCTGGTTTACTGACGAGGCCGTTTGGGAGAAATAAAGCCCGTCGGTATTGAGAAGAGTAGCGAAGCTGACTGAGTGATCATGTATTATATAACCGCGTCAGGGGGGATGTTCTGCACCCACCGGGCCTTTGACTGCCATGTGAGGAGTTCATGTCTGCTTCCCGATAGCAGTGCTAAAAATGCAAGGTGAGAGCGCGGCTACGGTTAGCGCCATCTGTCCCAGCGCAGGCGCGGAGGCAGTCAATGAATAAGGGAGTGAGAGGGCGAGACCGAGGCAGGTGTGGGTGAGTCACTGGAGGGAACAGATACGCTACCTTTCCCAGCACCTGCTCGCTGCGACTCGACGAACCCCCGGCCCCTCGCGCACGCTTACACGCCCGTCTCTAAGATCACACGCGGCGGCGGCGGTATCGGTGGGAAAAGCACCCTCTTTAGTTTCCCCTCACCATTTCTGCGTCAGACATTTATTGAGGATTGCTGAATTTTTTTGGGGGGGGGAGGGGGAAACCCGATTTCACAACTGTTATATAAACCTTCACGTCGCGTGTTGCGGATTTCTTTCAAGCTGTAGTTGCAGGCAGTGTTGTCAGTTGAGATCAAGAAATGGCTAATCGGCTAATGTACGCCGTCATAAAGCAGTTGTGCTTGACGGCGTAGCTGGCCAGCTAAATTCTGAAAGAAAATCCTGGGGAGTGCCGGAATATGTTTTAAGATTGAGGAGGGTAGCTGAAAGTAGCTTTTGTATCTTTTTCTTTGAATGTACAGCCATGCGCTCATTCTTTAGAGGAACGAAAGAAAGCAGAGGAGGAGAAAACTACCAAACCGTTTCTAACCAGTGTGATGATAAACAGGAGATGACCACTCTGATTTCTCAGCGGACTCGTGCTTTTTGCTTTACTAGTTTTCCATGTGAAACTTTTTTGTCACAGCGCACTTTCAGAACCGTTCCTTTTGTGTAATTATATTTTTGTTGGCACTCGGCCTGCCCGTGGAGTCATGTGAAGAGAAGCTCTGATAATGTGGAGACGCTTCCGCTGGTAGCTCCAGTGGATAGGTCTGTATGGCCCTCTGGACTGAACACATATACACACACCCTATATGGCCCTCTGGACTGCTCTCTCACACACACACACACACACACACACACACACACACACACACACACACACACACACACACACGCACGGCTCTCTGGACTGCACACGCCACATGCAAACACACACACATACAAATATGGCCCTCTTGGCTGTATGCGCATACACACACACACACACACACACTATATGGCCCTCTGGACTGCGCACACACACACACACACACACACACACACACACACGCACACACTATATGGCCCTCTTGACTGCGCACACACGCACACACACACACACACACACACACACACTATATGGCCCTCTTGACTGCGCACACACACACACACACACACACACACACACACACTATATGGCCCTCTTGACTGCGCACACACACACACACACACACACACACACACTATATGGCCCTCTGGACTGCTCGTCTGGGTCGCTGTGCCCCACTGGCCTTTCCCCTCTCAGGGGACCAGTGACGCCGAGCGGACACTCGTCCAGGAAGCGCGGGCTGACTCACCGCCGAGCGTCCGTGCCGCACCGGCTGGTCACGCAGCGCCGGCCTCCAGCGAAGGCCGGGGGGATTTCTCCAGCGAGCGAGGTCAGGAGGAGCCTCTCCAGCACTCACACCCACCGGCCACTCCTGGGTGGTCAGCAGCTTAACGTCTCCGTCGCACCCCGGCACGCCTAAACGCCCCCTCCCCCCCAGCTGTCTCTGCCTGCGCAGGCCCTGTTCCCGCCTCGCTCAGTCCTCCCACGCCCTCCCCTTCATCTCCAGCCTGTAGCACCACAGTCGGGAGTTCTGCCATTGGACGGGTCCACCTCTACAGCGGACGGACAACAGGGCCTTTGTCTCACAGGGTTCTGGGGAGGCACTAGGGGCCCATACAGTGCCTCCTCAGAACGGACTACCTCAGGGCAGAGCACGGAGAATTCCCATCCCCTCCAATCACACTGAATATAACGCTCGATATCACAGCAACTCTAATGTGACCGTAGCTTAGCACGTTAGCAGTTGTAGCTATGCACAACAAAGGAAACGGTCTCATCTGCAACGTTTTATATGGATTGTAATTTAAAACGGCGTGGCGGCCAATGATTTTAGCGATTTTATGTCGCAGTGTTTGTCATTTAAAACAAGCTGATTAAAAATTTGAAGCAAAGTGCACACGCAAAAAAAAAAAAAATTTTAAATTTATTCCTATAGACCATTTGCCACTGAAGACAAACCTGCTCGCTCAGTCTTGGCGCCGGTGCTACCGAGATCATACCAAGCTGCTGTTAGCAAGGATGCAATATAGCCAGCTGTCTACAGTCTGAAGACGCTATGTTCTTTAGATTTATATTTTTATATGTAAACTCTCTCTTTATTTTCATTTTACTAACTTGGCCTGTTTGGTAAATTAGAAAGCATTTGGGAGCCTGATGTAGAGATTTTAATTGCTGCAGTAAGATGCAATTAGCTACCAAAATAGTCAGATAACTTAAGTAACCCTGTATGTTACCATCAATTCCATTTGAAAATGTGGCTGTTTATTGGTCTAATGCAGATAAATCATCAAAATTCTGATGAAATGATGAGTTTTGTCAGACTTCAGACTTTTGCTACTTTGTTTTGGGTTTTGAGAATACTGAGTCTATGCATTTATTTTGGTATGTTAAATGTACAGTTGAAGTCGAAAGTTTACATACACCTTAGCCAAATCCATTTAAACTCAGTTTTTCACAATTCCTGACATTTAATCCGAGTAAACATTCACTTTCTTTGGTCAGTTCGGATCACAACTTTATTTTAAGAATGTGAAATGTCAGAATGATAGTACAGAGAATGATTTATTTCAGCTTTTATTTCTTTCATCACATTCCCAGTGGGTCAGAAGTTTACATACACTCTGTTAGTATTTGGTAGCATTGCCTGTAAATTGTTTAATTTGGTTCAAATGTTCCGGGTAGTCTTCCACAAGCTTCTCACAATATGTTGCTGGAATTTTGGCCCATTCCTTCTGACAGAACTGGTGTAACTGAGTCAGGTTTGTAGGCCTCCTTGCTCGCACACGCTTTTTCAGTTCTGCCCACAAATTTTTGATTGGATTGAGGTCAGGACTTTGTGATGGCCACTCCAATACCTTTGTTGTCCACAGACTTTGTTGTCCTTAAGCCATTTTGCCACAACTTTGGAAGTATGCTTTGGGTCATTGTCCATTTGGAAGAGCCATTTGCGACCAAGCTTTAAATTCCTGGCCGATGTCTTGAGATGTTGCTTCAATATATCCACATAATTTTCCTTCCTCATGATGCCATCTATTTTATGAAGTGCACCAGTCCCTCCTGCAGCAAAGCACCCCCACAACATGATGCTGCCACCCCCGTGCTTCACGGTTGGGATGGTCTCCAAGGGAAGCCTCACCCTTTTTCCTCCAAACATAACGATCGTCATTATGGCCAAACAGTTCAATTTTTGTTTCATTAGACCAGAGGATGGATCACTTTAAGGGTTGTTTCTCCTGACAAATGTTCCTATTTAACTCTATGGGAAAATAAGTCAGGAAAAGAAACTCTTCAAGTTATCATCCATATCTACTCCATATCTGGCCGCAGAGTGATGGTTTAAGGCTTGTTTGATACGTCAGACCCTTGATGACTTACAGTGGTGTTCAAAAAAAATAGCAGTACAACATCAGTAACCTGATGAACCACTGTTATTAGTAGTAGTGCTATTTCTGCATGGCAAATAATTTACTTGTAGATGTAGTAGTGTAATAGAAAAACAACAGACCCAACTGTCATGACATGCACGCTGCTTGTTCTGAGTAATTGACTCATTCATTGAAAGGGGCGTGTTCAAAATAATAGCAGTGTGGAGTTTAATTAGAGAATTCATTCGTTCTGTGAAAAAAAACCAAACTTTAATTGAAGTAAATTTATTAAGAGAAAAAAAATCCCTCATCAAGAAAACACCCCCAATTCCCATAGAGATCCATTCAAATGCAGAGACGTTATAGTATCGCTTGTAAGAGTACCAGAAAATAAGATATCAAGAGTCTTTTGATGTTGGGTCACAGACATCAGGAAGCCATGGTTATGCAACCAAATATTAAAAATGATTACTTTATTCTATATATAAATACAGGGGTGCCAGTAATTGTGGCACACGTGGTTTTGTTAAAAATAATTATTTCTTGATAAATTTGCTTCAATTAAAGGTTGAATTTATTTATTTTTTTTCAGTGTGAGATTAAGCTAATTCACCAAACGGTGAATTTTTTTATAACCCTTTTTACTCCTCTTTACCAGGGGTGCCAATAATAGTGGAGGGCACTGTATGTATCCCGCTTTGCATTGAGCTAGACAGCCGAGTTACCCTGGAGATGCTGTGTGGCTAAAGTGAAATTCATTATAAGCATTGCAGTCTGATGATTTAGGCCTCATTATTGCAAATTTTCAGTGGGCTCCTCTGCACTTCGATCACCCGGCAGCCACATGCAGTGGCTCTCCTCGCACGGCTCTGTGGGCTTGTGTTTTGGCTGCCGTTTAAACGCGCATGTTCTCGAGCGCGCGTTCCGCGCAGGAACGTGTGAAATACCCCCTTAAGTGCACCGCGCCATATGCAGCGGCGCATGAATAAATATCTGAGTGCGTGTGTGGGTTTCAAGGGTTGTATTTCCCAATGCTTTCATTCCCTGCCCACTCCTCTGGAGTCTTGTAATGTGATTAAAGTCTATTAATCATCAAAGCAGCTCTCCCGGGATCCTGACTCACGAGCCGAGGGAAGAAGCAGAGGTGGGATGTGTCAAAGAAGCTCTCGGCGAACAGTCGCCATCCCTTGTACAGATTGGAAGAGAAACGGCAGGGTCACTGCCCACTGAAGCAGGGTTTTTTTTTGTCTTGGTTGTGCGTTTGATACGGGGTTAACTTCTCTCTTTACCCCCGAACACAAGCTCACGGGCAGAGGTGAGCGGCCCGCAGCATGCGGTCGTTCTGCTCTCTTCGAAAGGGAGTAGTTGTGGTACAATTTGTCACTCGTTCTACACGAGTTTAGTTGTAGCCTCTGTCGGTTTGAATTTGTGTGAGATGTTGAATTGTGTGTGTGGAATTATTGCCAATTTGTACCACGGTATGCATCCTGCCGCACTGCATTGACCTATTGCTCTTTCTTCCTCTCTGTCCCTCTCTCTCACACACACTCACACACTCTCTCTCTCTCACACACACTCCCACTCACTCTCTCTCTCTCTCTCTCTCACACTCACACACACTCTCTCACACACTCTCTCACACACTCACACTCTCTCTCACACACACACTCACACTCTCTCTCACACACACTCACTCACTCTCTCTCACACAAACACACTCTCTCTCACACACTCACACTCTCTCTCACACACACACTCACACTCTCTCTCTCACACACACTCACTCTCTTCCTCTCAGGTGGTGTACTTCACAGAGATGCACAAGATCTTCGGTGAGCTGACGGATCAGATCGACCAGGCGGGGCTGACGGATGAACAGAGGGAACGAGAGAACGAGGCCAAGCTCAATGAGCTGCGAGCTCTGTCCATTGTGGCTGATGACTGAGGGGCGGGGCTTAATGGGTTACTACTACCAATGGTACGATTCTACTTGAATATTTTCTCTCTCCTCTCTTATCTCCTACTGAGACACTATCACTCAATTCCACCGATGACACTAAACTTGTGACGACACTATACTTGTGAGGACACTAAATGCTTAAGGTTTAAGCGTTTTAATGCCATAATTACACAGCCATCAGTAACTTCTCTTATTGTAAGCAGATAACAAATTGTGTATTTTTAAAATGGAATGAATACAGGCCTATTTTTGAAGAAATATATGAAGAAAACTCTGGTTTACTATTTGAAGGGCTGTCACATAATGTTCTTAATTGTCAAACCAGCGTTAAGCTGTCCACTTAATACTAGTTTGAAATGATTAACTTTTTTACATATTCTGTTTCTTGTGTGTCATCTGGAATTAATGTAAACTTTGTTGAAATAACCATTTTCCTCAAGGGGAACTCATTTTCAGAAGTGGCATGTTATCAGTCAGGGTACAGTTCTTACGACTGCTGCCCTCCCTGCTCACCGTCTTTTTTATTTCCTATTAAGAAAATGAAATGAAAGGAAAATGATTAACTCGTAATGGGTCTCCACACATTTGTGGCTTGTTGTAAAGCGGTATTAAGAGACCATTAATATGAAGTCTTACCCAACACGTTGGATAAGAAAACTTGAATCAGTAGTATCCGCTTTTGCAAAGTTTCATTCTTCTCTGTAATTTATGTTTCGTGTCACCAATCAGTCCCATACGGGGCAGAGGTTGAGAACAGAACCATTTTTCAAAGTCCTGGGGGGGGGGTTGTTGTGCAAAGTTGAACTTGTATGTGAATGCAATTTTCTGGTGGGTATAATTTGATGTAAATATGTTGAAAGATTGTTTTTTTGTTTTTTTAATGTTTATTTGGCTCAAATGGATTCTCAGCTATTGCAATAGACGGGGACCACTTACTGAGAAAAAGCAATGCTGTTACGCCCTCTAGTGGCAGTGCGTTACATCTTCCCGAGGCGCTCTTCTCAGGTGTATTTTATGTTTTTTTATTTGTAATTTAGTCTGATTATTGAAATTACTTCTTAACCTGATGAAGCAATGGTCTATAGCCATGACCATACCATGTCTCATGTGGCCTATAAAGACTGTGATTGGTTATCCATGAACCAACCACCTTGTCCCCCTCATTTATAGTGTGTGTGCAGCCCCGAGACTTTGCCAGCTAGCCCGTTAATGATTGACTTCCTATAATGCATGTGGTGAGGTCCACAGGTTCTTGCCTGTGTCATATTACAAGTTAATATGCTTGGATAATCCACATATCTCATGCTGCACATCCAAGGGAAATGTATTCAGAGATGTGTTGTAATAAAGAAACATCGTTGTTTTCATTGAGGATAGTCCACATGAACACCATCAAGCCTACAGACTTTTCGTAAATATAATTTAGAACTGCGTTGAATAATTGTGGATGTTACTGTGTCAAGGGTGCAGCATATGTTGGATGTTGTGCCTTTTAATCAGTAGTTTTTCCCCTCTGATATCAGTCATACTTATCATGTAACATTTGTATCAAGTTCTTTTTGAGTTCAATGTGTATCAGTAGGACTGTGATTTCAAAGCAAAATTGTTTTTACAATCGTGTACATTGTAATAAGCCAAACTTCAATTGAGAGGCAATCCTCATGCCGTTCCCCTAGCTTATTTAAATGTGAGAGAAATGTTTTTGAATCCTTTGCGTTCAATGTACAGCATTAAAATGAAACCATTCTGTCTAGGCTGAATTGAGAAAGGCACATTTTATTTCTAAAGCTTTGCTGTTTAACATAATAGTATATTTTACTATATTTGTTGTTTTACGTTTCTATTTAATTGTTCCAGCTGTTAATTTACAAGAATTCTGATTGGCACAGACCATCTGTTGAGGCCGTTGCATTCGTCAATGTAACACACTTAACATATTTTGTTTTGTTGACCAGAATATATAAAATTCAATAAATTGATTGAAAGAAACTTGGTTGTGTGTGTTAATTTATTTATTAATATTCTGTCTTGTGTCCAGCAGGATGTAGGAGCTGCGGATAGCTTTTGTAAAATTTGTTGTTTTTATACTTTTTCATTCCCGCCTTCTGTCGACAGTCAAAGATTTGTAAGCATAAATTGACATTTTTCTTGTGATGTCCCATTAAACGTTTCATTGAAATGTATCATTTTCAACAGGTTGATAGACTTTTTAGGTGCATTTGTATTCAGAGTTAATATAAAAGGTGATAAAAATAAAAAAATGTCAGATGAATTCTAGAGATTTTCATCTAGAAATATGCTTCAGATGCCTGTCTTTTACATGATTTTCAAATTTTAAAAATCATAATTTATACATGAGTGGCGTCTACAATTTTGCCCAGTGGCCTGCAAATCTTAACACACAGCTGTGTGAAGTATTTTCTGTATTGCCTAGGGGTACATATAAGTACAAGTGTGGATTTAGTTTATGTAGCTTTCCAATGTTAAAACCTATGCTTCCTGAGTTTTTAGGGAAAGATGACTATGTTGACTCCATAAGTGTGTTCATGTTAGAGTGAGTGGGACCATATTATATTGTTAACAGACAGGAAAATGTGACAAGGAAATCCAATCTTTTCTGTTTGTTTCCAAGGACGTTATAGCCAAGTCTCATTTGGGCAAGGTATAATCAGACCTACTGATGTGTTCACTGAAGGAATGATTTCAATGTATGCTAATAATATCCAGTAATTTAATAGACCTCCTGTGCAGAAGAAAAAGAGTGACTTGCTATGATTACCTTAGCAACGTGCACATTTTATACATTATTGCTTGGAATGCAGTGGGTAGCCTTTAAAAGTGCTTTTGTTCTATGATATTATGCATGCATAATAACCTTTTAGTTAATAACATGGGCAAGAGCATGAATTAGTTTGGTCCCAGAGTTTGATAGCTGCACAATTGAGTCCACAGATTTTCTAGCCCATTTGTGTTACATTTTCACATGTTTGTGCGTATGTGCATGCCCTAGAATCTGGCATGTTTACACAGAGATTACTGACATCTCAGAAACGACTGTTATTAAAAATTGATACTTGATGATTATTTTGCTGTCAAATATTTTTCAATACCATGCCATCCGCAAGACATACAGATCTAAAACCAAAACCATGCTTCTGAAAATATATCGTTTAAAAGAAGGAATCCTTTTTTTTTTTTTTTTTCAAGCATACTGTGGGGCCAATCCATTTTAGAAACGAGAACTCGTGTAGAAATGTGTCTTTCTTTTCAGAAATTGATCTTTTTTTTATTTTTAAGATTTCCTTTAGAAGGGATTTATATTAAGAAACAAGACTTTTAAAATGTTAGATTGTAATTTGGCCACCATTAATAAACTAATTTTCATTAATCAGTTTCATCATGTTTGTAAAGATGATATATATGATAAGGAAAAGTGAATGATATTTTAATAACAATGATTTCTAATACATCTGATTGGAGAAAACCAAATTTAGGATTCTCGCCAATAGAGATGATTTCTCATTGACACAATGTTTAGTGTGGCTAACTGAAGGCATATATGGATCCCGTGTAGTGAGTTTGATGTCCCGCTATGGCACTTTCTATGCTGTGATCCCATGTATATCTCTTGCCGACTCTGCTTTCCCCATGTCCAGCCCCATAGTCTATCCCAGAGATGGGCAACGAAGGCCGTATCTGTTTCTGGTTTTCATGCCAACTTCTGGCCTTAATTGGCCCTAACATTTATACCGTATGACATTTTACGTGCATGAAGACTGTTCATATGTCCCTATATGAAACGTTTTACTTTGATCTAATCTATGAGTGAACCAGCGTTGGTGTATACAGCCAGTTAGCTCATTTAGCCAGGGTAAATTACACACACCCGGCCCTCCAGGACCAGAACTGCGCACCACTGGTCTATCCCCTCTGCATTGTTTTTTGGCTGTTTAATCAAGATGATTTCTCAACCACCTGAATAGAAAAAAACACTAATTTATGGTTTTTGCATTTTTTTCTTCTTCCATTGGACAGATGGCCAGAGCATAAAACGGATCATAAAACATATTTTTGGTATTAATGTTGAATAAAGGCGATTTCTCATCCATGACAATTTTTCTGATTTCCAGTGAAACATTTTCATTCATGGCATTTAGAAGTTTAGCATTTTTTCACTTTTTGGACATAAGACTATAGTCTTACATATTTTGCTGATTTTCCATGAAAATGATTTTTCTTCATATACGTCTTCAAACACATTCCCATTCATTTATTGTAGTATGGTTGCTGCGTAAACATGATTTCACATCCATCTGATTGAAAAAAAAGACATTTAGAATCTTACATATTTTGCTGATTTTCCATAAAAGGGATTTTTGATCATGTCTTCAAACACATTTTGATTCATTTCACAGTGGTCATTGATTAAACGATTTTGCATTGATCTGAACACAAAAAATATTTAGAATTTTTGCAGTTTTTCACTTTTAGGACAAGAATATATACGTATATAGCCTTACATATTTTTCTGCTTTCAGAAAACGTTTTGGCTGTAAAGCCTTCATCGGTGTGTCGAAGTCTTTACAGCCAAAATGTCTGGTCATTTTTTCCGCTGTAGCACAATACAGTAACTGAAAATTACAACTAAACTTTTAACTTAAGTATTTTTCTTGGAGTGCAAACCTCATAATGTTTGTCGTCATTTGAGAGCGGAGTGCAACGTACCAACTTTTCCTAAAGCTTCAGCTAGGAGAGTGCGATCATTCACTTTCAATGAACTGTTTTCAAACTAATTTTCATTCTTTAATTGCACCCTGATTTCTTCATAGGATGATTTCCCATCCAAGTGGACAAAACCACAAAAAAAATGTTCACCTTTTGGTTTCATTTTAGAATTTCTTTTTTAAAACAATTATTTTTTGAAAGAAGGCGTTCTCTTTTGAAATGTGGATTTTACCTCAGTGCCACTGTAGCACATGGTCATGCTCCTTGCTTGAGCAACCCCTGTTGGCCGTCTGGGCCCCCATTTGTCCATTCAGTCGCCCATTTATACCCCAAGGACAATTTAGACCTCTCCAATGAACCTAACCTGCATGTCTTTGGACTGTGGGAGGAACGGAAGTACCCGTGGACACGGGGAGAACATGCAAACTCCACACAGAATGACTCTCAGCCGGGATTCAAACTCAGTACCTTCTTGCTGTGAGGCGCACAGTTAAATAGCTAAACCCAGAAGCCTTGTTATACAATGTTAACAGTAGGAGCGCGATTACTAATTCTTTTAAGAGGCAATATGAGCGCCTACTTTAATTCACGATGTATACTAATGAAAAAAATATTTTCAGACTCATTTTGGGGTCATTTATTATTCTCAGTGACATTGCGGGAAACGTTTGATGTTGCCTCGTCAGCAAAGCAAAAGCCCAACTGGGGAAATAAATACACAAATGACACTGATGATAACATATTTATTTCTCCATTCAGAAAGACGCCACAATTCCTACAACCTTGGGAATTAGTTCTTATCATAGTACACAATCTGCATTTCTGATTTGCATCCATTCTCAGTATTTACAGTTTAAAGTTCACCATCCATTTACAAATCGACTGCATATTATACAAACTGCATATGTTACAGCGAGAGTATCTTTTTAAATTACAATGGCATTAGCTATGGAAAGGAGATGAGTAACTACTCATAAAAGAACTGATAAACTGAAAATGTAAAAACAGAGCCAGTGAATGTAAAACATATTATTATAAATAATAATAATTACAAGTCAAAATTGTCCTGTAAATAATGTTAATCAATTGCTTGTAGGGGCTGCTGGAGTATGGATGGGCCTTATGGGCTGGTTTTAAATCCGGAACCTTCCAGTGCTGGCATTTTGGCAGCAGGCCCACATGGTGGCACATAATGTGGTATAGCGTTGTCTGAGGAGGGAGAGATTTCCACGTCTTATCACACACCAGTGACCCCCGCCTGGTCATTAGGGCACCTACAGTCTGCCGGCACAAGCCAGCATGACGCACACTCCTCCGAGACAATGTCTGTGACCTAATATGTTCCCTTCACCCCTTTGAGGGCGCATACTTGAGTCAACTTCGTCAAAAAGCTTTTGAGCGGGCGACTTTTTCTCACAAATGGGGGCACTTAAAATCCCAGGATGAAACCCTGGGGTTTCTGGGGTTATTTCTGGGGTTTTGTTGAGGGGATTCAGGAGCACACTCATCCGACAATTTCAGGAAGTAAACCGGAAGTAAAAACTGGTAGTACAAGACATATTACGAACTACTCTCTTCTTATTTTTGTTAATTCTATCTTCATTCATAATCTACACTTTGTAACCATTGTCATATGTAGACTGATTGATATTCTCAACAGAAATCAAAAAATGTGTAAAAAAATATTATGAACTACTTCTTCACTAGTTTTGCAGGATTTCTTTTGCACACTGCTTGCAGAGTGAGGGGACAGGGGACATAGGACAGGGAACAGGGATCATATTCGGTCACAGCCTATGTCTGTGGGAGTTTTACTGGTGGAATGAGGAATGAAAAGGCCGCATGGCTACGCTCTCAACTGATGGAGAAGGTTGTAGAAATGAACACAAATATCCAAATCCAGAGAAAACAGGAGTGTATGTATGCATTTTTATTTTTACCATATTGCCATTCCACTGAACTATTTTTTAAATCACTGGTAAGCATAAGACTCATTGTGAAAAAATGCCTGTAAATATATTACTGCCAGAACATATAGAAGTGTTATGTTACTTTTAAAAGACTTCTGTGTTTTCACTGATTATATGTGGGTTAGGCTTTGATAATAGCACTTACATGTAAAGATGTCTTTTCAGAACAGATTAGATCAACACAGGGGTTCTGCATTTAAAACTACCGAGATGCAAACTCCTTGTTTTACGTAAGCCTTTTAAAGGGATGCACACAAATGTGTATTTTTAAATTGTGCTAGAAAATATTTACATTCAATAAATGCTCGCAATTTACCAGCATTCCTTTCACACTTACTATCGGTTTTACATTTACTAGCAATGTTTTTACATCTAATGGCAAGCAGGCTTTTAAATTTACCAGAAACTTGATTTACATTATCCAGCAGTCTTTTCATCTACCGATAAGTAGGTTTTTATATTTACCAGCTTCATATTCAAAAGTAATTATTTTGCATTTACCAGAAATTGTACCCATGATTTTGGGTAAATCTTATTTTACCCTTGTTGCCCATTTTGTGTTTGTTCATTGAAAGGACGACAAAGTGCAAAGATTCATGTCCTATCTTTCTCTTTTCGATAAAGGGGAGTAAAGAAACAAAAAATACAATTATTGTGCACACAAGGGCTCTTAAACTGTTGTCTTTCCGATGCTATTTTCTAATCACGGCGGACGGAGGTGTGGTCAGAACCAGGCCAGACACTTTCTGACCATGATACGGTGTCCGCCACTTACATGTTGAGTCATTTCCTTTTGAGTTACCACTAATGTCTGATTACTGTGTATAACTCCACAGCATCAGAGTCCACACCCAGGCATGTTCAGAGCTCAGATGTTAGTTATGCCAACAACTTCCACCGACCTATCATTCTGTCAACTATGATGCTACGGTACGTCAACTCTGTCAACTATTTAATGCTGCCCTAGCTTGTCGAGTGCAATCGTATCAAAACTGCAGCCGGTAACAGAGAAAACACTACTAGTCTAAAACAGACTGTTGTCTCAGAACATTTCAACAAAGTACCATGGTTTAAGGCATACACACCAGGACGTTTTATTAACAACTTATGTGTCAAGTGTGACTGTGCATGTATGTTTAAAATTAAATGATTGATTAGAATATACCTTGCTAATGGGTTACTGCTTTCCACTTTAGCAATTACAAACTCAATTGTGAGCAATACCGATGTAGACTACACTACGGCCCCCTCTGACCTGAGTTTGAGTGCCCTGCAGCTAACTGTATTATGGTCCAGTGAAGTGAAGTACCGCGGTGGTCCAGTTGTTTCCAGCTTGTTCGTATCCGCGCGAGTGTACGGATCTATAGGGTCTACACGGGAGTCTTGCTGTACATGTGTGAGATCTGCTCGTGGAAGACCCTGCGGATGTCCACGCGTCGGCTCTTCAGGGTCGGCGTGAGCAGGCCGTTGCTGACGCTGAAAACCTCGGGGTGCAGGTATACGTCCTTCACCTGGGGGAGGAGGCCGGAAAACGCCGTCAACAACACACTATTACCCCTGTGGTTACGGGCGATTCGTCGGTCGGCTCAGGTTTCTGAGGTTTCGGCAGGACAGGCGGTGAAAACAATGTCCTCGTTGTTAGCGGCCCGCTAGCCGCACACTCAGAATCACGTCACTCCCAACTCCCCAGAGCTCTGTTCATTGTATGCTAACTTCCCCAGGCCGGCCCCACGCAATCTGCACCAGACGTTTCCGGACTTGGCTCAAGTAACATTTCGGTTGATGGAATTTTAACAATGAGACGCATTGTCCCACTTTGAGTGGTGAAATGATTTGAAAGAAACGCGAGCGTTTTGTAGTGTTGCGTACCTGTTCAAACGCGAGCGTTTCGTAGTGTTGCGTACCTGTTCAAACGCGAGCGTTTTGTAGTGTTGCGTACCTGTTCAAACGCGAGCGTTTTGTAGTGTTGCGTACCTGTTCAAACGCGAGCGTTTTGTAGTGTTGCGTACCTGTTCAAACGCGAGCGTTTCGTAGTGTTGCGTACCTGTTCAAACGCGAGCGTTTTTGTAGTGTTGCGTACCTGTTCAAACGCGAGCGTTTTGTAGTGTTGCGTACCTGTTCAAACGCGAGCGTTTTGTAGTGTTGCGTACCTGTTCAAACGCGAGCGTTTTGTAGTGTTGCGTACCTGTTCAAACGCGAGCGTTTTGTAGTGTTGCGTACCTGTTCAAAACGCGAGCGTTTTGCAGTGTTGCGTACCTGTTCAAACGCGAGCGTTTTGCAGTGTTGCGTACCTGTTCAAAACGCGAGCGTTTTGTAGTGTTGCGTACCTGTTCAAACGCGAGCGTTTTGTAGTGTTGCGTACCTGTTCAAACGCGAGCGTTTCGTAGTGTTGCGTACCTGTTCAAACGCGAGCGTTTTGTAGTGTTGCGTACCTGTTCAAACGCGAGCGTTTTGTAGTGTTGCGTACCTGTTCAAACGCGAGCGTTTTGCAGTGTTGCGTACCTGTTCAAACGCGAGCGTTTTGTAGTGTTGCGTACCTGTTCAAACGCGAGCGTTTTGTAGTGTTGCGTACCTGTTCAAACGCGAGCGTTTTGTAGTGTTGCTTGCGTACCTGTTCAAATGATTTCAGTCCCGCGTCCTTCCCGACTGCTCTCATGTCATCCAAAACAGCTTTCTGCACATCCTGGGAGGGGGGGAAAGAGGCAGGCTGAGACAGGCTTATCACCGCATCTCAATGTCTCAACCAGAGGCAGACGCCCGGTGTATGTCATAAGCAAGCACAACTGAAGTTTTTTGAATCTTGAATCTTTAATCAGAACTCTGTTGACTGCCTCTAAATAGCAGGACATAATGTTCAGCAATAGTGGCACCAGAGACATTTGGGGATCTGAAAATGTATATTTCCTGAAAAATCATATTCCTGAATCAAAACATATGGTAAATGGCACCTGTGAGATTTAACACTGAAACGTGATTTGCGAGCCTCTCCAGGCCGCAGTTAAACACATTGGTGCTGCAGAGCTGCGCTCTTGTGGAGTGTGAGGATTGTGGCTCTCACGGGATTCTGGCAGAGCTCTCCATACGATCCCACGATGCCCTGCTCTCTGGCCCACTCCGCAAACACCTCAGGGTCGGGCACCACGACGCCAATCAGGTGAGACTGCCAACGCCAGACAGGAAAGCAAACACAGTGCTTACCGCGTCGTTTCGTTAAAGCCACGCTTAAATCACGTGTGGGTCTGTTGTGCGTGTGTCAGGGCACATTAGCGGCGATGACAGGTTTGCGCGTACGGTAACGCGGTGCAGATGATGTGTGTTAAATGGACTGTGTGAGAGTGTGTGTCAGGCTACCTGCAGGCTGTCTCCGTGTACAAAGACCTGTAGCACGGGGACACAGCGAGTGTAAACGTTCTCGATCTTCTCCGGGGCGATGTACTCGCCCTGCGACAGTTTGAAGATGTTCTTCTTCCGATCGATGATGCGCAGGGTGCCGTTCTGACGAAGCACGGCCGCAGGCAGGAAGGAAAGCAGGGTATTCACGCAGGTCAGTGTTATCAACCTTGACATCTGCAGCTCGACGATATCAAATTTCGGATATGTACATATTGAAAAGTGAGTGGCAGGCATAAGGTAGTTATTAGGTATTTAAAATTATAATAATAATAATAATAATAATAATAATAATAATAATAATAATAAATGTGTGTGTTACTGCAGGCAGACTCACCGGCAGCCACTGTCCTACATCTCCACTGTGCAGCCAGCCCTCACTGTCCAGAGCTTCTGCTGTTCTCTGCTCATCCCGCAGGTACCCCCCGAAACACACTGGGACCCCGAATGCATATCTACGCCAGAGAGAGAATAAGAGAGGGGAGGGAGAGAGAGAATAAGAGACGGAGGGAGAGAGATTGTATTTAAGAGAGAAAAAAGTTGCTTAATTGTACCACACAGTAGTACATCGACCCCTCTTCCTTGCTCCATTGTTGTTGCATATACGTTAGGTACCCCCACACCCCCCGTCTCACCTCTCCCTCTCCGTTCTTTGTGTAGTAGTTCATTTCAGGAATGTCCGTCAGTTTGACCATAGCGCAGGGTAGGGGGGCGCCAACGTGACCTGCGAGACGCACGGGAAAAGGGTGACCCACAAACACCTGTTTACACCATCGTTATTACAGGCCATTAACACAGCCGACCAGCACAGGTCAAAGGGTGACCCACAAACACCTGTTTACACCATCGTTATTACAGGCCATTAACACAGCCGACCAGCACAGGTCAAAGGGTGACCCACAAACACCTGTTTACACCATCGTTATTACAGGCCATTAACACAGCCGACCAGCACAGGTCAAAGGGTGACCCACAAACACCTGTTTACACCATCGTTATTACAGGCCATTAACACAGCCGACCAGCACAGGTCAAAGGGTGACCCACAAACACCTGTTTACACTATTGTTATTACAGGCCATTAACAC
>CM056376.1:23117868-23126141 GCA_029718625.1 Synaphobranchus kaupii | reverse complement strand
TCCCACAGGCTGTTGTTCCGCACCACGCCGCTGCTCAGCTCCGCCTGCTTCCTCCTGACCGCGTACTGCAGCACGAGCCTCCGGAGCGGAGAGGTCACCGAGCCCAAGATCTACACGCGCACATATGTAAAAACGCACACGACGCACGCGCACACACACACACACACACGTGTGTACGTAAACACACACACATATTTTTATGATTTATTTAATACCACAGTTATACCAAACAGCAAAGACATACAGACCTTGTAACCACTCAATGTCAAAGTCCATGCATGCCATATTTTTCCACGGATTGTAAAATCGATTCAACGCAGTTGTTCAGGGATATAAAAAAGCAGTCTCACAGCTAGTCTATTTATGTTCATACATACATACACACACACACACACATACACCCCCCACACATGCATGCGTGCATACTCACAACACACACACACACACACACACACACACACACACACCCATATAAATGCATACACAAACAATAAATACATTACTACATTATATTTACACACTAAGTAATAACATATAATATATGTATACATATAATATAAGTAATACAAATACAGAGACCAATCCATCAGCATGAAATTGAGACAATCAAAGTGAGAAAATAAAGTTCAGTATGACACAGTACTGCAGAAATACAGAGCAGATCAACCTCTCACATGCAGAGGAGAAGCGAAAACTATACATATACACAGCTCTGAATGAAGGTCTCTATTTATCTCTGCAGCACCAGTGACTCATCAACCTGACCTTTATCAGTCAGCTGACAGGACTACGGTACAGAGCCAGTAAACTCTCTGAGGGGCCGATCGGATGAGCTGACAGGACTACAGTACAGAGCCCAGTAAACTCTCTGAGGGGTCGATCGGATCAGCTGACAGGACTACGTACAGAGCCCAGTAAACCTCTCTGAGGGGGCGATCGGATCAGCTGACAGGACTACGGTACAGAGCCCAGTAAACTCTCTGAGGGGGCGATCTGATCAGCTGACAGGACTACGGTACAGAGCCCAGTAAACTCTCTGAGGGGCCGATCGGATCAGCTGACCTTGTCATAGATGCGGTTGAGGAGCCGAGGGACCACGGGGAAGAAGGTGGGCCTCAGCGTCTTGATGTCGTCCATCAGCAGCGAGATGTCCCCTTGGTAGAAGCCAACCCTGGCGCCGTGACAGAACATGGACACCTGGGGGCGACAGAGGGCCGGTTCACAAAAGCGGGAACGCGCAGAGCGGCAGGCCACCTCACGGGTACAGATCGCGGGCCGGGCGCTGCGTCACCTGGATCATGCGCTCGAACATGTGGGCGAGGGGCAGGTACGAGATGGACACGTCCTCCTGCCGAATGACAAACGACCCCTGAGAGAGAGAGAGAGAGAGAGAGAGAGAGAGGGAAACCGGCTCTCATTTTCAGGTTTAAATTAGCTGCTTTCGAGTAACAGAAGAAATACTCTGTGGAAATACACAGAGCAGCAGCCAAGGCGATTAGTTTAGCAATGTATGCAGCAGGAATTACATATACACTCTAGCGATTTTGAAGGGAAATTAAAGAATATATTAGAAATAAATAGAGATGAGATGAAGGGTAGGAAGGAGGGCTCTGTTGATATGGAACGGTGCTGAGAGATGGGGGGGGGGGGGGGGGGGGGGAGAAGGCAATAACCAATCAACTAACCTCCAGGATCTTGATGACAGAAGGAGGTATTTGACGCAATGTTGCCGTGGGTGATCATGGCTCCCTTCGGCTTTCTAAGAAACACAGACGATGGGAGTGTGACGTCACAGATCCACGGCTGACGGCATCATTTTGCTCTGCACATGTTTTCAGCTTAGAGTTGATATAGTGTAAAAACGCAGTGGTGACTGCATGGGGAATACCTGTGGTCCCGCTGGTGAAGCACACCACTGCCAGGTCCTCTGGTTTGGGAGGCTGTAAGACACAGAGACAGACACTGAAGGACAATAGGACTAGAGACATTTCCCTAACTGACTAAGCTGGAGAAGAACACACAGCCTGCACACACAGAGCAGCGTATTTGTGTGGAGGTAAAGTGGAGGGAGTGTGTGTGTGTGTGTGAGTGTGTAAGACTTACCACAGGATCCTTCAGATTCTGTCGCCCCAGTTCCTGCAAATCCAAAACAAACACGCACACACACTCAATTAATCTCAGGTAATACTCAATACACAGGCTGTGAAATTACATTCATGGAGGGTTGTGTGTGTCGGCTGATTTTTTTGTTTCAACCAATTCCTCTGATTCACCCAGGCTAAATTAAATGATGAATTACCCCTCTATATTTACAACATCTTCTCGAAAATGAGTTGCAGTAAAAGATCTTGAGCACAAATGTAATCTTACAGAAGCGTGGAAAAGGAATTAAATTTAAATTTGGCACCCCCTGCTCTATATTAGAATCCCATTTATCTGTAACTAAGAGCCAAAATGACAGTGCAGGCACTGTGATTTAATATAACACACCTTTTAACTTTATTGACCTGTTTTTAGAAAAATTCCAATTAACAAAACTTTCAGATGATTTTGCCTACAAATTTTATATCATTAGGGCTACTCAAACAAACTCCAGATAGTTTACACAGACAAACAGACAGTCAGTCTTTCAAAAACATTCATGCGCACCTTTTGAAAACATCCACAACCTTTCAAACCCTCCCCATCATTTTGAATACCTTGCACCAACAAAACCTTCCACAAGAGGGAGCCACACTGCTAGATTCATGATGTGCCAACACTAGTGCTATCTGTACTTGATTAAACGCTTGAAATACAGAATGAAGCTTACTATTCATACAGTAACCCCACAACAGACTACTGTCATTCAATATTCATATTTACGGAGTCACATCGGAATAACAGCTACTTATAATGAATAGATTAGCTTTCTTGCTCAGACCAAATGTATACATTAGCATTCCAAAAGTAAATATGAACAGAGCACTGTGCTTGATTTGGAGGGCTACTTGGATTACTTCAGAATTTTGGAACATTTGAGACGTAATGCTGCTGTGCTCACCATGATCTGGGCCAGTGGCACTATCTCCACCCCGCAGTTCTTCCCTCTCTCCACCAGGGCGGCGCTGAAGGGATTAAACAGAAACCAGGCAGGACAGTGTCGGGGTCACGTCCTTCTCTTTGTTGCTAAGCAGCGACTCTGCCTTCTCTTCCCGGTCACAGATCACCAGCGAGATCTCCGCTGTGAGAGGAAAACAGAAAATACACATGGAAGAATAGTTAGAGGAGAGTAGATGACACAAATAACATTTGTTGGGTCTTTATATCATAGTTTTGTATTGTGGAGCACTACTTTAATATGAATGTGTTGCAGTATAAATTGTCAAGCACTTGCTCTATAAGCTGTGTGATGCTTTCTCACCAAGGTTGAGGATGTGCACCATGGCTTCCAAGCCCAGTGTGTCATAAAGTGGCACCACCACCATGGAGAAGGTATAGCAGGCCAGTTCTGCAATTACCCACTACAACCAGCAGGGGGAGACAGAGAGACACGGTTACACTCAATCATCACTTGGCCACATTCTATCAGTGAATTTTTCACTGCTCTGCTTGAGTGGACCAATCTCTTCTCCAGAACAATTACTCACACCAGCAGGGGTGCCTGTGAGTCCAAAATTATCCACACTCTAACAGATGAGGGTGGAGGAGAGGAGATATGCACCAGTATGGAGGAGGGGAAGGGGGAAGGGGGTGTGGGAGGAGGCGGGTACCTCTGGTTTGTTCTGTGCAAAGATGCTGATAAACTGCTGAGGGTTGGGCTTGCAACCTTTGGCCAGAAGACCAGAGCCCAGCACCTGTGCCTGTTCAGCCACCTGATGCAGGAGAGAGAGAAAAAAGAGAGGAGAGAGATAGAAAGACAGTGAATGAGAGAGAGGGGGGCAGGGGGAGATAGAGGGGGGAGAGAAAAGAGAGAGATATTGAGAGAGAGAGCAAGAGCGGGGTGGAAAAAGAGAGAGAGAATTACAGAGCAGCAATCAGGTAGAGCCAGTAATCAGACTAATCAGTACGGTTGATAAGTGCAGGGTAGCAGTGGATATGCTACGTTCCCCCACCTCACCTCTGTGTAGGAGATCCACTGGTACGGCTCCCCTGGCTTCCTGTATCCCAGACACGGCCCGTCCCCTGGTCGCCACGACAATACAACTGATTTCAGAATGAGATTCTCTAAGAGATGGGACCGCCCCTTTTCTGGGTCAGGGTCACTACAAGTATCAGTATCTTACACACTGGCTGAATATGTCTGCAGATACGACACAGCACTGACACAACACGGTAACCAAACACACTGCTGTGCAGAAAGGCCAAACACCATACAATGAGATAATTACTCATATGTAGCTTAAGACAGCTACATGTGCGAGCCGTTAACATGGCATCTAAGAGCTCCTCCCTTCATGCCACTGAGCACTAGGCTGTGTCCGAATCAGAGCCCTATCTACTGCGTCCTGTGTACTAGCAGCTGTGTCCGAATCAGAGCCCTATCTACTGCGTCCTGGTTGTACTAGCAGCTGTGTCCAAATCAGAGCCCTATCTACTGCGTCCTGTGTACTAGCAGCTGTGTCCGAATCAGAGCCCTATCTACTGCGTCCTGTGTACTAGCAGCTGTGTACGGTCTACCGTATACTCTGTATTACACCGTATTATTACAATTTAACACATTCCCTTCCCTTACTCCCTTCCCTTGAGTGAGCATTGCATAGTGGGATTGCCTTCTTGCCGGAAGCTTGCATTTTATACCCTTGGTGGAAGGGGAGGATAAATGAGGGAGCGAGGGAATGTAATTACTCCCTCCCCTTTCTTAAATTGGAACCAAATCCCGCTTGGTGTGTGGCTGCCATATTTCATCCTGGCATTTTGAGGATTCCTCCCTTGAAGCAAGGGAAGGGAACGACAGGAAGAAAAGCATAAAATTCGGATTCCGAACGTGGTCAGAGAGAAGAGAGTATTAGTATGTGGTACAGCCTCCTGCTCTCCACAGTAAGAGCCCTGCAGCGGCTGACCTGACACACCCAGGCCCCTCTGGAACATGTCGTAGACCGTCCTGGTGTCCCTCGTAGTAGAAATCCAGCGAGAGTATCGTCCTTTAGCACGGCCGAGCGCCTACAGCTGGGGGTCCGCCTGTAACCAGAACGCACTCCGTCAGAGCTGACACGTCTACTGTGTTCACTCACAAACCGCACATCTGTCACACACGCAAACACGCACCCTCTCACTTACAAATGCAGATCTGGCTCACACAGACACACGCACGCACGCAAGCACGCTCACAAATGCAAATCTGGCTCTACATTAACATACATGCACACACAAGCACATCCCCCCCCCCCCCCACACACACACACACACACACACACACACACACACACACACACACACAGACACTGCAGACACATACCCACTCATTCACAAATGCAAATCTTTCTCAGGCACAAACGCACATATACACTCACACACAGTTACAACAATTTGTTTTTTCACACACACACGCACATGCTCTCTCTCACTCACACACACACACACACACACACACACACAAAAACACATACCCACTCACTCACAAATGCAAATCTTCCTCAGGCACAAACACACACACACACTCATACACACAGTTACAAATAGAAGTCTTTCACCCACACACACAAATACACGCACAGACACAGACACACACACACACACACATCATTTCATTGGCATAAAATCCCCTCTCCGCACCTGTATTGGTACTGACTGGGAGTGCAGGTCACATGGTGGGCGGATGGGACGGGGGCGAGTGACCAGCCAGTAGGCAGTGAGGGAGGCCAGCGCCCCCAGCCCCAGCAGGGATGAGGGCGACAGGGAGAGCGAGGAGAAGGAGAAGGAGGAGGGCAGGGAAGGGAGAAGGCTCCGGAGCTCGTCCGCCTCTGGGAAACGCACCCCTCCACCGGAGCGAAGGGATCGTAACCACTCCTGGAGCTGCATCGCTGAGGGGAAAGGGCCAATCACACACTCTCGTTTGTGCCTCAATTATCACCAAGACACAATCATGCAAACTGGACATTCTACCCTGCAATTTACCCACAATGCTACAGGACAAAAAAAAAATCATCATCAAAAGACAGGTAAATGTGAATATATAATAATGATAGCCAAATACAATAACTGGGTGGAATGCCATTACAGTGAATTATTACAGTGAATTAATAAAACCCATTTAATAATTATAGGCTATTACTTTATTCGGCCATTTCCCTGAAATGTGATACATACAGAGAGAACCCATTATTAGCTCAAATTCTATTATGAATCTAATAAAATGATAGGGGCAGATTGCAGATTTTTTTAATGGAATCGGGACTCTGTATGATGGTAGTGGAACTCATCATCTGCCATTACAAAGGACAGCAGAGAGGAGTGCCCTTGTTTTTAATATTCTCCAAACCAAACCACCCAAAAACCACCACCCATCCATACACCAGAAACAGGCAACAAGAGAGGACTGAGGCATGAATGGATGGGGGGGGGGGGGGGGGTGTCGGGATGATGAGGGAAACTGATTCTGATTGGCCAAGAAGGAACAGGCGCTTGGGTTACTCTCGGCCACACCGTGACAGTCACCACAGAGACACAGAGCACTGTGCTGACAGAGAAGGAAAAAGCTAGAAACAGAGGTAGAAAAGAGAAAAAGTGACAGAAGAAAAAGAATAAGGGGAACAAGATGACAGGAGACGGGGAAAAAAGAACAAGAAGAAGGTGGCGATGGAGAAGATGAGGGGTTAGGGGGAGGGGTGATGGGCCTTGTCTGGTGATAAAGTGGGGTGAGGGGGGAGGGGACTACTGAGCGACTGTCACGGCAGGGTCTCTGTCCATTGGTCTATCTGCTTGTACGTTTGCATGCCAAGCCTTTATTGTTGTTCAAAATGCCTTCAAATTGAGTATTTACAGCCCCGGCAAGAGAGAAAATAACCATAATGGAAAAATCAAGAAGCTTGCAAACATATTTCTGCCTTTCTTTCACCTCACAAAACTCAGGCTACTACTTACAAGCATTCCACTTAGGCTCTCTTCCCGCAATTACAAGCAAATGGTCTCCCCCTATACCACTCTTCTCCCCCCAATACCGCTCCATAGAAACAACTCCACCATCAAATAAATCCACCCCCCACTCTCCCTCAACCTCTCACCCACTTCCTCCCCCCCTCCTTCCCCCTCCTTCCCCCGTTTTCCAAAATAAAGAGGATAAAGAGTGATGTCATCCCCTCTCCTTCAGTCACTCCACCAAACGCCCCTCCCTCTCTTCCCCCCCATTTAAAGACACAACGCCGACAACGCCGGCTCCGTACCCCATATTCCCCGACTAACAACTGCACCACAAGCACGGTGAGTTTAGTCAGAGTCTGTGCTAACTGAACACAGGTCTAAATAATACGACATTTCAGTGCCCCAGACTCAGTTAGGAAGCGTAGCTAAACGGAAACCTCCAAACCAGCTGCTTGAGGCATAGACTGTAGAAAAGAAATCAGGGGTAGGCCTTAGCTGTCTGAATACATGGAACTGACACCTGTGGGAACAGTAGCCGAAGCGAAGGGTGGATCTTACCGTTTTGTTGCAAAACGAAATGTAAATATGCAAATATGAATATACCTTTTTACCTCATGTTTTTGCGAAGAATGTCACAGAAGATTCCCCCTCAATTTCCAAGGTTGTTTTCTCCCTCCCTCTCACCCTCCAATTTATAAACTCTATTGTACGAGTGAGACAGGGAGTATTTTACTGTTCTGGCACATACTTGCAAAGAGTAAGGACACAGAGGGAGAAAGATAGTGGAGTGCAAAGGGAGAGAGACTCTCAGACCAACACTAAGCAAAGCTCCATTAAGTGTCGGGAGTAATAAAATTTACTAATGACAAACACCCACAGGCCTGAGTCATTGTTTGGCCACAGGAAGGTGTTTCACCCATTTAAAAAAATTTAAAAAAATAATTAAAAAAAATCTGTTGCGACAATCACCGCTAACATGAAATGGCTGCTGAAATTACCTCCCCACACTCTCCCTCTCTCTGTCTATTGGTCTCTCACGCTTGAAGGAAGAACTAATCACAGACATAGCAAACATGACACAACTTGAACAAGTATTTGGCAATAGTGTATGGTGGCCTCCAGAACAAGCAGAATAGCATTTTATCTAACAACTTAAGATTGGTAATGAAAGTATGTTTCAGTTCATTCGAAATGACAATAAACTGCATTCAATT